>OW386549.1:10041776-10641776 GCA_936435175.1 Glyphotaelius pellucidus
GCAAAACCGAAAACTATTTTGGAATAGTAAAAGGTTAGTTTGTGACGATGCACCATGTCGTGTGAAATTCGGGATCAGGCCGCTTACAATAACACTCCTTACGTAGTTAGCGTTAAGGTTTAAGTTTCCGTTTAACACCAGCCGCCTGTTCTGTAAAGTCGGTTTACGGACGATAATTTTACGTGAAAACGTCATATAATAACGATAGAGTGGAAGAGAGCTAGATGCGTCACAAGCCGAACGCTTGTTCCGCGCTCTCGCTTGCACGCTCGGCTCAGACTGAACGTGACAATGTCATGCTGTTTCGTGAGTGCAGCCGGCGTTCATCGATTTATAGGACGTTATCACGTCAAAAACATCGCCAAAAAGCTGTTTTATTTAATTTTGCGAAGCTCAGGCACAAATATTTAAATGCATACAATCATTTTCTAAAGAATTTAATTTTCCACACTATACAATAAAACCATAACCGAAAAGGGTAAGGGTAAGTAGAAGATTTTGAATTTCAAATCAGTTTTTATAGGCAAGATTTTTTTTCTGAGCTTATAAAGACTACTAAAAAAATTCTCGATTATTTTAAATGAAAACATGTGTTCTACTCGTAGTATTTAATTAAATATAAAAAATATTTCTAAGCGATGTAATTTTCAAATCAAACACATGAATTTACATTGCTTAGTAGTGTTACTTAAAACATGGGTAACTTACTTCCTGACGTTACGTTAAATTGTGTTTAAACACAACCTGTTGTTACGAGTACACTCGACGTAGCTACCTGTCTATAAATAAATACGTTTTTCGGTAACATGAACACAAGTTTTTTTTTTACGTAGGTATCTGTTAACCCTTTCAGACCGTGTGCAAGTAAATTGGCTTTGGCTACTTTTAAATACATCTATTTGAATTTTGTTTTTATGAATGCAAATCTTGGAAGTGGAAATTAACCCACTTCCAGATATCCGATCGATCTGAAACTTGCAGGTAGACTCGTTGTCGATGATAATGCATTTTATCAATTTATGGCACTAACGTAAACACGCTCACACACGCATTTAAAAAAAAATGGATGACATCTTGTTTAAAAACTTACAGCAGTTAATATACGAAATAAATCTAGGTACTATTCAATTTAGCGATGTTCACTGATTTTAGTCAGTCAAGATTCAATACTCAAGTCGGAACCTTTTTTTATTCTTAAAAGGCATTTAAAAGTCCACAGCAGATAAGAGCCAGTCCAACCCAAAAAATTTTTTTTTTCTTTGAAATTTCCTACTAGCTGCCCCAAGATGTGGCGCAACTAGGAACATTGAAAGCAGATGTATTATAGTAAAATACTTTTTTAACGCCTTTTTTTAATTGAATTATCTCCCAGTTCAGTCGGCAGCAATTTTAATTTTTTGAAAGGTGATTTTTATGTTTAATCACGATCAATTTTTTTCTGCAGATTTTTGTGATGTAAGTTTTGAATATATTTTTTATAAATTATATTTACCACTCGGACCCATAGATAAGATTGTTTTCACGATAATATAACATTACCAGACAAATGTTTGACTTACGAGGCGTACCCGATTTATTAAAACAAGTAGATTATTTTATAAATTAATAAAATGTTTTTTTTTTTGTACACATACGATTTGTCATTTTATGTCAATATGTTCTCTGAGATCTACTGTTCTTTTTAATGAAAATAGCAATATCTTCTAAACTATTAAAAGAAATAAAAGGGCAATTTTTTCAAATAACTACCAATTCTTATCAAGCAAATATGTTCTTCCACAGCCAGTTTTAGTGCCAGTTGTTTCAGAAATTGAACAATTACTCAATCAAATTTAATTTTCAAGCTCTATTAAAGTCCCATTCAAGTTCTGTTAATATTTTAGTTAATTAGTAACAGAAATTGAATGGAACTTTCACAGAAAAAAAATTGTTCAAATTCTGCGAAACAACCCGTCCTAAATTTAAATCTGAAAGGGTTAAAACATAAATAAATAAATAAATGGTGTCTGCAATCTGATGTACGTTAACCAAAAATATATTGTCCTTGAGCAATTGAGACTACATGTGCCAGTTAAAAACCGGTTTGAATTTTATAAAAAACTTTAAGAATCATAATATTGGCACCAGAGAACCAGAGGCTTGTTGAAGTTTTTTCTACTAATTTTTTATCGCACACATTAAGTAGATTTTTCAGGTGTTATTTATTTTTGGTATTATTGTTTTAAAAATTATAAAAGACTTGCATAAATCGCGGTGTGCGAATAATTCTGATAAAATTACAAGAACTTTGGGATTCTGTCATAAGCAATTCAGAAGAAAAAAGAGTAATTCATTTCTTTCTTTAAGCATAGTAGTTTGTCTTTGAGTTATTATTTTATTTAGGAAACTTACATTAAAATAAAGTATACTAATATCTAAGTTACTCTAATTGTACCATTTAAAGGTTTCCACAAGGGTATTATGTCGTGTTGCGCTACCTCCTTCTTCAGCAAAGTTTCGGATCGCATTACAGTGTCATCATCTCGGCAGATGCGTAATCGAAGATCGTGGTGAAGTGTGTGCTATGTATGTAGATGTGAAATAGTTTGGCCAGCTCCAATCCTCTAAAAGTTGGTATTGTAGCATAATTTTTAATTGTTATCTGCTATCAGTTTTAGTGTGGCTGTCAATTACCGGACATCAACAACTATTGATCTTAGCCCCTCCGTATGTATTCACATTAATTGAATTTTTGTGAATTTCAATTGCCTCTGTGATTAGGCGTGCTTTGTGCGTTTTGGGTCTTCTTACGACTTCAGGAACCAGTCCAAAGTAATGGCCGGTTTCAACTAAATGTTCAGCAATAAAACAACAACAACAACAGCATTTCAACTAAAAGTTTAAATGCTCAAAAATGTTCTGCTAACTTTTGGACATGGTTCAAACATGTGCAGTCGCTTTAGGGAAAATACACAAAATATAACTAAGTGACCCCGTAGGGATGTGCAGAAAGGATGTACCGCCGAATAACAAAAGAATAAAACATATTTTCATTCAAATCCATCAAGGAAAAATCTGCTTCTCTATTTAATGTATGTAGCAGCGCATATGCGCAAAAAAATAAACACTGTATAAATTCCTTTGATATTCTTACCAACTTATTTATTAAGGGTATTTTTGAAGTCAAACTGGATATTTTTTACCTTTGAAATTGGTAAACAATGCAAAAAAATTATTATTTTATAATAAATATCATTTCGGGGCATCAATTGAAGGGGGATCAACTGTCGGGTTCGTTCTGTCTGGCCTACATAAACCTTGTCACACTCGGAATAGCTGTGTTTATAAACTCACAATAATTTGTAATAGGTAGTAATTTATTTTATGTCTTTCACATATTCAAAAACATCTGCAATATTCATGTCTTATTATTATAAATATTCATGTTTTATTATCATATAATTATTATTTTGAGCCAAATGGCTCTCTTTCAAATAAAATTTCAGATTTCTTTATTGCTTCTTAGAATTTATTATTTAACTTATGTGAATTTATGAATCGTTCTCATAAAACTAAAGCGTTTACTCATTTTAATAAATCTAGCTTTGTTATTATTTTATTGCTATTTTTATTAGCAATTTACCGTGTCCAAAATGAATTACTTTTTCCTAATACACAAATAAAAAAATATTGTATTAATAACCACGACAATAAAAAATCCATAAACACCCTATAAAATCATTCACTGCTATTAAAATTAAATTCAATGATTTTCACAGGTAAATTATACAAGAATTTTACAAATCTGTTCTTTAAAAACCAGGTAAAAACCGTGGCCGATTTCACTTCTGTATAAGTATTGCTAAAATAGTTGTTCGCGTTCACGCCAGTTTTTAATCAGTTGATATTTAGTAGCCCATTGAACTTTGCGAATAGTTTTATAATCAAACTATTAATAAATCCTTTATAATGTGTTTTAAGAGGTTGGCTTATCTGTGAGTAAATGTTTTTACCAACAAACTTACGTAGATAAAAAATTGAGTATAGTGGGAAGTGGGAAATAAATTTATTTAAAATAGTTACGTGCCCAGTGTTGTTTTTAATAGTGATGTGGTCAGCAACGGGTCGTTTCTTGTAAGTACCTATTAATATTTTGAAAATTAAACGAGCTATCGGCTTATTGACAGGTTTCCACAAACATCCAAATCAATAGACAAGTCAAGTCAAGCACCTATTATTATTCTGAAAATCTAGGGCCATCCTGAACGAGCTACCGGCTTTCCTATTTCCTCCTACATTAAATCCAAAACTGCCAGGTTTCCACGGTGGATGTGCATATAGATTACCATTCCACAAAATATTAGAGAAAACATAAAATTATCCATTCTTTGTTTTAATTTCATTGTCCTAAAGAAGGTTGAGATCAACCGAAACCGGTCGACAAATATAAATTAAACATTGTCGATGCGCTGCTGTACCTTGTGTTATTACATTGGATCCGGAGTCGTTCCATCAAGCTGATTCGGTAGTGACACCATGTTTCACATATACAATAGACCGGTACAAAATTAATTAAAAAAACTTATTTTTTTACATTTTTGCTGCGTTGAAAGAACCTTTTGCCTATTCTTTGCGGACCTCACTCATCCAAAGGCTGCAATTCCATTCTAATCTCTGGTGATCTTTATTTCCCATCCCAACCAATATCAAATGATGCCAGAATTCCATCTACACAATTCAAACCAATCAACGATTTAATAATCTTATCAGATTTTTTTTTAAAGATCGACATCAAAGTTCTAACTCGCAAAGAAGGTTGTATCCTTGTATTTTTTGGCTGTTTTAGTCGCCCTGCCCTGAATAGGCAATTGCCCAAACGGTAAATGTAGAAAATGATAGTGCCGTATTGTCACACGTCGTGTAAATGGTAAATGTAGTGTCTAATGGTACCATGTAACTCCGTGTGGCCAATTCTGCACTCGTGATCAGTTAATGACATTTCGTCACGCCCGACATAATGCCACCAGCATTGGTTTATGTTCTCCTGGTGATGTTGTTTTCTTTGGACATGACTTTATGACTTTGATCATGTTTGTTTGTCCATGCATGTCAAAATCAAACGGTTATAATTAAAATTTTGCAATTGTTTTGATGGGTGTGTTGTTAACCTCTCGGTTAAAATATGTCAGTTTGACATTCAATTTCAAATAGATTCGCTGTTTTGTGACGTGTACGATTACAAATACAATATGGGAGGCGGGTATCGGTACCGCGGCCCTGGTTTATTGGATAACCAACATCTCTGTCGTAGATCACCCCCATTGGTTCGTTACGTTTGTTGACTTAGCAGAGGTGCCCGGGTTCATAGGGTGAAGTTTGCTCCGGTTTTGGCGGCGGATGAGTCTGCCTACCAACTGAGCGACAGGTCGGTTCAGGAGAGACTGGTTGAGAGACTTGATCTCTCTGGAAGGAAACTCTCAGGAAACTCTCGGAACATTGCCTTGCACCGCAGTGCGAGGAATGGTTTCATACGCCCGTCACTCCTGGACACACTGAACACCAGTTCCTACCCACCTATCCTACCTTTTTCCTTCACAGAACTTACCTCCCTGCTTTCCCTAAAAAGAAGCTCCACACAGCAACCCCAAAGATGACATAGGCCCCGAGGAAAATTATTTTCCACAGGCCCTCAAGTGCGGAACTAACTTAAAAAAATCTCTAGATCAAGGTAAGAGGAATCTTACGTACTTTCAGTATCCCTAGCGAAACACCACAATTTGGTATGGAAACTTTTGCTTGAAATTGGCTTTTACCGTGTTTATTTGACTGATCTGAATAACCAGGTATTTCCTAACTTTCCTCCCTCCTCACCACCTCCGTCCTAACAATACACCCCAATCGAGGATGCCAGGCTGGCAACGGGCTGTTGAAACTCCTGTGAAGTCATTTTCATATGTATTCACGTACGTAATAATTATTGGCAACGGGCTGTTGAAACTCCTGTGAAGTCATTTTCATATGTATTCACGTACGTAATAATTATTAATATTAGTTCTTTAAAAATGTGGGGATTGCCTCGTAAAAATGGTCACAGACAATATTCATTTTCTAGAGACTATTCCGGTTGGTTCCTCTGCCTTACATTTTATATGGTATTTGATACGGTTCTGTAGTCATAGTCAGGTACACTGTAACGTAACGGGAATGCGGGGAATAAACAGATATTAAAATGAAATATGGATGCTCTTGGCACTCTCCACGATACTAACACGAACATAAATTGAACCGTTTTGAAGTGAAGCTAATGAAAGTTAAATGTACTATTTAATGTTACAACACTTCGCTATTTTGCTACAGTGCATGTTTTCCATCCATTTAAAATATTACGCGTGCATATACATATAATTAAAAGTGTTTAAAATAGTGCTACATTAAATGTTTGAAGGTTGAACTGTACTTATAATTTTATATTTGAGCTGAGTCAAGTTAAGAGTCAGAATAACAGGAGTGTGTTATTTGTGTATCGGTCCATCCTCTCTCCTTACCCCTGCGGAGGGACAGCGTGATGATTAGTCAGTCAGTTAACCCGTCAGGCTAATTTGTTCGTTTTTCGGAACAACTCATATAGGTCTCATATAAAATGTTGTATCTCCCTTACTATTATGGTTAGAAATAATATTATCTAAACGGGATTCGAAAGAGAAAACACCACGCTTTATATATTACAAGTAATTCAACACTCGGCACATTCCAACACTACACTTCTTATATCAAAAATCAAATCAACAAAATATGGACTAAGATCCCTAGAATACATAGCTCACACAAAATATAATCAACTACCCAACGAGATCAAACGTGCAAGTCAATGTAAAAAGACCCAAACTAACATGCTCAAACTTCATCTTATTAATGACTATCTGAAATAATAATGTTGTGTATGTCCCCATCATATGTCCATTTAATACATACAGCTATATGTTTCATGTAATGCGTATCATTCCCGCAATGAGTTTATTAACTCCTGGGAGTACAATGCTTTATATAATATACTATATTCTGTATTGTATACTTTTGATAAATAAATAAATAAATATTTAATTCTAAAATTTAACCACAAAGTAATTGAAATGCTCGCCTTAATGAAACCAAAGTTTCCGACCACAATTTAAAAGAAATTTATGAAACTTTGGGATTTTTTAATTAATTATTATTTTTACATGTAACTACAAAAAGTGAGCTGACGATACGTTTATAATACATTTGCCTAAAGAAATATGTTTGTGGTTGTATTTTTTTATATGATAAATAATTATTGTTAGAAAAATCGTATGGTGAGCCATTTTTCAAACTTTTTTATGTTTGCATTCAAATGTTTTATATTCGTAACCATTCAGAAACAGTTTTTAGTTTCAATCAGAAATATTCCATTTATTTGGATTTTATTGAAAGCGGAAATATTTTTAGCTTCCGACAAAATAGGCACGAGGCCTGAGGGGTTACGTTTATACATTTGAAATTCTAAAGAGTCTCAGCTAAGAAAATTATAGCGCTCTACCTGTGAAAGAAAAATAAAACGTCATTCCTTTAGCTACCGATTAGCTCCTTTTAAAAAGTTTTCAATTTCCACATCTGATCCTCCGCGCTGACGGTATTTAAGTCTGAAAGGGTCTTCTACTTCTGTCAGCTTAATGGGTTCGAATCCCACGTACGTCTATAAAGTCTAACCTGAAGCAGGTGCTTTTCTCTTCCACCTTGCTTGCTTGCTTTTAAGGCTCGAATTTTCATTCCTTTAGTTATTTCCCCTATCGATTTTTATAGGGGAACCCCAGGGGTCCTGTTTTAGGCCGTCGCCCTTCGCCTCCGGTTCTCGTTACCGGAACGAGCAAAGTTCTAAAGGGCGAAGTAGCCGGTAATTTTGAAGATCACGTAGCAAGAGACCATTTCACTTTCAGATTGAAAATTAATTGAGTTATTGGTTAGATCACAATATAACTTTTGGTCCCCGGTGATTGGTATCAAATACTTCAAAATTTGAATGTTTTATCAACTCAAAACCAAATATGTTAGGTACTATGCTCTATATTTCGCTACAAAAAGCGCAAACGTACACATGGAAGAAATATTACGAGGCGTCCCTATGAAAGCACTTCAAAGTATTTGTCCCACTGACTTTAAAAATATAATTCTATTAACCCAACAAACTATAGTCCAGATGGATGGTCAAAATTCCATTAAAATTTTATTTGTAAGAATAGTGTTTACATTAGCTTTATTGCAAACTATACACCGTTCAATCCATCTAATCTTCTTCATAACTTTTAAGGGCCAGCTTTGAGCTCGGGCCTCTTAACCCTCAGGCCTCGACCGTATTTGGTCGAAAGATCAAAATATTTCTGCTCTGTAAAGTCTAAATAAACTGAAATTAACGTATCCGAAAACTAAAAATCAATTTGTATAATTAGAAATAACCATGTGATGTTTCAATACAAAAATTTTGAAATATTTTAAAAATGGCTTACTTTGCTTTTTTCTAAATAAAATTACTCTTAACGAAAAAAATAAAAACACGTACATATTTCAATATCATAATCATCGTGTCGTGTTTATCATAATCATCGTGTTACACATCACTTTTTTGTAGTTTCATGTAAAATTATTCATTTAAAAATTCACAAAGATTCATTTTTTTTCAAATTGCGGTTTGAAACTTTGGTTTTATAAAGGTGTTTTTGATTATTTTGTGGTTAACTTTTAGATTTGAATAAATAGAGTGGTGTTTTCCCTTTCCAATACCGTTTAGATTATATTTCTCAATATGATAATGAGACACAACGATTTCTGTGGTACCTTTATGAGTTTTTTTGAAAAGCGAACAAATTGCCTGTGGATGTAACGACCATCACCGCCAAAATTTGAAAGTTCTTTTTAAGTTATTATTAATTAAGGACGGGTTGTTTCAAAAAATTTGATGAATTCATCAAATATTTGATGTTAATTTTCACGTTCTGCGTAAGTTCTATTCAAGTTCTATTATTTCATCATTATAGACCAGTTGATTCACAAAACTGAAATCATCACAGAACTTGAATAGAACTTACGCAGAACGTGAAAATTAACTTAAAATATTTGATGAATCCATCAAATTTTTTGGAACAACCCGTCCTTAGTCAATCTGATGATATTTGAATTCCAACGGTTATCTCTTAGTCCTGCTACATACCCAGAATTGTCCAACTTGTGTCAGGAAATTGTGACGTCTTCCTTTATCTTCTTGCTGCTAATCTACTCATTGATCTTCCTCACTAGATATTTTTTTTATACGATTTTTGTCTCGATGTTCTTAGAGCGCGTAGTTATAAAGCCATGTTTGGGCAATGGGAGTATTAATTTGTTGAATACATGTTGTACTCGGAGGTTTTGAGGTACCTTTTTGTTTTCTGTTGTCCAAGGCGGAAGATATTATCCTATTTTTGTAACGTTTTTGGTAGGTTAGGTAGTAATTAAAGCAATTATAATATACGAACCTCTGCAATAATTGATAGAGTGTTTCCTCTTGCTGTCGACCTTTGACCTTTAGGAGCGTGAGAGCCCCTTCTGCCCAACGGTGAACGGATTACGTAATTCAATCAAAGATCGCTTCAAGGCCCATTCAACATGAAAAACAGTTCTGTATTGATATTTCTTACACAGATGTGATTCGTTTCATTTGTTACTTCAATATTGGATACTAACCAAACTGATCTTTGATTTTTGCTTATAACAAACTAACTAATTTGTATGAAATTGCCTGCATCTACCTTACTCACGCACATAATTCAGGAATATTTATTAAGTTTTTTTTGCTAGCATTTGTTCTTCATTTGTTTAATATTTGAGACCAAACAAACTTATCTTTGAATTTGGCTGGTAAACATTTTAGTTTTTGTGGAATATTTAGAAAACTATCTTTCAGATTTATGAAATATTTGGCTTACTCGAACAACTGAACGTTATTCATGGAGATTTATTTAGTTTTTTTTTTGTTTATTGAATCCATAAATAATTATTAAACACTTTTTAACAACGAGCTTCCCACTGCAAGATTCCAATATCTTATTCATATTTTAGCAATTTTAGCCTTGGAATCAATAGCGATACTTTTAAGTCTGCCATTTTAATATGCGCTTTTATTATTACCGTGACGATTCACAGTTACGGTACCGTGACGACATAAAAAGGCAATAAACATTAGTTCATTACCTCAATAAAGCTGCAGCTCTTTCAAAGGAGATACAAATATCCTTAGGTCCTTTCTCCAAAGGAAAGAAGTCATCATTTCCATGCATCTATCTCATACATCGCACCGTGACGTCCATAGACAGTAGGTGCCGTGACGATAATTTTGAAATTATGGAATATAGTTACAAGGATAACATTGAAGTGTGAGTGAATTCCAAAAATTCAAAAACGTTAAATGTCTATTGCCTGATGATTTTGCTTTTGTTCGTAAACATATAATGCTGCAGCTCATTCTTACACACTAAATAACAACAGTCGAAAATGAAACGGTGAATGTTTCTGCACCCCCCCCCCCAAAGGAAACATACAATCATTATCATACATCTCCCTCACACTTATAAAGAAAATTAATTGTAATGCCCTTCGCCGTGGCTGAGCAGTAAGAATATATACGGGTCGTTCTTCTTTTTAATCTACACAAAGTTGTCTCCACCAGTTGGTGGAGAAAAATTCTACAGAATTACTAATATTATTATTTTATTATTACTTTAAAATCTACTGTACTAAAGACGAAACGACTGTGTGCGCTTTAAAAAAATATGTGTTTATATTTTTGAAGTAAAAATTACATTACAGAGTTGTAACTCCTCGTGCTAGAAGTGTATTTCGTACGAATCACGGTTGTCTTCTGCCATTTTGACTTGCGTATATTCTATAATGTTACAAAAAATGATATGACGACATAAAATATAAAACTATTTTTAAACTCCAAAAGGTATAACCTATCAAGTAACAGCGATTATTATTTTTAATGAAATTTGATAAAATATTTAAAAAAATCTCAAAAACTTGTCTCCTACAACTTTTATGTCGTACGTTAATTCTGTCACGTGGGTTGTCATTTGAAATAGGCATACACGCAGCTCGTGATTGTCACCCCCAATAGGCATTTTAGGCCCCCATGCTACAATTTCCCCTCTGAGATCCAGAGAGTTCCAGTTCTTATAGTAAAAACAAAATGAGATAGAGTGGTGGAAATGTGACAGAGTGGTAAAAGTTATGTAGGTTAAAGAAGAACCATCCATATCTGTTTCCTGTAAACGAAAAAATTAGTACTGTGGAGGAAACAGAAACAAGTATTTTGTGTCTCACCATTACTTAATCTGTAAGAAAGAGCTGCTGCATTATGCGATAAGGAACGTGTGTTTATTGCATTTTTTGCCGGCACGGTACCGTAACTGTGAATCGTCACGTTAATAATAAAAGCTCTCATTGGTTGGAAAAAGACGCTGTAAATTTTTTTACCCCCAGTAAGAATATGGCATCTTTATATCTGCTTTCATCCCAATCTATTGTGCATCTATTTTCTTCTCACATAAATATGTAGCAATTCTCTTTTGTTTATCATCTGCATGAGTCAAGTAGTTACCAGATTGCGCCTGTTGAAAAATTATAAAATACATAGTGTAAAAGGTTTTCAAAAAATAAGAGTTAAATAACATCAATCATTTTCATTTTGTTTTGAAGAGTTTTACCTAGACTCGAGTATTCTCCTTGTTACATCTTGGCAAACGGCTGTTTGAAGGCGTTCAGCTTTTCCAGTCGAGTGTTGTATTTACGGATAAGGGCGGAAGAAAGCCCGCCCAGGGGTGGATGTTTGGTTGCACGCGATGCTATAAAGCAGGTGTTTGCCTGCAATACATTCCACCACCCCTAAACTCACTCCATTTCCCTCCCACTCCCCCTATCACTCTATCAGCACAGCGGTACAGTCTGTCAACATAATCTAAAAATTTAATAAACTACAACAATACCGATTAAAACAAAACGAATGGAAGGTTATGTTGGTCTCTAGAATCTAACAGTACGATAATGGACAAGAAAAATGGCATTGCTTAAGTTTTTAATGCTTTTCGTAAAAGTGATATTTTCTTCCGCGTAGTTATTATGATTTGACAAAATTATTTATTAAAGGGCATCTTTGATATGTAAATACCTTTTTAAATTACGAAAAAAACTTTCAAAACAAAACAATGTGTACCGCCGCCTCGAGAAACTTTTATTGGATATCCCACCATGGTTCACTTCACCGCAACCAACATAGTTCTCTACTTTGGTGACTTAGCAGAGGTGCCCGTAGGGTAAGATTTGTCTAGGTCTTATTTCCTTACAATATTTTGATGTAAAATCACCTCTTTCAGGAATTACCGCTATTTTAAGGATACCGTTTGATGTTGATGTTAAAACTATTCACGTTTTTAGGCTATTTGCGGTTACCTAAATTATTGTTCCTTTCAACCACATAATAATACATGTTGTTACGTAATTTTTTTTACCTGTCCACGCCCTCAATGTGCCTTCTCAACGCCCCCTAGTTTTCTCTGGGTCTTCTACCGCCCCTCTGAAAGTCTGAAAATACCCCCAATTTTCTCTGGGCCTTCTACCGCCCCCTGAAAGCCTAAAACGCCCACAAGGGGGCGTTATCGCCCACGGTGAGAACCTATGATTTAAATGATCGTATCGCTCTCCATTTTTGTTTACTATTTGTTGACATACTGCACAGCGACCCAGCACTGTAGAACAGTTGTTTTACTGCACGGGCTAAACCTCCCTTACTTCCTTACTGCTGGCGGATATTGTATTTTCTGGGATTCTAGGTAATAGTAATACAGGGATGTTTTCATTTCTACTATCGTGTGCGTTTTCCGTTAGAGAGTTGCCATCAATGGGAAGACGTTTAGTTAAATATAACTCTGCATGTTATGTTCATTTTTATTGTGAATATCACACAAATGACTCAACTGCTACTGATTGTATGGTTTTCCAAATTGGAGAAAGTTGGGAGTCTGAAGGGCATGAAGATATGGGAAAGAGAAAGATGGGAAAGTACCTGGTCACAAGGATAAAGCCTCTGAGGCAATGTTTTTAAAATATTTATGGTATAATTACTGCAGTTTTTTCTGATAAATAATACAACTCGAATGATCGGGAGTTTCAATGATACTGTGGTTACGAATCGTGTTTTTTATCGTATTATTTACAACAAATATTTAAGGCGGTATAATACCCTAATTTTTAGGATTTGCCCAAGGTTCACACATTAATAAATTCCGACGAATTTGTAAATGTAGTAACTTTTTTTTCCAAACCACGACCCGGGGATATAACTTATTTATATTTAAGATTAATAAAAGCAATACCTCACCATCAATATATTTTACGTAGAACGGTTTGAAAATTTTATTTCCCGTATATAACTATAAATTTAGCGGTGAGCACCAGATTTTATTTTTCTAGACGATGAAATAAACACTTTGGAAGGGATTCTTTTAGAAACATCTTAAATATTAGTAACACGTTCTTCAGAATTTCGAAGGTCGAATTTCCAGGTCTGCTAGGGCGAATTCGACCGCACGTCCGTATATTTGTTTACACGCTTTTTTCACTTACGTCGTTAAGATTCCCACATTATTTTTCTTCTTCTTTTCTTTGATAGGGCAAATTCGACAGTAGATCCGTCCAGTACACAGGTCGCGAGTCGCAATTTGTAAACACGGCTTCTTTACGTACGTCGTTAAGATTCTGAACATATTTTAGGGTATTGTGTCGTCTTAACTGTACTTAACGTCCGTTCTAAAGGATGCTCACTAAAGGTGCCCACCTGTCAATTGGATATCATCGGCCATCTTCGTAACTGTTCGGGTATTAGACCCAAACGGGCGCCAGTTGTCGCTCTCATAGAGTACAACTTTACTGACCTCTATTGAGACACGTTAAAACTACACTATCTGATATCTGTTTAGCGACATACATATTCCAATACACTACAAAAATCACTTTGTATCTCCCTTGATTTATTATGAATGCTGATATTTCAAGTGATTGCATATTTTATTTCATATTATTATATATAATGTCAAACCACTATAGAAGTTCTACGAAGTTCTACGAAAATATGTGGTTTTTATATCTATTACGTTCGTAAGAAGGATACAATCGGAATATGAATATTGTACGTGATTGTTATTTTGTGGTTTAGCTCGTCTCGATTTTCTTGGAATTGTCATTTTATAATTCTTGCCTAATTAATAAGATTTATGATCTTAAAAAAACTCATCCACTTGAAGCAATGTTAATATTCATATTATGTATTGAATTAACCATAGAGTCTTAGTTACAACAGATCAGATATCAGCGTTGTTTCTATTGTTTATGGTCTGAAGGATGACGCGAAAAATTAGGGGTTAGAGAAGATTTTTAAGAAATAAGTGATACTCTTACCATAAGTTTTTCTAGTTTCAGTGCAGTCCAGCCCTGTTCAAATCTCGAACCCGACAACAACCCTTTTCACGATTTTTTAAAGGTTATTTATTAAATATTATTATTTGATACCTGAACATCTGTCTGCTGAAGTGGCAAAAACTCGCAAAGTAACAGCTCTGGCGTCAGAAAATTTTCATGGATTTAAGCCGCCGCTACCCGAATTTCTACCAATTTCCTACATATCTCCCTTAAAAATTTGAAGTTTTTAAGCTCTTAAAAAATGTATGTTGGTTTTGGAGATAATATTTAGACGTTCCTCGCGCCGAAACATAAATTATATGAAATTCTCTCGGTAGAAAAAATCACAGTGTTTCGTTAAATGCTATTTTAGATGATCCCCACGAGATTTTTGCTCTATTTTAAATAAGTCGTGTTTTATTAAACATTTATTATACACAACTTATGCTGCAATTTTAACGTTTTGAATATAAGCGCACTCTCTCCAACATTCGTAATTACATATCTATAAAGAAATAAAAAATTAATAAAATCTCTCCATATTCTTCTTTTTGAGCGGGTATACGGCGCCTTAACCGGAATTTCTAACCCAATGCAACTATTTTCAGCTCGCATATACGGAACTTTGGAATATCCGTCAAAAAATAAGACGAGGGACAAATATACAAATGATATCGACATTTTTAATGTAACAATTTCTATGTTTAAAGCAAACTCAAACATTTTTTTTGTCAACGTACTATTTCTGATAATTTCAATTTATTGTGTATCATTTTATTTTCTTCAAATTCATCCAATTGCATTTAAATATACGTTTTTTGAAGTGAAAACTTCTTTAGCACCGTTATGATTTGAAACTCGATGAAACGGAAATGAGCGACACTAAAAAGAGATAAACACATACATCTATAGGATATAGCCTGCGAGAGAATGAGGTATACTAATCGGTGTCCTCTTGTGCGGTGCTTCGTAGCCTGACGGCCTCCTCTTTGTGCGGCACTTCGTAGAAAAAAAACGTTAAATAATTTCTAAACTTGATAACAATATTATAATAAATAAACCCTACAATTATCCTACGCATGATAATCTGCATTCGTCTCATTCTCTCGACATTTAGTTTTCTGAAAGTTTCACTTCTACTGCGTGTGAACTGCACACTCTGATTTTAAACCTATTGTTTACTACTAACCTTCGTGTAAAAAATGTAAACATTATGTATCAAATGTTAAAACCCCTTGGGCATAAAAAAAATAATAACAAAATTTTCACAAAACTTAAAATTTTTTTATTTATCTTCGAAATTTAATGAATTGTTCAAATTCTGTCAAACAACTGGCCCTAGTATGTAGGTGTAGGTATATACATATTTTTAAAACAATTCAAAAGAAAAAGAGGTTCGAAAGAATAAGAGTTAAGAATTGTCCTCAAATCTGTGCAATATGGTTTTGTACTCGTTGTGATTACTATTTTTTTCCTTCTAGAAGTGGGCACGGATAACTTTCTCCTTTTTGTATCCGGTTAGAGTTGACATCCTTCGGTGCGATGAACTTGTCTCCGACACAGGCTTATAAGGTACCAGTAGATACAAAATTCAGATATAAAATGTGAATAATTCATCATCAAAATTTCAATTTATATGCAAAGTTCGTAGCATTCAGTTGGCTTGGCGAGGGTATATTTGTACTATTGCCGAAAGGGAGTGAAGTACCGATTTGGCATTAAAAACTATATATTGGCATTGGCATACAGACTTCCTTATTGAATCCTTGTTGTGAGACTTCCCAAACTTTTGGACTAACGAACCCAAGATACTTTCGAAGATATTTTTCTGTTATTTCGCTTTTAAGATCATTATATTATTTATGGTAGATATTAATTTATAGATACTCTTAGTATCGCTCTGGCGACATTACCACCTTCCAACATTGAAATGTTTCTCTGAGTGACTTTAGTATTTACTGACTTTTTTTTTAATATGTCTGGAGCCAATGAGACTATGGCATCCCCAATTGGGGTATGTTGTGAGTCTGAAGGTATTGGGGAAGGGAAGGAGATGGGGAAGAGGAAGGTGGGAAGTACCTGGCTATTCAGATTCGGTCACTAAACACGGCGAAAGCCATTTCAAGCAACGTTTCAATTCTGAATGGTGGTCTTACACCAGGGCGATACTGAGAGTATCTTCCACTTTGGAACTCTCTCTAAATGAATAAATTGTGAAATAACACAATTAATCAAATATAATTTATTTGCAACGCCGAGATTCGATCCCGCGACCTTCGGAATGCTAGTCAAGAGCCTTACCGCTGGACTACGCCGGCCGTCGTAGACCTGCATTGTCAGTTATTTTTTCCCGTCAACATCCGCCTCCATACTTCCTTCATCTCACGACATACCCAAATTTGGTATCCAGTCTGGGTCCGAGAAGTTGTGAGCCTTGTACCGTTTTTGTTAAAAAAATATATTTGTTAAAAATGAGCATTTTGTACATTTCCTATGAAAAGTTTGGTATGACACACTGTGGCCTCTGCTTTAATGTAGCTTTTTTAAATGTCTTTTTATAAGCCTAGAGAAAAATTAAAGTTCGAGCCTATGAAAAATGCTTTGAAGTGTAAAATCTTTACTTACGGATATTTAATTATACAATGTGGCCAATTAAGTTCTTCAGAATATGGAAAACATTATAATATTTGTGCCTGAACATCGCAAAATAAAATAAAACACGCGTTTGCAAGATAGTTTTTTTTTCAAAATCGGGTATAAGTAATAAAGTGGGAATTTCATACTTACCGCCATCAGTGTATGGAGTGCGTGATTTCAATTCAGAATAGTACACGTCGTGGTAGTAGGGAAATGTAAAAAAAAAAAATTTGATACTTTTTCTTGCCCTCGCCACTTCTTATTCTCAGCGCCTCTATCGCGCGTTTTCGCCCATTTTGGGAACCGATGGTACAAAACTTTACTGCGGAGAAAGAGATGCAAATAATGCAATTGTTGTCTAATGAGATAGTGACTACGTTAAAATGGTATGGAAAATCACAGAGGAAATTCGAAAGGATTCCTTGGAAAAATTCAAGGTTACTCGCGTAATATAATAGGCATGCGTCGACTATGTGCGAATGAATCAAGAAAATTTACTTAAGATGATTTATTTAAATAACTTTTATATTGCACATTTATCTTGAATTACTAGTAAGATAACCTCACATTGTCTGCGGTTTGTGGTATCTGGCAGATTTGAAGAAAAATTAAAGTTGGATTATATTTTTTTTTAAGTTGAAATAAATCTAGTAAAACCATAAAAATTGCTTGTGGTGATTATAACGAATCTGTCCGCTGGTAATAAGCCACAGAAAGGTAATGAAATGAACGATCGAAACTTGGTTTAATATGCAAGTGAGATGTTGTGTTTCCGGCTGGAAGTAATCTTTGACGATGCGTGCTGACAACAATGTTGACTTTTTTTAACATTAGCTCCACACAGGAGGCCCTCAGGAAAATTATTGCCCTCCGTGCCATAATGTCATCTAGGATTTTTTTAAGGAAAGGAAGGAGAGGAAGTTCTGGGAAGGAAAAAGGTATGAGGGGTGGGTAGGAATCGAACTCTGTTAAAATGGCTTGAATAGGATTAGAAGTCTGACTTCCTCTGCAATATTACAAATAAATTATAAAACTCATGCAGAATTCCAGCATCGTGACGTCCATTCAATTTATCTAAATTGATTTATATGGTAAATAATATACTACAATATATTATGCGCTTATTCAACTCCTTTGTATAACTTTCTATGATAATGAAACTGCATTCTTGTAGATACTCGGTTTATCACGTTTATTTTCATACTTATTTATTATAACACGTCTTTGTAAAATATCGTTTACATGTAAAAGCTATAAAAATCTGCAAGGCGTGAATACTATACTTGTAAAATAATATTCTATGCCTGTAAAATACTAAACTCCGAATTCGGCAAAAATCATAAATCTACGTATATCCACAAGAAAAAGACAAAATACGCCCAACCACGCCTAAAATTGCCCAACCACAAATAGATTTATTTCCACGATGCAGCGGTAAAGCATTATGGGAAAACAATATGTGCTATGACATTAAACATGTCATCATTTAATTTTGATGAATTCATATTTTATACTAGCTTCTACCCGCAGCTTCGCTCGCATGGTATTAGGTGGAGATACCACTGATTAATTCACTCACTCACTCACTCACTTTCCGCGAACCCCATCTTCCCCCCGCGTTTCCACCCTGCCGCTAAAATATATGAAATACACACATTTTCATTTATACAAATTTCATAACGCCAGAGCTTACCATAATACATTTATAGCCTATGTTAGTCGCTGATAATGTAGCTTTCTATTAGTGAAAGAATTTTTAAAATCGGTTTAAGTGGTTTGGTGGTGAAAGCGTAACAAACAAACACACTCACTTTCGCATTTATTATATTAGTATAGATAGATTATTAAAATTAATTATTTTATACTTTATTGAGTTTTATTAAATCGTAAAATGGGGGTTTTAGCACAGGTAAAAAGCACCCAGTGAGGCCCAAATTATCTTAATACATATAATGTTTTAAAATATGTTAAGTTATTGTATGTTATGACAAAAAATAAAATAAAAACTTTTTTTTTGCAAACCTACATACCTGGTCACTGTGGTTTTTTTTTATTTTTTATTTCTTATTGAAATAATTTTATTTTTGGTACTTTCTTTCCTCATGTTCAAAAGGGTTCCAATCCAACTGAGAATAAAGTCAACTCAACACCACTTTGAAAAGTCATCAAGAGCTATGAAATAATTTTAAATCAGCCGATAATCCTAACCGTTAACCAATTTTTTATATTTATTTTTTTAACACTCTAAATGACTTATCTGAGATGGTTCTGAGTTGGTTTCATTCCGAGTTGTCCGGTTACCGTTCAGAAGTATTATTTGTCATGTTAAATAAATATTTAATGAATAAATAATCAATACACCTGTATTACACATGACACATTCTCGCAGATGCAGTTCTTTATTTTGGTTTGTGACTAGCGAAGACTGAAATAGTCCGCTCGCTGGACCCATTCACAAGGCGGGAAGCAGCCAATGAATGCACCAATCACCGTAGATGCTAAATACTATAGGATACTATTTCCTCTCCTCGGTCGCCTTGGTGCCCGCTCTGACAGCAGGAAGCGAATTTCACTGAGAAACTGCCCGTGGTTCTCAGAAACCGGGAGATTACTACACAGGAGCTTTGCGATAAGAGGCGTGTTCATTTTGTAGCAAGTTATAGCTATCTGAGATGTTATCTCAACTAAATGCATAACATAGTTATAAATGTTATAACATCTTTCTCATTCTAAACTCATGATAAACGACGCGACGTGCGTAGGTAGGTACCGCACGGTGAGAGAAGTTACGAAGAAGTTCCCAGCAATAGAGAAAAAGTAAAGTGTCTTTTCTCTTCGTCATCATAATATGTATAGTTTTTACCAACTTTATCATAGTTTTACGTATTCTTAGTTTTACGACCACTCGTTCTGTACGTATGAAGCAGTTAAAACCCTCAAATTGTAAGGTGAGGGCGTCGTGAAATTTCCACAGATTTTTCTTTCTACCCACATAACTTTTTTAAATTCCTTACGTCGTTTTCGCCGTGAACTGTGGAGCTTTGAAATATCTGTTTAACTGTCACAAATAAGACGGCACCTCGTATTGTTTGGTCGTCCATTTGTTCCAAAAAAAATGATTCAATGTTTGCATTTCAATTGCCGGAACAATTTACATTTTTTTTTTGCATTTGATCCACACCGAGAGGCCCTGAGGAAAATAATTCCCCTCAGGGCCTATGTCATCTTAGGGGATGCTGTATGGAGGGTCTTTTTAGGAAAGGAAGAAGAGGAAATTCTGGGAAGGAAAAGGGTATTAGGTGTGGGTAGGAATTTGTGGGTCCAGAAGTGACGGACGTATGAATCCATCCCTCCCTCTGCGATGAAAGGCAATGTTCCGAGATAGTACGGCTGGAGAAGTCAAAGGGACTCCCTCAACCATTCTCTCCAGTTCCGGCCTGCCATGCAGCTGTGGGCAGACACATCCGCCGCCAAGACCCGTAAAAATCTCACCCTATGAATCCGGGCACCCCTGCTAAGTCACCAAACGTAGCAAACCATTTGGGGTGACCTGAGGCAGAGGTGTTGGTTATCCAGTCAATGGTTCGCAGGGCGACGGTACCCATATCCGCCTCACAAATTGCAAAACTTACATATTTCAATAGTAATGTTGCACAAACGTAATAATAATATATCTAAGTATATAAGACGTACCCCGTTAATAAGCCGAGTTTGGGTGGTGAATTATTTTAATATTGTTTTTTTGTTTGTTTCTATTATTCAGTTAATATTTTCGATATTTTGTAATATATCTGTCCTGATGATGAACACAGTAAAGCTGTTCCAAACATTGGCTAAAGAAAGAAGAAGCACAACACCTCAAAAATAAATCACGATAAACTCAAATTGTTCATTCATTTTTTTTAGAAATCCACAAGTCAGTGTCTCCTTCTTTCATTACTTTTTTTCCGAGTGAGAAGATCTTCAAGCATCCCTAATGTCGTAATTTGTCCGACCGAATTCGCTTCCGACGACATCGATCGGCCTTCGGGTTATTTTGACTCCCGTCAAACATCGCAAGCCTGCGCGGCCTCTACTCTAAAAGTCCCTCTTTAGCAGTGGCGGTTTTCTCTAAAATGAGTTTGTGCAGTCCCATAAAATCATAAAAAAATACGAAAAACTTGTATTATAATTTTACCAAACTTCAAACAGTATGCCATTCTAATTCCGTGCTAAAAAATCCACCCGTCCGAACGATACTCAAAGTGCCCAAGAGCGAGTACGAAATCCCAAATCTCATAGGTGCGTTTTGAATATCAGCACCCATGGGTCTTCCGTCATATATCCTTAGTATATTTTATTTATTTTTTTATATTATTTATTATATTTTATTTATTTTTTTCTATGTGTAGGTACTATTTATCGCTGCGTTAATTTTGCTGAATTCTTGAAAAACTTGCTTTCGAACAATTTATTCATGATCAAGTTAATAATAAAATCAACATAGTAAATACCTACACGTTCCTCAATAACTACTTTTAAAGTATCTTAAGCACTCTTCTGTTTTACCATTATTACACTATGTAACTTTTTAACTCCTTTGTACAATTTTAATGATAACGAAACTACATACCTATGTTCATATTATACCTGTTTGTATCCTTAAATTACAGTTTATAATGTTATATACTTGCTTACAATTATACTCCTGAATAACATGTGTAACTTTAATAATGTGATTCTGTAAAAGCCCTCAAGGCGTGTATGAATGAATAAATAAATAAAACGGTGACCGAACTACTCAGAATCATGCAACTTCAAAACCTCTTTTGAATATTCATTAAAAGGGATGAAAAAATTGTAAAAAAAAATTTAATAGGTTACGTTAGACTATTTACATGGGCTATTTTAAAATTTTTTTCAAAACTTTTAATGACTTTTCAAAGGTTTGTTGAAATTGCATGATTCTGAATTGTATAAAACGTGCTAGTGGCGCTAGAGCGATAAGCCCGCAAACCTCGGGAATCTACTAGCTGCATGAGTGCGCAGAATCTATGACATTTTGCAAGAATCAACAGAATTTTATCTGTGATTATCGGGTTGTTATTAAGATAATTTAATTGCTGAAGATGTTACTTCTTATGTAAAAAACGAATAGTTTGCTGTGTAAATTGTGATTTTCGAAATTAAAACTATTTTTTTTGACTAGAACATTACATTTTTTCGCCTTAGAAGTTTAAATGAATTGTTGAATTGTTTATTGCTGCTATGTCGCTAATTTCTAGTGCAGTGATGTGATGAAATTCCTGAATTGATGAATTGTTGAATTGTTTATTGCTGCTATGTCGCTAATTTCTAGTGCAGTGATGTGATGAAATTCCTGAATTGATGAATTGTTGAATTGTTTATTGCTGCTATGTCGCTTATCTCTAGTGCAGTGATGTGATGAAATTCCTGAATTGATGAATTGTTGAATTGTTTATTGCTGCTATGTCGCTAATCTCTAGTGCAGTGATGTGATGAAATTCCTGAATTGATGAATTGTTGAATTGTTTATTGCTGCTATGTCGCTAATCTCTAGTGCAATGATGTGATGAAATTCCTGAATTGATGAATTGTTGAATTGTTTATTGCTGCTATGTCGCTAATCTCTAGTGCAGTGATGTGATGAAATTCCTTCAGTTCAAGTGAAAAATATATTTAATATGGAAAAGGCTAACTTACGATACCACAACACGGGCGTGTTGTATATATCAAAATTGTATATCAATTGTATATCATTTATTGTATATCAAAAATCCTCAAATTGTGTAATTACAAAGCAATGAATAGGAATATTAATAAAAAAGATTTTTTGACAGGAATTGAGGGAATTTTTTCTTTCTTTATTTTATCTCCGATTGAACTTCCAATGTGATAGACCACGCACGAATCGCCACTGCGTTTTAGTATTGTTCACAATCCAATGTTGTTGTGACTGTAATATTAATCCCAACACCACTTATCCCGAGCGGGTAGGGCTTAATCATTTTGTTTCCCGCTGCGAAGTCGATGACGGAATGAATGGACGGTGGGAGCGAATGGAGGGAGAAAGAAGTGTCATGAGAATATTTACGACTCCCGAATGCATGGATGAAGGAGTCGTCGACAGCCTAGAAAGACATGGCACAATGTTTTTAAATCAGTATAGGTTTGCGATTCAGGATTTATTATTGGCTTTAACAATCCTCGGTTACGATTCCGGAGGTCTCCCGTTAATCCCGGAGTGCGCTAGTAAATTTTGTATGGTTAATTTCAAAATGTATTAATTTGTATCATATTTGCGGCACTTTCCATTGTGGTAGATACTTTTATCGCCGTGGTGAAATGCTACCAATCAGAATCGAAACTTTGCTTTTAATGGCTTCAGCTGTGTTTGGTGAAAAGATCTGAATATTCCTGCCTGCCCACCTGCCTCTTCGTTATCTCCTCCCCCTCCCCCCCCCCCACTACCGTCAGACTTATGACATTCCCCAAAGGGGGTTGCAATTGGCTCACTGACTCCAGTCGGTTGCAATCGGGGTTTTTTTGTCACACAAGTTTTCTTGACACTTTACACAGGTAAAGTGACCATTAAACACAGGTTTTGCTTTTTCAGTCAACTTCCCTATCATGAATGGTGGTCCTCCACCAAGGCCGTACTAATATTATCTACTGTTTAAAATTCTCCTGTTGAATCGATTCCTGACTTCTTTTCTATGGTGATAAGCAGCAAACTGCTTTGGAGTTATCATTAATTTATAACAGGTGGTTAATTGAATAATTTTATCTTATTCTTTTTATATCTTTCAACCGCAAAACCAATTGTTTAGGGTTTGGCATTCAAATTGATAAAAGTTACCAAATTTCTTCCGTCCTTTTATTAACCACATATCAATCTCGATTATTACCGCATTTGCTTTCTTATTTCCTGTTCTTTTGTATGGTGAAAAATTTCAGAAACATCAATTGAAACTTATTTTCCTTATTTTGTATCAATTGAAACTTATTTTCCTTATTTTTATCAATTGTTACTCATTGTATATCCCAAAAATTAATAAACAAATTTTCCTAATTTTTTATCAATTGAAACTTATTTTCCTTATTTTAACTGGACGGTCTCTTGTCGCTAATCCATTGGCTTTTTTTCCATGGAATGGAATTATGTAACTAATTCCATCCTCATTTCAGTATATACTGTAATTTCTCTTATAAAACAATCTTCGTTGTAGAGCAGTGAGCACAAGCAGAAATGAAACAACAATCCCTAAATTGGGGGTGTAGTTAGTCTCACTGGTTTTCAGGAAGATGTGACTCTTGCCTAAATTAAAAAAGCGCGAACGCCTTGTCACAAAATTAGGTGATTATCTAAGATGGATTATAATATTATTTACTGATTCTTCGCTGAATCTTCCGCTAAGTGTAAATTTGAGACGGTTTATAGATGGTTCCGATGAGCACTCAACCTAACCTAACCTAACCCAACCTAACAAAAAAATAATACAGACATCCTGTAAAGATATTAAATTACTTTTCAAAAATGTAAAATAAGGTTAGGTTTTAGTATACATTTTGTTGGAGGATGTTTTTTACGTAGGATAATTTATCGGGGATAGTTTGTCGTGAGATGAAAACGCGCAGTACCCTCAAGCCTAGATCTCCCATTTCACCTCATTCCTTTCACAATAACCCGGTCCCTTTGATAAAGCTCATCAGGATTGTCAGATCATAGGTATTTGGCTGTCTCCCGGTTCCACAATTTGTCTTCCCAGGTATCTGGACCCCGTTCCCGTCAGAGCGAGACTTTGGTACCATAGGTGAATTGGAGTCTCTCCATCCTCTTCAGCACTTTTCCTGCTTCTTCTAGTGTCTTTCACTCCCAACAATTGCGTGTGTCTCCTGAGATGGCAGTGTCTCGTTATTAGCCCTACCAATTCTCTCAATGAGTTTCTGTCCGTTTGAAGTAGTTGCTTGGTGCATCTAGGATCTAGGGTCATTTCAATTAGTAAAAGCTATGGTTTGTAATTTTATGATACTGCTTTTCAGAATCCAGGCAGGGGCGTGCACTCCATATAGGCACATAAGCACTGCCTACCCTACCGTATTTGTAAAACACAAGCATGTAAATAATATTATAATTTTTCAAATTATTGCTAAAAATAAATACACCGAGCAACCGAAACAACGCGAGCGCCACATCAAACGGCATACTACAAACATGGCATAAACTGTACTAGAAACTTCACGCGTGCCATCCAACTGCCTCACTAAAATGCGGCCTAAGCAGGAATTATTTCTGCGTAGAGCTAACTTCATACAAGATATAATATCAATGTTTACGAAATGCACAGAGCATTGTTTCTATGGGTTTTTTTTGTTAGTATTAGGCAGTGCTTTCTGGAACAAAATTACCAAATGGAAATCAGTGACGACAGTGACATCTATTGTTATCTATTTCTATCAAGTAGTTGTCTTTCATAAATGCGAATTGTCTCTTCAAAAACGATTGTGGTACTTTAATTGTGAATTATATGATAAAATATGGAAATTTTAAACTGTGAAACTTGTTGTACTGAAGGAAATAATATGTGTTTAAGTAACTTAAAAAACAATGGTTTTCTCGGTTATCTTTTATCGTAATATCTTTAATCGTAATTTATTCATATTGTGATTAATATATTCATTTTATGAATATATTCATACTTTTATCATAGGTTTTCCTTCTGCCTACCTTGATCAAAAACTCTGTGCACGCCACTGAATCCAGGTATGGTATAAAATCGGCTTACCATGTTTCTCATACTGATTGCCGTTCCATAGCTTCTTATTTCAATGCTGACAGCAATGATAATTAGAAATAATATGATTGAAACGAGAATGACAACAAACTTCCACACCTTCTTGGGGAGAAAGCTACGAATACAAAGGAAAAGCTGCAGTTTACTGCCGGAGCCATAATAATAATAAGTAAGTTATTAGGAACACATCACGACGTCGAGACGGACAAACCTCAAAAGCAATTTGTTCGAGAACATTGCGTTCAGCTGTACCGAGCGAGACCTAAGCAAAGCGTTCTGGTCGGGTTACGAGATAAATGTTTAGATCCGCCCGCACACAATGTTCCCACTGTTTGTCATATGAAATCAAGTTTCTGTTTAGCTCGGAGTACTACCACGAACACACCAGAGTAAAAACAAATCAACAGATGAATGGAGGCAGTGATGGAAAAACCGTAAAATTCAATAACAGGATACTTAACTAATGTGGAAATGAACTGGTCATGGTTGGGTTTGAAGTCCCGATTGTCTCGAAAATGCTGAAGCGAGAACACAAAAATCATTGTCCGCTTCTTTTTTGTGATACTTTTACTTTTAAAAGAGAATCGACCACCTCAACACGGGCATGTGCCCAGCATGGTGGTCGAAAAATCCTCAATTCATTCAATACCGAGCGAAAGAGATAACTGCACCTCAGGCTGATAATACCTAAATAAAATCTCGAAAAAAGAACTGATTTTTAAGATTTTTTTACTAACTGTTAGAAGAAAATACTCTGTATCACTACAATTTCATTTTTTAAAAACTACTTTGTCTAGTGAATACAATAATATTGCAGTAGTGTCAATATTCAGCCCAATACTTGAGACCAATGTATCCCATGCCTGAGAACTATGTATTCCCGAATCGGGGACTGTTGTTTCAAATAGTAATTTTTTATTATCGGAATAGTGTATCTATACCTTATATATATAGCCTTCGTACACTCAATTAATCAAATTTAAAGTATGAAGCTGCCTCTGCATAATTATTAGATCTTACAAATGATCTGTAGTAACAAAGATATTTTAGGAATTTGTTTTGAATAGGTTCGATTTTGTTTATGTGGATTTTATAAAACGGAGACCAAACAACTGATGCACACTCCAAATGACTCAATATTGACTGGTGATAATAAAAATAAGTAAATAAATAAATTTTTTGGAACGTGTCTCATCATAGACGACTTTCATCTTCTGTACCAATGCCAGGTTTTCTTCCAGTCGTGCTGCGAATCTAAGTCTAAATAAATACCAGCGTGCGTCGTGCGTGGCAGGTGTTTAATTATCGTAACTCAATTTAATAATAATCCAGTACGTACACTTTGGCCAGACCAGGTGGCTGGCAAGAAATCCGTTTGATCCCCGTCCAAAAAATATCCTTTTTACTGGTGCCAGCGGGTCTGCGATGAGCTTTTATTTTTTGTTGCCACTCCGCACTTATTTACGAGCTTTTCGAGTGTTTATTCAATTCGAATCGTGAAAATATGGCGGAGAAAAAGCTTAAGTATTGTGTTCGTTAAAAAGTCGTAATTCAGTCAAGCTCACTGAACAAATAATCTCTAGAATGAACTAAACCGATTTGAAAGAATACAGTTGTTGTCGGTGATTAACTCCTTGTATCTCCTTGCCTAACGCTGGCCAATGTAATTTATTATCTGTTGAAAGCTGAATTTCAATAGCTATTTGAAAATAATCGGTTAGAGAATTAGCTCACATACGTTGGGTTACCACCCAGGCATTGTGGGTTCAATTATTCCTCTGCTAGCAGTTCACAAATCTAAACGCAAATTATATGATATTCCATCGATAGAAAAAAATCGCAAAGTATGCTCAGAAAATTATTATAAACACGTTTTATATACCAATTTTAGAAGTTATAGCTTTGAAAAATTCACAGTGTTTCTTTAAATGATATTTTAGTTGTTCCCCACGAGATTTTTACTCTATTTTAAACTAGTCGTTTTTTATTAAACATTTTCACAATTTTTGTATTATTGACAAAAATGATTACAAAAATAATTTTTCAGTCAAATTTTAGATTTGTATGAAACTGGCCGAAATGGGCTGCGCATACGTTCCTCTTGAGACAAATAACTTGCACAATGGCAAAATACCTGAGCGTTTAAACATGTATTTTTTTCATTAGAAATGTATGAACGCATAAAAGAAATTATAGTTAAAAAAAACAATTTTATGGCTTAAATTATTTGTGACATTGAATAACTTTTTTCTTTCTTCTAAAATTATTCACAAAATAAATAAAAACAACTTTTGCGCTTGAAATCGTGACGTATATACTACGTTCGCCCAGCGATTTTTATGCGTATTATCTATATTAATGGCGATGTAAGGCACACTATGAATACATACAATTTTCACTTGTGATTTCCTTTTAACTTTAATATTAACGACTTTTTTGCTGTCCTCCGAGAGTACCTACTAGAATCGCTGTTTCCTTAATAATTTTTAGAGGACTATTCGTGGAACCGGAATCTTCTCCCAGAACATTTGAGCGTACTTCAGGCACACGGACACGCCTGCAGCACATATCCATCTGTGTATCTCTACAGTGGTCTCGCTAAACTTCCATCGGCTATTATTTATTTCGCGTTTCGGTTCGGACATTATTTTCTTTTGTAATGTAAGCACGTACGAAATATTTTCCATTATTTTTTAAACACGTTTTAAGTTTTTTTGTGATTTAAAGGTTTTTAAATGGACGTCTTTATTGGTTAAATTAATGTGATCCATTAAATTGGGCAGTGTTATCAAAACATAAGAGTGTAATAATTTTCATAATAAATAGAAAATCTGTTTATACGAGCAGCAAAAGCTTGGACGGGCATCTCTGGAATCATAATATTTTCGTAGCTTTTTGTGACGCAACATAATTTTAATCATATTGTGGAGCATTGAAATTTTAGACAAAAATATTTTGTACAATAAGATAATGTTGAAGTCGGGCAAAGCGCAATTGCTAATTATTTATTTTAAACAATATTTTTTTATTAGGTTATCTGATCTCCAATTTACGATATTTTTTTCATTTGGAATCGTGGCCTCAGCATCAAAGCTCGTTCACACACAGCTATAAACTATAAAAGATCATCGCACGCCAAATAACGCTCTCCATACAATCCCCTCAGACCGTTCACACCTTAGCGGTTTAAGCACAGATCAATCATAGACAATAATCTTACGACGGAACCGCTCCATAGGCTATACACTAAAAGATAAGCGCCCCCCTCTCCGATGAAAACAGGAGAGGGGGTCATTGCAATTACGGAGCTGCGTAGACCGGTGGATGACAGATGTCAGGTTGACAGATTTCAGTACAAAAAATGTGCATTCCGTTGCCGCTCCCTAATTCATCTGACCCCCTCTCCTACCATATGAAGAAATATTTGATCGTCGTGTGAAGGTACAAAAGATAAGCGCTCGCGGTTGAACAGATATCTGCTCGCAGTTATATAGCTGTGTGTGAACGAGCTTTATCGTTATCAATTATTAAGATGATGCACTACTAAGTAATACAAAATTATGTGATTTTGGTTTATAAATTAGATCGCTTAGAAATACTTTAGATGCTTTAATTAAATACTGCAATTAGAACACACATTTGCCTTTATAAGCCCAGAAAAAATACAGTATCAAATACAGTATAAATCTTCTACCTATGAACTCCTTTTCGTTTAAAATTGGTAATTGGTTTCGTTTTAAATTGGTAATTTGGGAAATTAAGTTCTTTAGAAAATGATCCTAAAACATTTAAGTAGTTGTGCCCGCGCTTCGCAAAATAAAATAAAACACTTTTAACGATGTTTTTTTCTTGAATAAATCAAAACAGGCGGCTGGTGTTAAACGAGAAATTAAACCTTATTGCCTTCTGCGTAAGGAGTTTTTAATACACATTTATTTTGCAACTTCATGAGTGCAAAATGTGTTGAAATGTGTTTAATTTGTTTATTTCGGGCTCTCACGGTCATCCGTTATAATTTAAAGTCTAATGAGAATTTTTTCGTCCGGTTTCCACATGGGTCGTCTTTCATATGGATTCGGAATGAAAAAGAACGTGTTCTAATTCAGTTCTAGACCTACGGCAGAGGTTTGGCTATAGCTCCCGGAGCGGCGGTATCCATACCCGCCTCCCAAATATATATCATATTTCAGTTATATATTTTACATAATGTAAAAGTTTTAAAAGAAAATTTCGTGCAATATCAATATTTCCTAATGTAAACTGTAATAAACTTTTCTATTATAAACCTATTATAAACTTTTTATCGATATTTTAAATATGAAACGAAATAGACAATTCCACATAATTTATTACATATGTAAAATAATTCCAGAAGACATATTGATGTCAAATAATGGTAAAAAAATTATAAAAATTATAATAAAATGAACGTAAAAAAAAAATTAACGTGTGAATATAGAATGTGAACGTGTATTACTGTTCGGTATTGTGAATTTCGCATGTATTTTTGGCGATTTGTTGACGGCAACTGCAAAGGAAATGACAGATCAGACAGATGCTTTCATGACGTGATTATTACGTTCAAGGTTTTGCCATTTTGTAACGATCTAGTACCGTCCAAAAACATATTTTCTTCTCTAATGGTATCCATATGAAATAGTAAGTATGGAAATAACGATTCGTGCATCGACCAAATCTATCAATGTATTCATGTAAAGCATAGATTCTCAACCTTTTTTTGCCCACCGCCCCACTTTGAGAATATTTTCTTTTTTAGCGCCTCTCAACTGCCCCATCCTATCCCATTACTCCCCCTCCGTTGCAGGGGATATAGGATGGGGGCGGGATGGGGCGGGTTTGTCTGGGTCTCCTACCGCCCCATGAAAGCCTGAAACGCCCCCCAATTTTCTCTTGGCCTTCTACCGCCCCCCTGAAGGTCTGAAACGCCCCCAGGGGGGGCGTTATCGCCCACGTTGAGAACCTATGTTGTAAAACGTTATTTTTATATTGGGTCCCTATATAATCTCCATAAATATATTGATCGGAATGAAAAAGCAACGTTTAAAACGCCCATTATATCACAAAAACATTAACAATGTTCTTAATGACGAAATCAGACGTAATCTGGGCTGTGGTGGCTAAAGAATGCTTGCAATTATACGACAAGCATACAAATTGGCAGAAGGATGCCGAAAATAGACCGAATGCATTACAAATATCCCTACGCGTAGGAATACTTGACCAAGCTATGTATGGCCGAATTATGAAATGATTGATCCGAAAAGAATGCTAGACCTATTATAGTATAAGCGTTATGTAAACGATTTAGAAAGGGACGCTTAGATAATTTGAATGCATACAACAATAGATGGAGAAAGGAGTACTTACGAGGAAAATATTACTTCTCTAATAAAATATTATTCTATACGTGCAAAAGTTGCCATTTTGTGATAAGTATGTCGATTCATTATTAGTGTTGTGTCCTCTTTCGTCTGATGTAAATTTGATAAATATTGTCCACCAAACCAAACTTATTCTTTTTCGATTTACAAGGACAATTAATTATTGAAGTTTCTTCTGAAAAAAATATTGGTCACTTACATTGTATACCATATTTTGACCTAAAACACACAGTTATAATGCGCTAGAAATAAGTAAAGTGAGTGCGTGAGTGTGGATGAAGCAGGACGTGTTAGTCAGGACCTCAAATGAGGATGAACCACGTGAGACGACGTAAAAGCAACTACGAAGTGGATCCCTCGCCAATTAAAACTACACTAAATAGGTCGTGGTCCGGTAATAGTCCATCGCTCTATTTTCCATTCCCTCCGATTGCAAAGAGTTAATAAGGACATTGATAGAGGTTCAGAAAATTCAGGCATATCTCTTTATATTATATGTTTAGGGGTCGAGACACACTTGTGTAGTGTTAGTTGCGGTTATTGCTTTAAAAACGTGTGTGCTATATTATTTTTATTAGTTAGTTAGTTAGTATAGCAAGTCTTTCGTTAATTTTATAACTGGACTGCAATGAGTCAATAATTCGAATGACAATACATTTGTAGTGTAGTTTAAAAACTGACAACATTATGCGAAGTCTCGATAACATACAACAATAAAGTACAAAAGTATATAAAGGAGATGTCATTTTGCTATCCGATGATATATATTTTTTCTATTATAAACACATGAAATATTTTTCAATCACCTGTCGCCAGTGATCACATTCCTTCACATCGCGACGGGATCACGGGATACGTGCGATTTTTCGTGTGTTACCCTGATGCTTGATTGAGACGGAGTGCTTATCATCCTCTAGGCCAAAGGTCGGCAGTTTGTCAACGGGGAAGTACCAATTTGTCAAAGAAACAGGATAACAAATATATCAGGGATGTACTCATTCTGTGGTAAAAATGTGGTGGAACGATAATTACGATTTGCTTTGTATTATCTACATTCTTACTGTAACATCACACTTCTGCCCGTTTAAGTGTTTCTATAAACAGACTCGCGCAAAGAATTCTTATTAAATTAAAACCTGTTCGAATGCAAAACGCAAAAAAATAATCGTTCGGCGGCTCCATCTCATAAGGCTGGTTGAGTAAAGGTGAAATGGCAATAATTGATTTCTGAAGAGCCGTAGACGCCTATGCAAAGAGCCACAAATTCCGACCCCTGCGCTAGGCTGTCCCGACTACTCAGTTGCGACGTGTGATAAATATTTTGATTTTTTTTGATTGAAAGAAATATCATCGAACAGCAAAATGACATCAACATTCTTTATTCCAAACATGCTCAGGAATCGCTACCAATTATATTTGGTTAAAATTCTTCGGGGACATGCTGTTATACCCTGTAGATGTGTATAAATAAATAAAACCTTTGAAAACACCTGATTTTAACAAGGTCACAAGTCACAAGGACAATCCTGAAAATGAAAACTGAAACCAAACGAACACAAGTCACTATGTACAAAAGATTCATTATCAGCATATTAATACGTGAAGCAAAAACTTTGTACCACTTTTTACAAAAATTGCGAGGACGGAGGAGTATGAAATTTCGCACACTTAAAGTTTATACAGAGAAGAAGTGCAGAATGCTATTTTTTTTAAATTGTGCATAAAAAACATATTAAATCAATAAAAAAAACATTACACATTAAATTAATTATGGTCGAATTTCGACCATTGGGCGACCACCTTAAGCGGCACACCTAAGTGTATCATTAGTTAAAAATAAATCTTCGAAAATACCTGATTTTAAAAAGACCGCATGTGGTTTTGTTTCTAAAAACTTGAAATATAATTTATTATCCGATGAATAAAAGTAATTAAATCACTATATTTATAATGTTCATAAGTTTTATACACAATTAAAGCTTGCCTTGTCATCGTTAGTGACAAAAGAATTTCTTCTATTTAAAGAAAACAATGTTGTTATGTATAGGTATGTTTGCTTTTTTGCATGTACTCGTATGTATGTATGTATCTTGTTTATGTATTACTATATTAATCGTAGGAAATGTTTGAAACTTTCAAAATATCTTCTTTCTGCCCTCGCGAAAGTTTTTGGATTGTTACAACCAAATGACAACACATCTGAAAAGTTTTTGAGTCATTACAAAAACCCTTACGAAACTGTCAAAATCGTCACAATTTGAGAATGACATTTTACCAACCATCGATTGTTCTTTCAAAATTCAATTTTCGAATAAACTCTTTAAATTAATTAATTTAATTGAAGTACTTACCTATGATACTTACCAAATCGAATGCATTTAATGTAATCAAGAATTATATGTATTTTAAATAAGTACCTATGTTAGGTACCAAATTTGATTGATTGTTCTTATAATAGGTATAAAAAAAGAAATGTTTGCAATGTATGAAAAATTAACATTTTGTATAAAAAAAATATAATAGGTGACACGCTGTTTGAAAGAGGAGCGGGAGAGGCGGAAGGGGAAGAGGAACGGGACGAATGGGAAAGGATACGCAGGGAGAAACTTTATTGCATTGCAAAGCATTCCGGGAACTCGCTAATTAGTCATAAAAACTTTAAACTAGAAAAAGTAATTACTAATTATTAATTATGTATTGAATAGAATAATCGCATAAGTCACTGTTCGCGCAAGGTTCATGATAATATCCTCAAAGTAAAGAAACTCGATTAGTTCATCGTTAGTGACAAAATAAACCTTGAAATACACCTGAGTCAGATCAGGCCGCACCGGGAATTCTATATAAAATCACGCAACGGATTATTTGTGAAACAGATCATCCGATTAATTGTCGGCCTTGGTAGATTTCGGTATTGGTTCACGGCCGTGCACAATCACGGCCGTGTGTTGAACCATGTGACTAAGCTGCCTTGCTAATGATATGATGTTGTACCGATTATGACATGCAGTGTATCCGTTTGTATAATACCCGGGCCATAACTGCAACTTGTGGAATCGAACCTTTTTAATCGATTCTTACATTACACCTTAGGAGTAACGCGGCCTTTTTCATACAAAATTTTAATTTGGGTCAAAATACTTGACCAAACTGAAAAAAAAAATTTAAACAAAATATTTTTCAGGTACTATTTTATTTATCTATATTTTTCAGAATTTTAGAGGCAACGTTTACAATTATTTGCTAGTTACTGATTAATAATATAAACTGTTTAATGCGCATCCATATCCCTTCACACATCACCACTTTTCACATCTACAAATATACACACACATATACACATACGTACCCACTACGCACATCACCCGCTAATTAACTAATACCATAAATAAGACACTGCAAATGATATGATGTTGTACCGATTTATTATTATTTTTTTAATATTAAAACCCAGGCTCACTTATTGCTTTCCTAAGATCCTCTATACAGCATCTCCAAAGATAACAGAGTCCCGGAGAACAAAATCAGCTGAAAAAAGTGGCGTTAATCTAGAAATTTCAAACTGTTCGACAGTGTTTGGAAACAGTCACATAAAGGGACTTTTGTTTTTTCACTTACTAGCGGCCGTTGTCTCCGACTTTTTGATCAATCGTCTCTGATCTCTAAGCGTATCCAAGTAAGGTTTGATTCGCCTGTTGGTCAAAGAGTTGTGTTGGGAAGAGCGTATTTGTGCATTTGAGAAATACGTTTGACGACAGTTGTCCAGTAGGTTTGCGATATTGGGAACAAAGGCCGCGGCATCGATATAAGTAGATCCTTTTCTGGATTCTTCTTTGATGGATGATTTCTTTCAATAACATTTTTTCTCGATCTTTTATTGTTTTTCTTGCACGTTTACGCCGTTAGGTTTCGCAATGAACACTCATCAACTAACGGTTTTCCTTCAAAATTATTTTTAATGTCTTTCCTTGTTTTGCAAGCATCCACTGACCTTCTCTAATTTATTAGCTTTTTTCTTTTTTCTATTTTATACCGGCAAAATAAGAGTTCACTGTTTGGCATTGCCACTAATATCTTACGCAATGCTTTCTACGCCTTATTTGACTAATACTGATTGCTTAATTTTTGAATATTTTTATCAACCTTTTTAGTTCATTGACTATTTTAAAACCATCTTCTAATCTCTAGTTATTGGCGATTTCTTTTCAATGATGTTGTGTTGTGTCTAAAAGTGTTCATGCGTCATATTTATATTGCGTAACCATTAAATTACATGTCAAAGTGCAAAATAAATAATACTAATTCATTGAAGACCCATTTTGTGGTAAACTTGCGTACTTTTTGGGTTTTTTTCGTTTCGAATTGGGTTTACTTCCAAATCGAGGTCCTGGTCAATGGACCTCATTTTGAAAATAATTGCTGATTAAATGAGTAATCATTCATCCATTTCTTACAGTAAATTAAATATCGTGTGACATGAACTAGATTTCGGAAGATGGTAATTTGGGTATTATTTTTTATGTCAATAATTCTCTCACCACCTTTTAGTTGCATCACACAGCATCTTCATGAATTGGACCGAGGTATCTCAATTACTATTTATTATTTCTTTCTAGGGAGGTCAGGTCTAGGTCTGCAAGCTGAACGTCGTAACAAATAATTGGAGTTCTTGTCAAGCGATGGTATAATGGGGTTTCCCAGGTACCTTACAATTTTTAATTATTATTTTTTTTACAATCATTCCACACTCGAGGCTCTGAGAAAATTAGTTTTTTTACAGAACCTATATCATCTTTGAAAATGCTGTGTTGTTGAATAACAGTGATTCTGAAAAGACTCTTATGAATAAACGGACGTAATGCACACATCAGCGCCCTTGAGGTAATTTTTCCCAAAACGGTGCTCTTCAAATTATCCCATTTTTATTTTTGTTAAAAATACTATAACTGATCGATTTTTGAGATGTCACACTTTAGAAATGCTATTTTTTGCAGATTGGTTTTGTACCAAATTTCACGCCAAAGTTTTGGTGCAAATTGCAAATTGTCAAAATAACTTTACACTCAATTTACACTAGTAAAAAAAGCGATAGAGTGAACCTCTAGCTAGAAGGAGGTAAGAAGAGCGGTAAACGAAATAGAGTGAACTGTCATGTAGATATCCTGACGACAGACTTTTACCGAACTAGAGTCCCAACTGCTCCCAACAATCCCAAGCGTCTGTAACTAGTGGGACTACGCACACCAATTGGGGTTTGTTGTGAGGCTGACTTTGGTGGAAGGGGAAGGCGAGGGGGCCGACGTAGGCGGGGAAGTACATAGCTTTTCAGATGTGGTAATCAAATACGTCTAAAGCCATTTCAAACCAAGTTTGGATTCCGGTGAAGGACGGTACAATGGAATATATAACTCTGGAATCTCAAATACGTTAAGCCGCAAATTATGTCTAAAGTCATTTCAAGCAACGTTTTGATTCTGAATGGTGGTCTTTCACCAAAGCGATTTCACCGTATCGCAAATACAGTACATTACAACACCTCTACCATAAGTCACCCCGAGTGGCTCGTTACTTTTGGTGACTTAGCGGTGCCCGGATTCAGGGCGGGGTTAGACTTAGTCTTGGCGGTGGATGAGTTTGCCCATCTACTGCGTAGTGGACCGGATCGGGAGAGCGGGTTTGGGGAGACCTTTTTATCTCTTCAGCCGTACTCTCTTACTTCGCCTTGCACAGCAATAAGAGGGATGGATTCATATGTCCGTCACTCCTGGACACGATGATCCTCAGATTCCTACCTCATCTCTTTTTCTTTCCAAGAACTTCCTCTCCTTCTTTTCCATAAAAAGACCCTCCACACAGCTTCCCCAAAAACGACAAAGGTCCTACGGAGTTATCTATCTTAAAGGCCTCCTGTCCGGAGGTAACAAAAAATGTGCGTAGTGTTTTAATTAATAAATTGTGAAATTTAATAACACAAATTAATTAATCAAATAAAATTTATTTGCGTACGCTATGAACCCTTGAAAGAGGCCGTTGCTTGCTTGAGGATGTCATCGTGAACACTAACTGTCGTTGTTCCCAACTTTTCGATCGATCGATCAATCTGAGTCTCCGATCAGCTAAGTGATTTGTTTAATAACGCTCGATTCGCCTGTTGATCGCAGAGTTGCATTGGGAAGAGCATATTATTTGTGCATTGAGGAGTGTTGAGCCACAATATCAGCTCAACAGTTGCTCAGTAGGATTGGGAACAACGGTCGTAAGCAGGACACGCAGGTTTTCGTCACTATCGAGGAAAGTATCGTCTGTTGATATTGACACAGCGTTATGGATATATAATTTGAGTGCGTCGGGTGGCACACTTTACTACAAATTCGTGCCATATATATTTTTTTCACATCACGTTTTTGTTGTGATGCAACCCGTCGTCGGGCCGGCGAGTACCGGCATATTATATTACTTTTATGAGGTACTAAATTAAGATTATATAACGGTGGACGCAGCAATGAATTTAAAAAAATTGCTCCCTTCACATTCGCTTAACGCTAAAATTGACATGTCTTTCTTCTAATTTTGTTTGCATGTTTGAGATTATTCTCCATAGTGGAAATTTTTTTTTTTCAGTATGAAAAAATAATCTAGATTGGCTAATTTGATGGAGCAATTTTTTAAAAATTACCGTAATTTTCATGACTTTTCTTTTTCCCCTTAATAAAAAAATGTGTTTTAAATTTTTCAAAACTGATTTTTTTTACATTAACACCACATAGGAAAGAAAATCCCTTGGTGGTCTATGTCATTTTTGGGGATGCTGTGTGGAGGATCTTTTGATGGAATAGAAGAATAGGAGGTTCTTGAAAAGAAAAAGAGATGAGTGGTAGATAGGAATTCGTGGTTCAGTGTGTTCAGAAGTGACGGACGTATGAATCCATTCCCTCAGCCGTGGTACAAGGCAATGTTCCGAAAGGTCTGCTGCTAGAGCGATCAAAAGGTCTCCCTCAACCAGTCTCTCTCGATCCGGCGAGCCACGCAGTTGGTGGGTAGACGTATTCAGCGATGAGATCCTGACAAACATCACTCCATGAACCCGGGCACCCCTGCTAAGTCACCAAACGTAGCGAACCACTTAGGGTGACCTTTGGCAGAGGTGTTGGTTATCCGATAAATGTTTCCCGAGGCGGCGGTACACTGAAAGAGAATAAAGATAAAAACCATTTATTATACATTTATGGTTGTTTGTCAGTTGTGTAAAATTTAAAACACATTTATTAGTGAGGTCGCCTGACTCGGCGAATTTAACATAATTTTATTGAGTGGTTAGTTCTTTTACCGTGTAATATGCAACTGTCTTGAATTTCTTGGTTAATGCATTTATTTTTGGCTTATATAATAATTTCTGAACTGAACGTAGCGAGGTCCTGTTTGAACTAAACCATCGTCATTATTTCATCTGTCTGCAAAATCATTTTCAACGTTCCGGTTCCGGTTTAAAATGGTGGACGTTTTAATTTCAGCCAAGATTAATTTTTCAAATCGTCGTATTTACCAATGAAGTAGGTAGCTAGGTATATAAGTAACCACTTAGAAATCTTATGATTTCAGAGGAAATTTTTATTTTGATTTAAAAGAGGAGAAAAATAGAAACGCACTTTTTTGGATGCGAGGTCTACTGTTCACAGAACTACTAGTTAAGATGCCATATTGTTTTCCATTGCTTGAACGATTGTTGAAACTTGAACAACGGCGAGTACCTAATAAAATACCCCCATTATAAGACAAATAGACCCGCTCCATTCATTCCCCGGCGGGATTGATGAGGTCCACAGGGCAACACCTGAAGCCCTAGACTCGCCCGCAGACCTAGATGTCCCCCTCTGACCCCCCACCATACGAAAGAAGAAGAAGACAAATAATTTTAAACGCCATCAAACTTTTATGGTTATTATTTTATTTTTCCCCTTAGAAATTAAAAAATGTTTACTAAATAATTTTTTTTTTACAGGTGAGTAGACCCAGCAAGCATAATCGTTGTTCTACCGCTATTTTACCGCAAACAAAAGTAAGTTAAAAAATTAATTAATTAAATCTAATACTAAAAAAAGATAATATTTAATGCCAAAATTGTGAAAATGTTTAATTAAATACGACTCGTTTAAAATAGGTCAAAAATCTCGTGTGGAATATCTTAAATAGCATTTAAATAAACACAGAATTTTTTCATGCATATACTTAACTTGTAAAATAACTGAAAAAAACGTGTTAATAATATTTTTTTGAGAATACATTCAAATAATTGCCGTTTTGGTGTAGAGATTGATTAATAACATTTATTTTTTTAAGAGCTTTGAAACTTCCAAGTGTTCAAAGAAAATATGTAATAAATCGGTAGAAATGCGGGAAGTCGGGCCTTAAGTTTGCGTTATCAGCAGGGCTGTTACTGTTTAGATTTTAGAAATAATTTGTTTTCGAACATTGACAATAAAATAGTTCCTTATCCCTAGTGTGTCGAGTAGGTACTCTTTTACTAACTAGACTCGGGAATTTGGCAGCAGTCGAGCTTCGAATATATCTATTTTAATTACGAAGATTTTTATTTTATTATTATTTTTAAAAAGAGGAAGCAAAAGTCGCTTATCCTTCTTCGATCCGCAAGTGTGTGTATATTAAAATTATTTAATATAACTAAATCATTCACAAATGTGTGGAGTTTTATTAAACTGTTTTATTTTTCGTGGGTTTCAAAAATAAAAGTGTTTCTAGAAATACTTGTAACACATCCTCCGTATTTCCTCCGTCGTTGTTGCCATTGAATAACTACTCACTTTCAGCCGATCCAATCTACTTTCACCGGAACATAAAGACGCAAAGATGCCGATGATGGTGATATTGTACAATCAATAATCTATTAACCTAAATAATTTTATATCGGCTTTAATTAATTTTGTATTGACGGAAATTCTTGGATTTGCTTTCCATAAGACATTCTTGTATCGTTAGCGTTGTAAATTTTATGTTTGACTAATATTATTAATGGTATTGTACTGCGAAGGAAAGTTTGATGATATGGACTGGTGGGTGGGAATTCTAAGGGTTTTCTCGTCATTTGATGAAAGGGAGAGTCCATATTTGAGCTTCAGGGCCAGATTTGATTTCTTTCAGAAGTGCTTTCCACCGGCTTCTGTCTATTTTTGTAAACATTAAATTCAAATTCGAGAAAAATAATTTCCTCTTTGTCATCCTTGGGGATGTTGTATGGAGGGTCTTATTTGGTAAACATTAGGAGAGGAAGTTGGAAAGGATAATAGGGGTCCGAGGGGGTCTCCCTCAACCGGCCTTTCCCAATCAGAGCAGTAGACGCATTCGTAGCCAAAATATAGACAAACTTCACCCCCATCAATCCAGGTACCCCTGCTAAGTCACCAAACGTAGCGAACTATTCGGGGTGATCCATGGAAGAGGTGTTGGTTGTACAATGAATGATTCCTAGGGAAGCGGTATATATTCGTAACCGCCTCCCAAATTGGCAAATTGCAAAGTCTCTGATGTCGTTCTTCTCCAGTTTCCAGACCTTCCCATCATGTTCCAGTCTTCTTCTATGCAAATAATATACATATAATAGCCCATCTGTGGCTCAGTTGGCATCTCGTCTGGACCCCGCCCAGCTGGCTAAGTCCTCCATCACAATACAAGCAACATTTTCCGCTTACCGTGGTGTTAGTACGAGATGTCAAATTATTGGCAGGCTATTCGCAACTCGAGAATGTATATCTTTCTTAAAAAAATAATTAATAATTAATAAATTTAATTAATAATAATAAATAAATTTTTTTTTTTTTTTTCAAAATATCTAATTAAGATCTATTTTTATAAGGCGTTTATTTTATTTGTGAGCAGTGAACTTTCAACATTTTGAAGCAGCGTGGTTTTATTTCTGTATGAATTAAACAAACTTTCATATAAACAGTGATATCCTTCTGCCTTAGTCCAAACAAGTTCAGTATTAAACTAAATTAAGCTAGTACGGCAAGGGAGCAAAACTTTACATTGTTTGAAAAATCTAATGAATATAAAATGCTGACGCGACGCTTTTTGTACTTTTTTCAAACACTCTCCAAATTTTACTTTAAAGAGAAAAAATATTTTATTCGTTTTTCTCTGGTAAAATACTCTACAGTGGTCTTTTTCATATGAAAACATTAGGTTTGAGGCATTGGGGTAGCTAAACTGATTTATGGGTCCTGTGTGATTACAAAAAAATATATTTATTTACTTCTGGGTACAGCCTAGCCAGGAGTTCTCCTGTCCCGGCGTGACCGTCAAGTAAACCATGCGGCATGTACTTAGGTAACTAGCTCTGAGAATGGAAAGGAGAGGCGGCAATTCCCGCAAAGAAGAAGATGGAGAGATATGTAATTACGAATGTTGGACAGAGCGCGCTAATATTTTAAGTGATAAAAATGAAGCGAAAATTGCGAAAAAGCTTAATAAAACATGACTCGTTTAAAATAGAGCAAAAATCTCGTGGAAGGTATCTTAAGTACCATTTAAAGAAACATTGTGATTTTTTTCACTAATTAACTAACTTGTAAAATAATAGAAATAGACTTGTTTTTAATAATTTTCGGAGCATACTTTGCGATTTTTTTCTATCGAGGGAATTTCATATAATTTGCATTTCGACGTGGAACGTATCTAGATATTATCTTCAAAAATAACATTTATTTTTTTAAAAACTTGAAATGTTTGAGGGAGATGTGTAAGAAATCGGTCGAAATTCGGATAGCGGCGGCTTAAGTCACACATTTTGAAAACGGGTGATTTAGGAAGGGTGAGGTTTGTTTAGGTCTTGGGAGCGAATGCGTGGCGGGCTGGATCGGGAAAGACAGGTTGAGGGAGGCCTAACCTAGATCTCTCCAGCCGGACTCTCTCGATCCATCGGCTTGCACCGCAGTGAGGGATTTTTTCTTCGGGCCTCGATATTTTTACGAGCACCATAAGCGCCGGCTAAAGATTCATTGGTCGTGTAGAAAACAATACCTAAAAAAAACCACTATTCGAGTACCGCACAAGAGTCCCAACAGCTCCCATATGGAGATAGAGAGACTATGCAATCCCCAAACTTTGGTTTGTAGTGAGGCTGAAGGTAGTGGGGAGGGGAAGGAGATGGTGAAGATGAAGCTGGGGAGGTACCTGGCTCTTCAGATCTGATCATCAAACAAGGCAAGCAACGTTTCAATTCTGAATGACAGTCTTACACCAGGACGATACTGAGAGTATCTTCCACTCTGGAATGTTCCGCAAATACACTTTTTATATTATTTTTAAGTAATTAATTGCGAAATAACACAAAGTAATTAAACAAAATTTATTTGCGCACGCCGGGATTCGATCCCGCGGCCTTCGGATTGCGAGTCAAGGGCCTTAACCCTCGACCGCGAAGGTCGTCAACGGCAATTGAAACGCAAAAAATTAAGTTAGAATAATAGTTAATGTAATGCAAACACATAGCAGTTTTATTGGTCCTCGGACATTTAATCTTATACCAAAACACATTCAAACGACAGATAAAATATCACTCTACATAAAAGAATTAAAATTATGGCTTTATGGTGCAGATGTTAAAACACTTTTGCTATAAATTCTATGTTAACCTTAATGCATCACTTTTCATTTTAATTCTAACTCATATAACTTTTTATAGCTTATAACTATTGTTAATTGTACTTACTGATGTATTCATTTTTGTTTATATTACCCACGCACAGGCAGTGCCTTTGTGGGTTACCATTACCTACTTTTTACTTTACATAGATTTAATTATTCCTAACATTTGATTTATTTGTTTCTTATATGTGTATTTTTAAACGTTTATAATAATGGGAAAAAATAAAGAAAAAAAAAAAAATAAAATAAAATGTGCTTTTTTAATTTTCTTTAAAGTGGGCCTTTAACAGTTTACAATAAAAGAAAACTATCGATAAGCGACAAAACAAACAAAAAAAAATTCCTCTACTTTATTAAATAAAAATTTTTAATTTTATATTGCACATGTCACTTTGAAATCTGAAATATTCTTTCACCGCTCTGAACATGAAAACAATATTTCATATTTGGATACGTTCAAAACCAGAATATCTATTTGATAATTTATGTCAATGTTTCTAAATAAATAAATCTTTTAAAGTACCTATCTTGATGACAAAATCTAGTATAGGGCAAACCCCAGGGATTAATAATAAAGCGATCAAATATATTATATGTATTTTTTAAATCGTTTAAATGTGACGGTTGTGAGTCAGTATCGGGGTTTTAATTGCAAAAAAAGTATGTTGAATAGTGCGGAAGTTGAATGGATTCTATCTCCAATATTTGAGAATTATTTTCCTTCATGAATCACGGCACCAAGATGCCCGCTTTATCTTTCAGCACCAATCAACTCTGAACTCTGATTCATTTTATTGCCCGCCAGTGTGCTTTAATGATTCATGTTTAACAAGGTACCACCCCTTGGGCCATTTTTAATGGCCCGTTATGTAACGAGGAGATGCAGGAACAAAGGAGGCTTTTACCTTACTGATAACTATCTGATATAGTGTACAGACACAAGATGACGAATTTATGAAGAATTTATTTATTTTTATTTATTTAGAATTAACGGCACAAGTACCATTTACTTATATTTTAAACGAGTACAATGTAGACAGAAGTAAGAAAAGAAAAATTATGTCGGTGGACGGCTTCACACATTCATACCATAGATACCCTTCTGTTGTTCTGACTCTTGACTCAAGTATTTGATTCTCTTGATCGTACCATGTCTTCCTCAGCTGCCAATGTCTCGGTTATTTGATTCACTTGATCGTACCAAGTCTTCCTCAGCTGCCAATGTCTCGGGTATTTGATTCACTTGATCGTACCATGTCTTCCTCAGCTGCCAATGTCTCGGGTATTTGATTCATTTGATCGTACCATGTCTTGATCAGCTGCCAATGTCTCGGGTATTTGATTCACTTGATCGTACCAAGTCTTCCTCAGCTGCCAATGTCTCGGGTATTTGATTCACTTGATCGTACCATGTCTTCCTCAGCTTCCAATGTCTCGGGTTCAAAATATTAATAGGTACCTACTCTGTCATTGTAAGAATGGGCAATTGTTGAATATAAAGGAAGTAGGCTTGAAATGAAAGCTTATTTTAGATGCCTAGTTCTAAAATTATCGATAGATAGATAGCATTCGCCCTCATACCCACTCGTATATTAAGGTTGGTTCATTTACATGTTCCTACCATTAGATAATGGTATTAGTACGTATTTTTGTGACAAATTATACCACGGTCTCAGGCTACCATTCTGTTATAAATAAATTACACACCGCTGGTAACTTTTATGCTAAAGTAATATGCCTCTCGTGAAGTATAACCCTGTAATAATTAAAGGCTTTGGCAGTACATATTTTAACGAGGTCATTACATGACGGGTTTTGAAGTGAAAACTTCTTTAGCACGATTGTGATTTTAAACTCAGTGATTTCAAAAGGAGAGAGTATTTTCTTCTAATACAATTAGCTAAAAAAATCTTTAAAATCCGTTCAGTTTTGGAGGAGAAAACATGTGGAATACAAAACCTCTATTTTGATGATTTTATTTAGATATTATCAGCCTGAGGTGCAGTTGTCTCTTTCGCTCAATATTCGGGGGAGTAAGAGCCACAGCGAACGCAATAGTTTGGTAAAATATCTATTGTTCAAATTTCTCGGCGACCGGGTTTCCTCTTAGTTAAAAAAAATACAATATGTTTTTTTTTTAACCACGCCTAAGAGGAAACAGGGCGGCGTTTTGTCCATACAATACATATCGACCACTAGCGTGTTGCTATGTTTTCCTTTTTTATATGTTACCTAAAGCAGTATTGTATATAAAAATTGTCAAAATTACCTGGTTTGAAAATCATCAACGTTCAGTATACAAACTAGACGATGTATTTAAAAATGAGAAAACTTACTGGCATAGAATATTTTCTTATAATAAAATAAAAAATCTTGAAAATCAGTTCAGAATTCGCGGGGAGGGGGGGTATATCAGCGACAGTGACATCAACAGTTTGGTAAAATACCTATTATTCTAATTTCTCGACGACCGCGTTTCCTCTTAAGGCTTATTCCTCTGTGCTTCTTAGAGGCTTTTTTCAGGATGATTCACTTGTGGTAGATACATTAATGGTATGAGTCAGGTTTGAGGAAGCTTTGAAGAATAATTGATAACATAATATCGTACTCTTTGTGGTCAGGCGGCAACGACGGATCACAGGGGCTCGTTAGTTCGGCTTGGTAGAGCCTGCCGTGCGTTAGTCATTCCAGGGGAGGTACTTAGTAACATCGTCATATGAGTCATACTGGAGGAATCCTTTGCAAAGGGACCATTGTTCAGCAGATAAGTTTGTTAATCGGTAGATAAGCCGACTTAGTAGATTTTAGACTAGAAGGACCAATAAAGAAGGGTTGTTTTAAAAATTCATTAAACCTCTGTAACGAAACAACTTGTTATACAATCCTATAAGAGTTCTGGCTACCACTCCAGAAAACAACAACTCAACTCCGGTCTTCTCGTCCTCTGTTGTTTCTCTGCAGTTCCTAAAGTGTTTTCATTGGCAATACCACAACACCACAAACTAGCTTCCCGAAAACGGATGTCTTTATCTATTACAACATATACACGACGGAAGAGACGTGACGATACTATTTGAATTAAAAAATGTAAACAAAATTTTGGCCTCCGGTGACATTTTTGGTGTTTTTTTTTTGTTAGCAACTAAAAACACGAAAACATCTGTAGGTATTTGACAGTTAGGGCGGTTTAAGGGTTTTGGCGGTTACTCGGCTGAGTGACCAGTGACGACATGTGAAAGTTTTTTTGTTGTTTTGATTTGTTAATCTAAATAAATCATATACATAAACTTTCGTACATTTACAAATACGCAATTATTTTAGGTATATTTTTTTTTTAATTTGTGGTATTTTATTTTATTAAGATCATTTTTCTGTGACAATTTTAAAACTAACTATGAAGCTCATACACCTTTAAACAGAATACATCATTTTGGAAATAAATTTGGGAATGTTGTAGACGTGTTTAAAACGAAGTCTTTATAATCACTTCACCGAGATGTATGATTTCACGACTCCTTAGTGAATACACTTTTTATTTTTATATTTATTTACACATATATTTGCTTTCTTTAGAACATAATATTAATTTTAATTTGCCATGATTTAAACATAATTCATTATATATTGTACACTGTATGTACCTAACACAACTATATTGCTAATATATATATTGTTTACTGTATGTGCCTAACACAACTGTATTGCATATTTACTTTTCTTTAAAAACCCACTGGGGCGTAAATAAATAAATAAATAAATAAATTATTTTTTTTTTATTTTTTAATAAAATGTTTTACATGGTACATAATGATAATTTTACATCTAAGGTATTTATTACTCTTCCATTGAAAGCATTTGCTTGTGTATGGAAAATAATATTGCATACAAATATAAAAAAAATAATATAACATACATTTGCAAGCTAATAATACGTTGTTAACCAATAACTAACGTTCGCATCATGAAGGTACTAATATAATAAAATATTAAGTACCTAGATAATAAAAAAAGAAAAAAAATGTACACAAATATACATAGATACAAACAGTGTGCCAGTTTTGTGGCTAGTAGATAAGAAAAAAAAAGAAAAGTAAAACATAAACGTAAAGCTGAAAAAATATTTATTTGAAATATCAAACACAAAAAATAAAAATGATCTAATGTAACATTTTCTAATAATGATTTTAAATTATTTATCATAATAAGACTCTATTAACAAACTTTTTAAAGGATTCTTAAAAGACAACATATATCAGCATCAAAACATTTTTTATTATAATGATTGCAAATTTTAATAAGGAAGAATTTTTCCTGAGACTCGTTAAAGCAATTTCGATGAGAGTCGTTAAACAATGAATTGTCTCTGGTTTTCTTACTTCATACAAGTTTTTTGCAAATCGGGATATGTTCTCATATTTCGATATACATAATGATATACCAAATACAACACGCGCCGTGAGAAATTAGAACGTCCCAATTATTTCCGTTCAGAATTTCAAAGTGCCAAAGATTCTTTGATCTCTTTGACAAAAACATTCAAATTGATATACTCACATTCGTAAAAAAAATAAAATACAAGAAATTCCGCTTTGATTCGTTCAATTACGCAAGTACATTATGAAAATATCGCACGCGCATTCAGAGCACGGCCAACTTTAACTTTAGTCAACTTTCTCCCGTTCGCACTTCCCACTTCTTCCACCTTCCATTTCTCAGGCGTGGTTTATGGTTTATAGCGGATGTGCGCTCAGTTGGTTCCGTCGGCAATTTGGCATCATTATCCTTTGCAGTTGCCAAATCTTCCATCTCGATGTGCGACAGTTTGATTTTCGCGCTTTATTAATTGTGATGCTATTTACTTTTGCGTCATCCGCGTAATATTATCGTATGTTATACAATTATCAAGTTAGTTGATGGTTTCATCTGCAAATAATGTACCACGCTTGTTTTCATGTCTTAAAATCCACAAGGTATCGTATTCCTACAAATGTTTTGGATCTAAAATATCCTTAGAAAAGAAGGACTTATTATCCTATATCAGATAAGTTTCACTTGCTTAAAATGATTGGCACAGGAGAAATTAAAATATTTCAGGTTTATTCATAACCCGTCGAGGGTTTGTTTTTCTTTCTCTCTCCTTTTTGATTTCCTCACTTTAAAATCCACTCCGATTCCATTGAAAAAATTCAGCATAAATTCCTAAGATATATGAACTATAAACTTGGTCTACATATAGAAAAATAAATTACAGAAACAATAAATCGAACAACCACTCGATGAAAGAATTAAAATTGTTAAATCTTTCAGATAGATGGTAGAATTTTTATTCCGACTTAAATTTTATTTTTCAAACTGTTGGTGGCATTCCAGACGGTTCCGCGGCTTTCCATCCCGCGAAAAAATATCCCTGACAAAATGTCCTCCGACAAAATATTCCTGACAAAATATCGTCCGACAAAATATCCTCTGACAAAATATCCTCCGACAAAATATCCCTGACAAAATATCCTCCGACAGAATATCGCTGACAAAATATCCTCCGACAAAATATTCCTGACAAAATATCCTCTGACAAAATATCCTCCGACAAAATATCCCTGACAAAATATCCTCCGACAAAATATCGCTGACAAAATATCCTCCGACAAAATATTCCTGACAAAATATCCTCCGACAAAATATTCCTGACAAAATATCCTCCGACAAAATATTCTTGACTAAATATCCTCCGACAAAATATCCTCCGACAAAATATCACTGACAAAATATCCTCCGACAAAATATCCCTGACAAAATATCCTCCGACAAAATATCCCTGACAAAATATCCTCCGACAAAATATCCTCTTACAAAATATCACTGACAAAATATCCTCCGACAAAATATCCTCCGACAAAATATCCCTGACAAAATATTCTCCAACAAAATATCCCAGACAAAATATCCTCCGAAAAAATATCCCTGACAAAATATCCTCCGACAAAATATCCCTGACAAAATATCCTCCGACAAAATATCCCTGACAAAATATCCCTGACAAAATATCCTCCGACAAAATATCCTCCGACAAAATATTCCTGACAAAATATCCTCCGACAAAATATCCTCCGACAAAATATCCCTGCCAAAATATCCTCCGACAAAATATCCCTGACAAAATATCCTCCGACAAAATATCCTCACACAAAATATCACTGACAAAATATCCTCCGACAAAATATCCCTGACAAAATATCCTCCGACAAAATATCCTCCTACAAAATATCACTGACAAAATATCCTCCGACAAAATATCCTCCTACAAAATATCACTGACAAAATATCCTATGGACAAAATATCCTCCAACTTAATATCTACTGAAGCCTAACCTAACCTAACAAAAATAATAATAAAATAAAATAAACAATAAATTATTGTTATTATTTTTGTCCCATTTTACTCTTTTTGAACAATAATTTATTGTTTTTATAGAATGTTTGTATTATTTTCGTCCCATTTTTTGTAAGGTTGGGTTAGGTTACGTTGAGTTAAGTTTTATTGTATTTTTTTGGGGAATGTTTTGTCCGTAGGATATTTTGTTGAAGAATATTTTGTCGGAGGATATTTTGTCGTAGGATATTTTGTCGGGGATATTTTATCACGGGATGAAAACGCGCCATTACCATTCCAGACAGCCCTGATTTATTAAACCTAATTACCTTCTATATACCAATAAGAAATGTTCGATCTAAAATTATTTTTAATTACAACTACAATATCAGGACAGAGTCATTTAGATTACTCGCTTGTACCTAGATAACTTGCGGTTGGCAATACTTTCTCAGAAGTAGTTGATGTGTTAAACTGCATGGAATATAGTTACAAAGAGGCTATGATAACTTTGCTCAAAAATAATAATAATTAATGATACCGTAATACCTACTATTATTCTGCTTGGGTTCTATATGATTTAAATAGCATATTTTACTTCAAGATTTCTGTTCCACAAAATTATTCAGTACTTCACATGTTTGTAAATAAATGTAAATTCACCGTGCAGGCGTATATTAATATAAATAAATGAATACTAACTATGTTGGATCAAAGGTTTTACGCGTTTTACAATTAAACGTGGGTGAAAAGAGAAGTTGACAACATAGAAAGTCGCTTGCCTCTTTATTAAAAACACTAAAAATTAAACGACCCGCTTCTAATAAATTCGTATTAAGTCTCCTTTGGCTTCGTGTAGTTCATATTATATTTATATAGTTTCATCCGAACACTAGCGACGTAATAATTACCATTTGAAAAACCCTCCCAATGAATACGTAAATTGGAATTACAAATAAACCACCAACAAAAACGTTTAAGTAAATATGAAAAAGAGATAATATAATACGAAATGTATAACGAAATAAGTATAATAATTAAGAGTCAAACTACTAACTTAAGCTGATGCACTACAAGTAATGGAAAATCGTATTTGATTTGAAAATTTGATTGCTTAGATTCTTAGAATATTTTAGATTCTTTAGTTAAATACTGCGTGTAGAACACATCTCTGAAATAATCGAAATTTTTTTTATTAGTCTTTTTAGAAGAAAGAATACAGTACCATGCCTATAAAAACTGCTTTAAAGTTCGAAACCTCCTACTTACGAACCCCTTTTTGGTTATGGTTTTATTGTGTAATGTGGGAAATTAAATTCTTTAGAAAATTATAGTAAAACATTCAAATATATGTGTTTTAACTTCTCAAAATAAAATAAAACAAGCTTTTTGTGCGATGTTTTTTTCTTGAATAAATCAAAACAGGCAGATGGTGTTAAACGAGAATTTAAACCTTATTGCCATCTACGTAAGGAGTGTTATTGTTAGTGGCCTGATCCTGAATTTCACACGACGTGGTGCATCATCGTATGAATGAAACTATCAACGGGGAGATATCAGGGATAACTACTAAATGCAGTGTATGCGTATGAAATGGTAAACTATTAAATCTGTAACTAACGGAAGGGTTTGAATTAGATATAAACTGCTAACCGACAGTGAATTATTGGAACAATTAATTCAATAAAGGATAAGGGATAAACATAATGAAGTACAAAATGAATAAAGAGTATGCAGACATATGTAAATCTGAAACTATTAAGTAAAGAGGCAATAAACTAAATAAAAACTATTATTACGAGAATAAACTATTTTATACAAGGTTTGAATTAGTAAATCGGAATGAGAAAAAAACTGTCTACAAAATGATATGAATAAACAATCTCTTACAAAAAATAGTCCCTGTACATATTCAAAGCTGTCGACTTTTAAAAACAGTTTTGAAATGTCCAAGATCTTTCTTCTTATCATCAATATTCTGGTAGTACCATAATTTTGCAATATCACTTAGTTTTATTACGAAACAACGTCTGAGTTGGCGCCAGGATTTGGCACTTAGCTACCTGGAAAGAAAGTGACTGGACCGTCATTTCACTGAGATGAGATGACGCGGCATTGCGGATATTGACTTTACTTGTAAACTTCTATAACAGTGTTATTTATCATTTGACCAGTGCTGTTATGAATTTTATCGCTGAAAATTTGAAATATCTTTGAACTGTCTTCCAGAGAGAAATAAATCCTAATGGTTTTATGCGTATCACTGGCTTATGGAGCAAACAATATGACGAGTTACATTTTTTTATTGTCAGTTAAAATACTATTTAAAAGCCCATAGCGCGTGATGGAAACGGGACTTGAGTTAGACTGGTTTTATGGCTCTGTAAAGCCATGCTGGTGAATTCTTATCATTATATCTTAGTGCTATTGAGGGAAACGAACCAATAAACTCAAGAGTCATAGTCAAATGCGACCAGACAAAATTGACAACACAGACAAAACAGAAATTTGTTTACAACAATTATAGAACAGTATATTTTCATTAGATCCTCTATTCTTCTTCTTCCTTGTTTGGTTGAGGAGAGTTGAGTTGTTGGAGGTCAATTAGGGACGATGAGGTTATTCTGGGAGTCACTCGATTCAGCACAGGTGTACCATTCGGAAACTGGTGGAGTTGACCACGGTGTGTTCTGTAGTTTATATTTGTATTCTACTGTGTTCTGCAGTTTGTATATGTCTTCTACGATGTGTTCTGCAGTTTGTATATGTCTTCTACGATGTTTTCTGCAGTTCGTATTATTTGTCTTCTACGATGTGCTTTGTTGTTGGTATTTGCAATTGTCTTTCACGATGTGTTCTGTAGTTTGTATTTATCTTCTGGTATGTACTCTGTAATTCGAATTTGTTAACATTTATACAATAATTTATAATAAAATGTCCTTTAGGCCCCGCTTGTGCATCTTTTTCGCACAGCGACTATGGTCCATAAGGTCCTCTTCAAGGTCGACAAAACTTAAATACCAACATAAAATTTAAAAAAGCACGAGAGCATGTATTTTCCCTCCAGCTGGAATCAAACCCGTAACCTCCCGAAAGAATAACAAATTTAACTAAAATTATTTTCAAAGTCTACAATATTAACCATTATTATAAAAATTATATTTATTATTTATTGGCAAAGTTGTTTCTTTGTACGTTTTTAAATGGAAACAGAGAATCCTAACTCCAGCACGAAAAAAAGAAGATGGAGAGATATGTAATTACGAATGTTGGAGAGAGCGCGCTAATATTTCAAACGATAAAAGTGAAGCGAAAATTGCGAAAATGTTTAATAAAACACGATTCGTTTAGGATAGAGCAAAAATTAGGTGGGGGTTGTCTAAAACAACGTTCAAAGAAACACCGCGAATTTTTTCATACATATAACTTGTTAAATAATTGAGACAGGCTTGAAAATAAAAAAATTCGGAGCATACGTTGCGATTTTTTTCTATCGAGGAAATTTTATATAATTTGCATTTCGGCGTGGGGGTTGTATAGATATTATCTTCAAAAATAACGTATATTTTTTTAAGAGCCTAAAAACTTCAAATGTTCAAGGAAGATTTGCAAGAAATCAGTAGAAATTCGGATAGTGCCGCCTTAAATTCTTTTTACTTTACGCTTATGGTGTTACATTCTTTATGTTGTTGTACTATTCATTTACTTATTTAATTATGTTAATGGCACATGTTGTGCCGTATACATGGAAAAAAATGAATAAATAAGTAATACTTAGAAAAATTCTTAAAACTCTATTTTCAACATCTCTCAAAAGGATATAGAAATAACTGACTATGTTCCTAATATTAATAAGACCACTGACATGCGTCGCAAACAGGCATGAAGAGATAACATTTTTAAAAGACATATTTTTTATGCCACTTTACTTTTTAGCATATCATAAACTTATCATGCGTCATCCGAATCACTTTGCATAATTTAGTTCCTGCTTCTTTCGTGGAGCTCTTTTATGATGATATTATAATACCTAATGATCCAATTCACAATATTAAACCGGATTAGAGAACATATTATTTGATGAGTTTAAAATATCGATTAATTATTGTGTAATATAATTATGCACGTCAAATGTATCTAATATTATATAATGGAGTGCAGATTTCTCTTCATAAATAGAAACAGTATTTGAAGCGTGACCTAAAACTATATTTACGTATATCAGAAGATCGATTCTGTAACTTTTGTGGGTACGGAATCGATTCCATACGTACTCGCCTATCAAATTTGTGTTTTTTTTTTAAATATGTTTATTCAGTTTTAATTTTACAATTTTTATTTTACAAATCTTACGAAACTGATCAATCAGTTTGATTGTAAGAAATCTCTCATTTTTTTCTAATTATTTAATACAGTATACTTTTCAGTTTTACATAGTATATACTAAATATAATACTTAATATTAAAATACTAATTATTACGACAAACTAATTATTATAATGTTTTAATGTTTATGAATTGCGTTGTAGTAAAAATATTTTACACAGTACAAACATATACAGTGTGATTGTCTATGGCTTGCAATTGCATTTTCTACGGGCTGATGTGTAAACTAAGCTGTCAGCACTGTCGCCGACTTCGCAAATGTCAAATCCATGGTTTACTTTTTTTTTTTTTTACGTGGGCTCCACACAGGAGGCCCTGAGGAAAATAATTTCCTTCAGGGCCTATGTCATCTTTGGGGATGCTGTGGGGAGGGTTTTTTTAAGAAAAGGAAAGTGAGGAGAGTTCTGGGAAGGAAAAGGGTTGAAAGGGTGGGTAGGAATCTGGGGTTCAGTGTGTCCTGGTTATCCGCCTCCAAGACCTAGACAGATCTCACCCCATGAACCCGGGCACCTCCGCTAAATCACCAAACGTAACGAACCACTTGGGGTGACCTATGGCAGAGGTGTTGGTTATCCAATAAAGGTTCCCAGGGGGGCGGTACCCATTCCCGCCTCCCAAATTGAAACAACACAACTACAACTTTAAACGTGCATTAAATGAATAAATAATCATGAATATTTACAGCATTTCGTGTTTTAAACTAGTTGAAGTCAGACAACGATGATAGCTAAAAAAGAAATTGCAAGCCATAAACAATCACACAAATTCGACAGGCGATTACGTATGGAATCGATTCCGTGTGTACAAAAGGTACAGAATCGCATGGCAGAATAGTTTTGTTGTTATGATTTCTCTATTATTTTGTATAGTATGGAGAACAGAATACTGACCCGAAAATTGACGAAGAAGATAGAAAATTTGAAATGTGATGTATTTGTAGGTCTATTTACTATAGGCGAATCCTTAAAATTTCCTGGACAGATAAGGTGACTAATGGATTGGCCAATAATTTCTAAATTGTACTACGAAGAAAAACTCTAATATCATGTTCACTATCACGAGGGGCGCCAAATACAAGTTTACCCAACTGATTACCCAGTTGATTACTTATGGCAGAAGAAGGCGCCGCACTTAGCCTTATCTCCCTAAACGAAATCACCTACCTTTGAGACGACAAGGTTCTATCTGCCATTTGCATGAAACTTAGATTTTGAGGTTCGAAGTTTGAATTACGAATTATCAAACCTACTAATTTCGTGTGGGTTGAAATAAATTAAATTGTGTGTGCGTGTTCTTTTGTCGCCGTGAAGTATTCATATATGAAATGAAATCTGATTCAATTGCCTCAAGTTTGCTTTGATTTTAAGTATCATTTCAGAATTGGAACTGCTTGTGTGAAGAATAATTTGGACAAACGATAAAGTAGAAACTAACAAATAATAATATAATATTTTAAATGAAAAATATTTTAATATTGTCTTTTCGAAATTGAAATAACAATATCCCGTGATGTTTCACGGGTCTGCGATAGCAAAATAAAAAAACAAATGTTTTTTATGAAAAAATTAATGTGATTTTTTTTTAGTTTACCTGTGCGAAAAAAACGTGACGTTTAGCATTAAAAAAAAGATGGAACCTTGTTGCTTTGAAAATCAGCTAAACTCGAAACAATGGAGTTCTACTGTTCATTTTAATCAGTTTATTTTATAATGCCATGGTTTTTGCGTACACTGTTCTTTTAAACGTAGAGATCATTCAATTACAATTAACATGTTCTGCATATTCACTTTTTCATAAATCTGATTTATTTATTTCCCCAGTTTCAAAGCAATTGGCAGACGGAACCTAATTGTTCCATGGGAACGAGCTCGAAGTGCAATGCAAATAAAACCGTGTCGCTTCAAAACTATTTTTAATTTATTCTGAAATCTGCGAACTTACGTAGAAGTTGGACATATTTCAGAAAGGATTTTAAAGAGAATAAAATGTAAGAATTTTGACGCTAAAAAGTCAATTTTCGCCAAAAGATAAGATGGAACCTCGCTGTTCCTTGGACACGATAAATCGAATGCCGGTAGCTTTTTAAACAGAGGAATGAGTGATAGAAATGACTCGATCTCATGCCGCAGACATCGATTGTGATCGGGCGGCCAATCGTTAGTTCACAGTTTCTTGCTAGTACATCAATGTACAGCGAATCAATTTTGCTAATTCCTCCGAGCAAGCTCCATTTTAATACACATAAAAGAGTCTCAGTTGATAATCAAACTAAGCACGCTCTCCTAGTCCAATTCATCTGCTCGACTAACTTGAAATCTAAAACTAAATACAATATCAGAAGCCGATAACTATTGGGGAATGTGCCAGGATATCTCAGCATTTTGTAATCGTGCTTCAAAGAACCCGGTGCGCGTATTTAAATACATTCCTTACTCCATATTCATCACCAAAGTGACAACTTCTAATAACAGAACTATCTCACCGAAATATTTCCAAGTGAAAATATGATTGATTACAATACCATTAAATAATTGTTACTACATAAGAACCGAGTTGTCGGAGTGGCAGAGCGGATAAATGAAGAATGATTACTGATTAAATTTCACGGTAAACTTAACAATTATTACGATTCTGTATTTAACATAATATTGTAATCTTTAACGTGAATTTAACAACAGTTAACAGAATACGGGGAGTACTCGCACACCATGATAATTTCCGTTATTATTCAATGTTTGTAATATAAATAACGAACGCTTTGAAATTATTGTAATGAATATAAGGTACGTTACCTGTCTATGTTTATTTTATTTATACAATGTTTCATATGAATTGAACTTGAAATGGAAATTTTCTGTATAAGATAATATTAAATCTGAATACGTGAGTTGAGATTTGATATTATAATGAGAAATGATAAATTGGATTGTGCCTACCTCTTCTAAAGAGTATATTTTCTTCGTGAAATTACGAAAGAAGCCAGATGTTTGCGCGGCACGCTCGTAATCCTGAAAAACTGATTTTTTAATAATTTTCTTGTTAGCTTGAAGAAACAATAGAAGGCAAAGCAAAGATTGTAAGAATACTAGTAATTATAGCAAAAATGAGTCGTATTAAATTACAAAAGTAGGATTACAAAAGATTTTTTAAATATTTATATTGAGGGATCAGTAGGATTTATCGGTCCAGTTAGGAGTTCTATCGAGCCGAACCCTCTGATATGAAAATATCTGGAGTCGGTGAATTATTTTCCCATTTGGTCTCTGGTAGGTTGACATGTTGTTCTTGTATTGTTTTGTATTTATTATACTTATATAATGCAATTGCATAGCGTGGATTGAATAGATGATCATTTGTGGAAAAGTGTGTGGAAGGGTTAAGTTTTTCCTGTGGGGAAGATTTAACCCGGACATAAAGTCAAAAGAACAAATAAAAATTAGTTGTTCTTACAACCCGGCTTTGTACGTGTCTCAAGTATTAACTGTTCGAAATCTTTTTTTCCGATTTGAACATTGAAAATATATTGTGGAAAAAATAAAAAGGCGGCTTACCTTATTTTTTTAAATGTTGTTTCTTCAAATAACATGTTATCTCTTCTAAATGGATTTACAATAATAATTCATTTAGTAAAGGATCTTCCAATAGGCTTTGACAGTTGATAGCGGCCATATTTTTGAAGCGAAATCTGTCAAATTGGCTGTCATTTATTCAGTCTGTTTTGCCAAATCACCTCGGACGGATATAGCGTTTAACAACACGTGCAAATGATAAAATTGTTTAAAATTTTGTTAATTTTTTAATGATAAAATCTCACGTGGAGGTGATGTGAACTGGCCACCGAAATCGTGCCGACGACCGCGTTAGACTTTTTCTTGTGGGGTTTTATTAAGTCGCAGCTCTATGCGAATAAGTCACAAACCATAGCGGCCCTCAAAGTGAACATAACCCATGCTATCAGTCAAATTCAGCCTGATTTATGCGCCAGAGTCATGGAAAATTGGACATTTCGGATGTTCGCCACCCAGAGAAGCCGCGGCGGATATTTGAACGTTGTTATATTCCATACATAATGTCATCGATAATGCCTTTCAAACGAATTAAAAAATTGCGATGATATCTCACACACACTTTCTGTTATTTAAATTTAAAGATAGGAAGTGCTTAATTAAAGACCCTTTCGTTATTCACTCTAATTGATAATATGCAAGTAATGTAAATTGTGATCGGTGGCTTTATCTTATGTTATTGAATACAAGTGTGAGAAGCAAAAAAAATATAGATTTAGTATTTGAGAATTCTATTCTTCGAATTACTTCATCATTTTTATTTACTAAATGGGATTATGTCTATATGATCGATTATATTATTTTATGTAATCTCATTCTTTTGTAAATATTATAAAGAAAACATATTATAATGAAGATAAATCGTGCGAAAATTACTGTCATGCATGACAGTTTATACAAGATTGAAAGTACATACTTATAAAATGGAATTTAAACCAAATAAACAGCCAATATCGAGAGCTTATAATAAACAAAGTACCAAAAAAGTACCAATATTAATAATTATTGGTACGTCTTTTTAATCAATAACGTTGTTTGACTTTAACCACTGGAGCGCTTTTCGCCACAATATGGCACTATTTAAAATTCCTCGGATTGCTTTGCTGCCAATTTTGGCAAATTTTCCCTTATTTGTAAGTAATTAAGTAGAAGTTTAAGATTTTATAATATATTTTTTATAAATCCTACGAATATATGATAATCGACAACGGACAGGTGAATGTATTGGCTAAATAGAACTTTAATCAGTTTGTATGTCTCCATATTAAAATTCGGAGGTATGATTTTTTTTTTAATTTGGGCGGAAAATATTCAAAATGATCACCGAAAAATGTCGAGCAATCGGAGAAAAAAGTTTTAAATTGCGCTGTCGCATGCCTTCGAATTGTTGGTAGATATGTTGCTTACAGATAACTTTGTTAGACTAATAATTTGCATGTTTTATTTGTAGATAACGTTGTATGACTTTAAGCCCTCGACATTAGATGTCAATGTCAGAACAATGGGTCTTTTAAAATAACAGCAAAACTTTTAAATATCTCTCCCGTATAATTTCTCATATTTTAGTTATTTAGTTGTAGGCGCCATCTATGTCTATATGTTGGTTACTTGTAATAAGGAACTCCAGTGAAAAATATTACGGCTTTAAAAAAATATGTTCATATAGACCAATAAACGCTGATTCTGAATAAATAAGTTGTATTAAATAATATTTAACGTAGAGTTTTAAAAAAATATTAAAAAGTCCATTTTAAAACAGTTCATTAAAACACCCTGTCAAGTTGGTATTATTGAATTTGTGAGGCGTGACGTCACCGCGTCCATAAAACGCTCCAATGCTGAAATTCGAAATGGCCGCCGATGATCCAGCCGATTCCAGTTGCCTTCAAAATTCATACTTCGGTTGGTCATGATGATGTCACACTAGATTCGGTGGTTTTCGGGGGATCTTGAAAAATTAAAACTTAGACATTTATTTTAACTATTAAAACTAACTATAAAAATAAAAATAAATATGCAGTTATTTAAGTTAGAAGATCATTATATATTTTAAAAAAATTTAAAAATTGGACTGGAGTTCCTTATTGAATTAGAAATCATTGACAGAAGTCGTGTTGTTGATGCAACGAATGCAGGAATTGATGTTTAACACCTCCGTATATTTACACCCCTGCGTCTCCTCTCTGCATCTCCCCTCTGCACTATTAAGTCTATTATTTCTACCTGTCTGTGGTCCACGATCTGTGTCTGCGGCTGCAGTCACCTTGAGTGCGGTCTTCGGCTCTTGTGAACTCGGGATTACTTTTCCTTTCAAACCTTTCGGCTTTTATTATTATACTATTATAATGCTGCGGTGATGCGAGCTATCAAGGTCGACCGGCAACAAGTGTTAATTCGAAGGTTTTCATAAACTATTTGTGTTGTTTTTTTTATCTTCTCTCACTTATTTTTTTTTCTATTAGTGTTTCATTTGCCTATTTTTATTTTTTTTAATGTAAAACCGCACAAGAGTCTCAACTGCTCCCATCCGTATAGCCAGTGAGATGGCATCCCCAATTCGGGTATGAAGGTGGGGGGGAAAGTGTGGAAGTACTTATGTAAGTAGTAGTAATTATGATGTTAATTTTTTTAAGTAACTCCACATTTTTTATTTATTTATGAATACCTCACAAGAGCCCCGTCTGATGCCAGTGAGATTATGGCATCCCCAATTGGGATATGTCGTGAGGCTGAAGGTAGTAGGGAGGGGAAGGAGATGTGGAGGAGGAAGGTGGGGAAGTACCTGGCTATTCAGATATGATCACCAAACACGGCCAAAGCCATTTCAAGCAACGTTTCAATTCCAAATGGTGCTATTACACCAGGGCGATACTGAGAGTATCTTCCACTGACATTGTTTAAATTAGTTATTTGTGAAATGACACAAATTAATTTAATAAAATGCGAGATTTGAACCAGCGAACTCCGGCTTGCTAGTCGAGAGCCTTACCCCTCTACCACGGTGGCCGTCAGAATGCTGTGAGGGCTTGATGAACTAAGTAAGGAAGGAAAGGTTGGGAAGGGAAGCGAAACGAGGAAGAGGAATGTTGGGAAGTACCAGAGTTACATTGAGAGTGTTTTCCTCTCCGATTTATTAAACATTATACTATAGTATAAATAGCTACAAACCTTATGAAAATAAATTTAAAATACATATATATATCACTGCATCCCTACATTTTTTTATCTGATATTAAAAAGAAACTCCCGGCATCTTTCTTTTCAGCCAATGAGAACCTCAAGTTGCCCTTGTCCCAATGTTTGAAGCTATGCAGTAAAAAAACAACGCTTCGCAACTAAACTATTTATTCTAATATTATGTAGTATGTTCCACTATACTTTTGATTGAAACCAAATAGTTTTCAACATCATCGTGCCTTCATTATTTTCCTTGTTCTGTTTTTGTAAGAATACTTGTTGTCATCGAATTACATATGTTTTAGCCACGCCCAATGTCATTTTGACGAGGAACAACGACCTTGCAGCTTTTTTCAATCTATGAAATACAAGTTTTTCTGTACTGAAAAAATATTTTTTACTTCGCCATATCAGCTACATCAGAGGTTCCCAAAATTTTTTTTCTCGTAGACCACCTTCAAAATTTTACTGGTCACGGTGGACACCCTGCTGGTACTTTTCTACCGTATTCCCAAAACTCGACCCGCGTTGTACTGAATATTGAATGGCGAGGTGTGATCTGTCACAACGGAGCAGTACCGGATCTACGACTTTTTCTCTAACGGGGGCAAAATGGACCAGTATCCAAGATTATAATTGCCACGACGGAGGGAGCGTAATGGGATATGGGTATGTTCCCATCCAAGTACAGTACACTCATATCCCATTACGCCCCCCTTGCCTAGCTGGGCTTCTGGGCATTTTAAGATCTCATGCATAACCGATACAACAATGTGCGCTGTACGCAAGTCGTTCTGTTATGGAGGGGGCGTAATGAGATATGAGACGGGGGGTGGGATGGGATATGGATATGGGGCACGGGATGGGTCTCAATCGAAACCAGTTCATGGACCCCCACTTACAACTTGTGAACCCCATTTCTTTATCGCGCCTACGTGGACCCCCGTCGGGTCCACGGGAGACCGGATGAAATAATATTTTACAACAATTTTACTACGTGTTATATCTCCGAAGAATGGTTTTTATTGTATTTTAGGGAACATTTTCTGGTCATCGTGTTTTGTACAGAACTGTATTTAGCTTAATATGCATTCTTATTTGATTCGTATGCTTATCTAACAGCTTATTAACCTAATAATAAAAACATTTAAAATTTGTTGTTTTGAAGAAAAAACACTGTAAAATAATCAAACCTAAGTGCAAAGGGTACTTAAAAACGTTTCAAATCCCGTCTTAAATGAGACCTGTCATTTTACAACCACGAAGATAATGAACAATTCTATTAATTGCCTGTATATTTTTTTTACCTAATTGGAGCAATTCGGTGTTATCTAGAATCTAGATCATTCTAAGAAAATAAATAATTTTATTATGATTTCCTTCTTACTTAGGAGTCCGGTAGGAATGATGCATCATTTCTATTGTCGGACGATTTCTTTACTTTAAGGCAATAATAATTTCCGGACTAAAGACATTCCGTTACCAGAATTCGTCAATACGGCCTTGACAGATTACCAATGAAAGGTTTTTCAGTACCTATTGGCGAAAGCCAAAAACCTTTGGTTGAGGAGACATTATCTTTTTTTTTTAAAGCAGAAAATCATTTTGTGTGCATCTACTGAAAACCAAAGGGCTATTTCACAACTTGTCAGTAAACTGTTCATTACCACTACAATGTATGTTACATACAATGTACGTTATTCTACGAGTTGCGCTAATGAGCGGATGTGAAAAAAACCCCTGTATATTAAAACTACAGAAATAGGAAATCCTTTTTTGTCTCACTAAAAACAAGCCAATGGTGAGTTCTGATTCTTGAAATTCGCGCTTTCTGTAAAGCATTTTTAGGTCAATACAACTATTTTCATCTCGCAGTGTATTTTTGAAGTGAATTTTGAAGTGGAATATTTTTACCTACATTTTTTTATTGTTCGATTAGAAAAATAATTTCTTAAAAATGATGTTAAAACTCGTCCGAAGCCGGGTAGTAGATTAATTTATTTTTTTATAATTTTACGATATCCCTACAAACCATCTACCTACCCATATTCACATATCTGAAAATGAAAATACATTTTCTAAAAATACGTCTCGTAGTACATATTGTTTAGCCATCTAATTATTATACCACAACTAGCTGTTTTTCTATCGTTATAAACTAAATTTAATGACGAAATTATAACCGTATAAAATAATATAAACTGGCAGAAAAATTTTATTAAATGAAGACATTATGAGCGAAACTCAATCGAAAATCTGGAAACAGAAAAATCAGAAAAAGATATTGGCACCTCTGGGACTCGAACCCAGGACCTCCCTACTTTCCGGGTTGGGCGCTCTTATCCACTGAGCTAAGGTGTCGATATCCAATTCGGTCACTTTTAACTGTACCATACTTCGACTAAGAACCACCCATATTATCTTCATTTTTCTTAACGCATATTTTTTGATTTTTCGGTTTCCAGATTTTCGATTGAGTTTCGCTCATAATGTCTTCATTTAATTAAATATTACGGTTTGAGGTTTTACTCATAAAGTTAAAATAATAAATAATAATGGCAGAAAAATATTTATCTTTTAGTCAAACTAATAAGTACAAATGAAACATAAAAAATTCTCTCTGAAATCATGTTACAGGGTTTCAATTTTAATGATTCGAAAGCCTTGTGTTCTGAAATGATTATTTTTTATCTTTGGTTTTTTTCGCATTGTTATTTTGCAATTTTCATTTTCGTTACAATTTCAATGGGATTTATTTATTTTACCCATTTTGATTTCTTCAGTGAAATAGCAATCTTTTATTTGAAAAAAAACGGGAGATCCAAAACAGTTTCAACTTTGAAATTTACCGACTATTCTTCATTATAAAATAATAATATAACTTTTCGAACGATTTACCCTCCGGGAAAGATAACATACGACAAGAATATGTTGATAAAGGACATACACGTATCAATGGACTTCACATGTTTGGCTTCCATTCAGAAGCTATTTAAAAGCTTGGGTTTGCCTGGGCTGCCTCCAAATAATTTTGAATAATATTGAAAAAAATTCCATTAAGCACCCTCCCAATGCACAATCATTGTGGTTTTTAATCCTCAGGATTTATGTAAAAATCTCGAAGGGGGACGAAGAAAAATTGGACATTTTAGGTAAGGAAGAATTCTTTGGTAAAGCCAGAAAAGGAATTTGTATTCGAAATTTAAATCGAATCATAATCGATAGTTCACTAAAAGCTTATGAATGTTTAATTGAAATAATTATGAAATATGAATATGAAATCAGTACTTAAGCAATAATAGTCTTAACTCATTGTTTACCAATTACGCTCCATCCATATTTCAAACTACGTCCAATTTTTCTAATGCTTTATAGCTTGTTCTGTAACTGAGAGTGACCCAAATTCTGATTTTGTTTTGCCGTAGATATTATTTATTTTTAATAATAATTTTATTTAAGTAATATATAAATCATAGTTTACAAATTAGTAATTAATTATAACTTTAAATTATATTTTCTCTGACTTAATTTGCATTATTACTAAATTACTACAATAAATACATCTTGAATCCACCAATTTGTGCTGACTTTACAGTTTCCGACGCAATATAATATTTCATCCCTTTGAGACTACTTTGCGTATATTCTTTGTCCTTTTTTGGTAATCTGATTTCAGTGCACGTCCTTGTTGTGATGTCTATGAATATCCTTATTGTTTATAATTTTATTTGCAAAGTATTTGGTAATAGATTGTTTATCATTTTATGTATAAATATCATCGAGTGTAAGGTCAGCATCTGTTAGCCAAACTAGTTCCTTTGACATTTTAGTTACTTTTGAAAATCAATTTAAATATTAATCTCATATCTTTGACCTATTTTGGAGAATTTTCAACTTATTTTGTTCTCAGTCATTACACATGAAAAGAATGGTTGAAAATTTTTGACGAATTCTTCTTAAAAAATATCGTCTTCCCAATATTGTGTGTGTGCTCAGCATGCTTGTTCGGTTAGTTTGGAATCTAATATAACTTCTAAGTATTTCATATCACATCGTATTATATGTGAAAGGGTTGTCTACGGAAAAAATAATATTTTACTACAGATTCCATTCATTTTTACATTTTAACCCTTCCGTCCGTCCGTTTGTGCCAATCCATTCCGACCAACTGTACCCAATCAATCACGCGATTTGGTAGGATCGCGGCGCGACTTTTTGTGTCCCCTTTGCTCGTCTCACGGAGAAGTCACGTAATCTCGCGATCACACGCCATCTATTGATCTCCACAAAGCGAGGGTTTTTTGGCAAACGAGTCGCACGTGCCTCCACGTACATTTAGATTTATCAAATTTGCGTCATTGCCTTCGAACAATGGTGCGTGAATTTATATATCGGCGTAACTAGAACTTACAGTTAGTTCTTACAAATGTTCTGATAAAGAAACCCTTTTGTGGGATGTATAATTAACGACTATTGTTTACTAATGAAGAAAGATTGTAAGCCTTTCCTAACAACTCAGAGGTGTTTTCAACGTCATATTTTTGTATTTGAGCCCTTGCCCGGAATAATGTTGCATCCAACAAAACTATCAATATTGATTTATTGCTGGAAAAATGTTGGGCACATTAATATGCATCTTTTAAGGTAGGGATTATGGTAATGAAAAAATATTTAGGCCCGTGGCAGCCTTTTAAAGTTTTTTTGTGGAAGAATGTTGTAGCCAAGTATCGAAATCACGGCGCATGGTTTAATTTATGGGAATAATTGGAGAAAACGAACGTCTTATGGCTTCAACTAGAAAGTCTTCAAAGCCAAGAAGCTGAAAAATGCAGAGTAGAATTTTTCCAGAAAAAATATTATTTTAACCGTTGAAAGCCGTCGTGGAATAATGTTGTATGTTGATCTCGAGAAAATATGTAGAACGTAAATGGTTTCATTTATTCATATCGTTTTTTTTTCTTTTTTTGACATGTGTACATTTATGTTAGAAGAGTGCTTTGCTTTCTATAAGGTACGAAGAGTAAAAAAAAACTTTTAGTGGAATAATGTTACCTTTCTACGTACTATGTATAATACTGCTCCTCACTCTTTTTAAGTGCATATTTTAAGGTAGAACCTGCAGACAAGCAGTCAGGCTTGTCAGGATAACCTTTTTTGATTTTTTGTGAATTATCTACGTTTTAAATGTGATCAAATCAATGCATTATCTATATCTAAATATAATGTAATAAAAATAATTATTCGCATGTGAAATAATTATTTTCCTTACCGAAAAGTGTTAATTTATATCAATTAACCCCGGTAGACTTATCAAAGTACCAATAAATTATTAAATGGTCCACCAGTTTTGCCTCTTCAAACTATTTATGTTCTTTTTACAATACATAATGCATTCTCAAATCCACTTTTTTATTTAGAATTCTAACCATCATTCTAATATCAAAAAAAGTGCCCGTGCCCTGTAATGAAAATTTCATGTCCTATTACTGAAGAAACTATCACTATAGTCAAACAGATACCAAGTGCACTCCCAAAATTTCAAACGGGGAAGAACGTTCTTCCCCGTTTGAAATTTTGGGAGTGCACTTGTTATCTGTTTGACTATAGAGAAACTATCACTAAAGTATCACCCAATAACGCCCGATTCTAAAAACCAAATCTAGCCTTCAGCGAAAAATCACGAACAATTCAATATATTCTAAACAGCATCTACGTACAATTGTCACTACGTCAATTCTATTTATCAATTTGACATCCGACGTCACTTCACTTTTCTATTCTGCTATGCCTAGCAAAAATTTGATTATTGATAGAAATCCTGTCTATGAATAATAATCAAATAATTATTTTTTTATTTAACCTGATTCTAGAAATTTCTTCTATAACAACTCCTCAAAAGTAGTGCGTGTTAAACTACCGTCCGAACCTCAACTGATTAAACATTAACGTTATATTCCATTTTGCAAATTATTATATTAAATAGGTTACCATGATTGAGAAAATGCAGTCACGCATCGGAAAAAGCAACGTTGTAGTGAACTGCATGATCTTAGGAGGGCCACCGCAATATTATTTATTATCATTTTATTCAATCACAGTGTTTGCTTTTCAATAATTGAAAGCTTAGTTGTTTAGTAGGTACGGTTGGATGAATTGAATTTTAGTGTTGTCATTTCGTTTTAATTGAAGATTGTTATTTTTTCTCGTGTACCTACAGATTGACACGGTTAACTTTGCAGTCGGTGGCGTCCATTAATAATGGAAATAGGGGAGATGGGCCATGAAATGGAACATGGTCAAGATAAGCAAATCTTTCATTGTATGGCCGTTTGGGCCACTCCATTTGGCTTTGGTCGTTCAGTTTGATCGTAGCTCGTCAACACTCTGATCGTTTTCACGCCATATGTCCTAACTTTCTGTGGTAAATACGGGATTATTCACGTAGTTTCAACATCCATCAACAGATGTCGTTAGTATTTGTAGTTTTTAGGTGACTCAACAGATGTCAGTCAAGTAGTATTTTAGAAGAATGCCGACTAATGCACGAACGGCTACGGAAATAGTAGATGATGCTACCTGATATACAGCTGGGCTCCCAGTGTTTAGTTCGCCAACTGTAGAATAACTTAGAGCTTCCTATAGTACGAACGTCTGGTCCAGATAAATATTCACTGTAAACCTTACGATAACGCAAATAAAGCATCTCGTAATCTTGACGAATCTCGAGCTTTATTGGAGTTTTCTCGAACATGTTTCTAGTAATCTCAATTACTGGGATTGAAATACTTACATCACAGTTTCTATTAACTAAACAACACTGTAAATGAAAGATCTTGAATGCTGCCCGCCTACTGACACAAGTGTGTGTAAATCTGTGACAATATTATGGGTGTTGTGATATTTATTTTCAATTACGCTGAGCCTAATAAAATGGTATACAGTGGTCATAAAGAACACGGATAAATAAATTTGTATCTAAAAGAACAAGGGGCGATACGTGACTGAAAATCTTGCTGTTATCCAAGACTTAATATTTCGACGTGTCCTAACTGAAATTAGGGTTTTTATTCGTAAACTTCTGGCTGTTTTTCGGTTCCATGACAACTCATGGAACTCAACAACAACTATCAAACGCAAAACCGTGAATTCATTCCACAAATATCACGTATAAAAAATTTAGACACGCATTTTTCATCACATTTTGTCGCCCGGTGATGCTTGTTCTATGAGCATTAAAATATCGCTAGAACAAACAGCATTGCAACGTGATAAGGCGGCGCTACCCCACTCAAAAAGAAGAAGATGGAGAGATGTGTAATTACGAATGTTGGACAGAGCGCGCTAATATTTTAAATAATAAAATTGATGCGAAAATTGTGAAAATGCTTAATAAAACATGACTCGTTTAAAATAGAGCAAAAATCTCTTGGAAGGCATCTTAAGTATCATTTAAAGAAACATTGTGAATTTTTTCACAAATATAACTTGTAAAAATAATAGAAAAAGACTTGTTTTTAATAATTTTCGGAGCATACTTTGCGATTTTTTTCTATCGAGGGAATTTCATATAATTTGCGTTTCGGCGTGGAAAGTATCTAAACTTTAGATACTTAAGATAAAGATATTTTCGAAAGTATCTTCAAAAACAACATATATTTTTTTAAGAGCTTAAGAACTTCAAATGTTTAAAGGAGATATGTAAGAAATATGTAGAATTCGAGAAGCGGCGGCTTAAAACAAATTGCAACCGGCCACTTAGATGGGGTAATCTATCAAAAGGATTGCCCGTTTTAAAAATTGACGAAACTACATTTTAAAAAAAATCAGATTTTTTCTCCCCGTGAAATGTCACATTTTCCATATTTTTCACATTGATTAATTTACTTGCGGCGTCATCGTAATCAAATTAATCCATCACGTAAGGAAAATCACCCCTAGAGCGTTCTGGGCCAAGCTTCTCTTAGTTTTACCTGGTATGTTAACTAAGTTAGCTTACCTGGAATGTTATGGAATTTCTCGTATGTTAGTTTGTACAAGATACCAGGGCAATGTACGAAGACAAGTTGAGATTTAATCAAATCATCGCTTGAACCACCGTGTCCCACGCCGGAATGATTGAAATATTACTCTCATAGGATCTTGCTCCAAACTATTCACTGCTTCCACGATAAAAAAAAACAACACAACACATCAGAACATTAGAGTATAAAATAAAGTAAGATAATAAACTAGAACTTGAAACAGAACATTTTTTTAGATTAGCTCCACACTGTTCTAGGTAGGTTCTGATGAAAATAATTCCCCTCAGGGCCTACGCCATCTTTGGATTGTTGTATGGAAAGTATTTTAAGGAAAGGATGGTATTCTTAGAAGGAAAAATGTATAAGGGGTGGGTAAGAATCTAGGGGTCAGTGTCTCCAGGAGTGACGGACGTGTGAATCCATCCCACCCGCTGCGGTGCAAGAGAATGGGTCAAGAGGGTCCGTCTGGAGAGGTCAAAAGGACTCCCTCAAACAGTCTCTCCCGATCCGGCCTGCCAAGCAGATGGTGGACCGATGCATCCACCGCAAAGACCGGACAAGCCTCATCCCATTAACCCTTCTAAGTTACCAAATGTAGCGAACCGTTTGGGGTGACCTACTGCAGAGGTGTTGGTTATCCAATAAATGGTTCCGGAGACGATGGTACTCTTACTCGACTCCCAAATTGACAATAACGAAACAGTGATAAACATTAAAAAAAATAATATTGTTATCCTTTGTCTAACTTATAATAATCAAAAAAAGATTTAGATAATTTGTATAGCGCCGTTTTTGTTAAAAATTATCTTAAGGGCACTGAACAATTGTGACTTCCTGTGCTCTAATTATACACAGATTTAATGGCTACATAGATATACACTAATAAACCGCTTTCAAAACTTGAGTTAACCTCACTCTTCGACACAAACAATCACCAAACATCGCGAACCACTTGGAGTGCAGGGGTGTTGCTATTCCAATAAATGGTTCCCATGAGTGGCGGTACAAGCCTTGAATATTATGTAAATCAACAATATTTAGCCCCACAATTGTTAAATTCCTTCAAGTAATTTTAGTTTTAATACCTTAGGGACACAATAATTCCGCTTGAAAGGAAATCCTGACGTTTTCACTTAAAGTTTTCCAGCGCAAAATTAATTCAAGTTCACTCCTTGAGTTTAATATAAATGCAAATATAAGTATATTGTATAATTATATATTAAATGATTTTATCAAGAATTTAACCAAATTCCGCCAGATTGCTGTGGAATTTGAACTAATTGAATTAATTTTTTTCCTTGACCTTCAAAAATAATAATATTCTTAACGGCCCTCCACACCAGCGCAGCATTCAGATTCTTCTAAAAGTTTTACGTGTTCTACGAGTCAATTGAAGATCTACGAATCTTAGCTATTATTCCAGAAAAGCTATTATGTCTAATCTATTACATACCTATACAGAAAGACACGCTTAAATACGCCCATAAAAGCACTTGTGCTAATTAAGCGAGTCCCTGTTTTATGTACATTTATCAAATCTCAAAAAATAATGTAACTATGCTATCGTAACATATATACATCTGTCTATCTTTAACTGTGGTTTTAGAAAATTTTTTGGTCTTAAAATTTGTGGCATTTTAATAAGAATTTGGTCGCTAGTGTGGAGGGCTTTGTTTAGAGTTTTAGAATAAGGAATATTTTTGTAATCCGCTTTTTTGTACATTTTGGACGGTGACCGGACAACTAGCAATAAAACCAATTCAGAACCAGAAGATAAGTCATTTAGAGTGATAAAAAAAATGGTTAAATAGGTTACGTTGTGTTAGGGTTATCGGCTAATTTAAAATTATTTTTCATAGCTTTTAATGACTTTTCAAGGTGGTGTTGAGTTGGCTTTATTCTCAGTTGGCATGGAACCATTTTGGACATCCTCACTCAAATATCTCCAATTTTTTTCCGGTTCTTTGTGGCTTTCACCCATCCAAAGCCGGCAGTTCTCTTTAATTTGTCAAGCCATCTCGCCGGTGAGCGACCTCTGTTTCATTTTACCGACGAGTAGATGACATCCAATGATTGTGGAATTCCAGCGATCAGTTAACGTTGCTAAAATTGTGAAGATAATTCAAAAATGTTTGTCGATGACCCACCCAACTCAACTCTCAATTGATCCTCGAACCGTTGAACCTCTTCAAATTGATCCCCCGCCTACTTTTTGATCCCCCAAAGTTTCTTTAAGTATTTTCCATGAATATAAAAGATTAAATAAAAACAGCGTCTAAATAAATAAATTATAAAACTTAAAGGGAAGACAAAAACTCGAGGATCAATGTTCCTGCGGATAAACTATCGGGCGATCAATTGTCTGAAGATCAAGTGTCAGGAAATACTCTTTCCTTACTGATCCACTTATTAGTTTTTTTCATCCCGCAAGGAAGCACGTAGTACAATTATTTGTTTGGTGACATTTTTTTACAGCGTTCATGAGTCCATGATTGTGCTCAAAACTTAAGCAAAGTTTGGCATAGTGCCAACCTACAGGTGGCTAAAAAAGGAACTAATGAACGAATAAAATTACTATTTATTAAATTCGTGATTTTTTTGTATTCACTATCTACAAAAACGACGCCACCTACTGTAAAATTAACTCTGTCATTAATTATTAATTGTTTTTGTGTTTAATTCGTAGAACTCAATTTATTTATTTTTTAAATATTTAATTGCAACTAAATTTGATAGTTTTATTATCATGTTATGCAATATATATGTTTCGGTTTACAAGACCATTTTCATGGTTTAACCGGTAATATATCAATAAAGACACCTTCGAAAATTGACGTTTAAAATCTTATAAATAAGTCGCCTAACTGTGGATTTAACTACAGTAAACCGAAACAGCTGTAAAAAAATACACACTAAAATACTTGCAGAACTTGATAAATTAAATTTAATTTTAATTAAATATAAAAAAATTAACTCTGTCAATTTGTACATATCTAAAAACCTTATCACTGTTATCAGAACAGACTGCTGGTGGACTAGCAAAATGGAAAACTGACAAAATGAATTGTTTTAATTATTAATTAATGTTTTTTTATTCACTTTAGCTACATCACGTAACGTCTCCTGTAACTGCGTAGAAAGTGTGTCAAAGTATACTTAATGCATTTCATTGTATTGAATTGTTTATGAACATCCAGTTGATACTTTGGATTAACGAAAGTAATAAATTTTACAATTACCTCTTCAAGAAAACTGCAGAACGTGCTTCGAGCGGAGTCAAATGGCTGAAGTAAAAACCCTTCTGGTTAAGGGTCAATTATTAAACAAACTTGCATTACCCTTGCCTCGTTTTCCTGCACTTCAAACAAATTAATATATTGTTGTCGTTCTTAACCCCTCGAGTCTTCGAAGGACAATACTAGCCACATGCCGTTAGAGCCCCCTGAAGGACAGATCTGACCGGGTTTACATTATTAAGTATTTCTATCTTTTTTTATAATGTGTGATTTTTTCGTCGTTATAATCATTCTTTCCAGTTGTCTCAAATATTTATATTCTCATATATTGATTGATTCCATGGATAAAATCCTAAAAAATTGTCAAAGTGCATGACTACAAATTGGCGGGATTTTTTCGTTGAAAGTTACAAAATTTTATATACGTTTTTTTCATATAAACGGCATAGAAGATGATGTGACAGTTTTCTAAATAATTTCCTTCATAAAACGAATCTGTTTTCTAAACATATTCTTTGAAAATTATGAACCTTTCGAGTCAAAGTGTGATGGTAAGTTTTTTTTTATTTAGAAATGTCGATGTTTATTCCAAATATAAACACATTGAAGAAAATTTTATCTTTGTAATTTCTAAAAACTGTATTTCATTTTAGCACAAAAAATAAAAAAATAAATAGCGTATTTAAAATACGTTCCGAAATTGAATGAAATTTCACTTGTCGGTAGGACTTGTAGTCAAATATATTTAAGATTGAAGGGTTAAATACTTCAATTTTCTCCTTTATATTGTTTCAATGTAGTAAAAAGAATAAAGGTCGGCGACGATATATTAAAGTTTTCTTTATCAAAGACAAACGGTTCGTGTAACAATTTTGCTTTTATCGTCATTATCATAAATATAATTATTTTTTTTACGATTTTACGCTTGACATTTGCTGTTCTGAAGGTACACGTCACGCGTAAATATAATGAACCCAGCTGAGCTTTAATAAACTGTTTTTAATTATGTACATTGGAGATCTAGAAAATAAACAAAAACTTATTGAATAATATAAAATAATTTTAAAAATTAAAGACAAAACAACAAGTAGAAATAAAAAAATATGATAAAAATCAAATAACGCTGAGATTAGAAGACGATAAAAGAAGATTGCTCTCCTTGTTTAGTTTTGCAGTGTTTTAATAGTAGGTATTTTAAGTCAAAACTTGGGGACGTTTGACATTTTTTCTTCACAGGTTTGTAGTTTTTTGACACTATTATAATTAATGTTTTGCTAAAGACATTATTTCTTGCAGTTTATCACAGTACAACTGAAAAATTATGAACGCAAAATTCAAAATTTGTTATAATATAATATAATAAATCACAAACATTTCTGACATTTACCATTTGTTTTCACCTCACAAGAGTCGCAGCTGCACCCGTCTGGAGCCAGTGAGACTATGGCATTTCCAATTGGGGTATCTTGTGAGGCTGAAAGTAGTGGGGAGGGAAAGGAAATGGAGAAGATGAAGGTACCTGGCTCTCCAGATCTGGTCAGCAAACACAGCTAAAGCCATTTCAAGCAACGTTGTTGAAATGTGTATTACTTTTGTATTTAACAAATACTTAGGAATAACAATAGACAAAAACCCAAACTGGAAAGTTCAAATCAAAAATTATCTTCATCATCAATATAACTTTTAAATTTGTCTATTTTTTTATATATATATATATATATTTAAACTTCCTTAAATCGTAATTAATTATAATATACAAAATACATTTTTCATCCCGATACTCGTCCATCCTCTAACATGGGCGTCCGTTCTATAGAAGAGAAACATAACAAATTAACAAAGGTGTTCATTCGAAAGGAAAATTTCTGAATTTCCTCAAATTTATCAACGAATATTGAAACAAATATTTTATAAATACTTGGGAAAACAGAAAGATAATCAGAATAATATGCATGTGAGTATATTATACTCATCATTTTGTGTTCATTGGAATTTGAACTAACTTAGTAATTTATTTAAATTGCACATTGTTTGATGTATTATTGCTGTTTGCTGTGCTCTTATTATTTATTTAAGAGCGTTTATCCATTCTCCTCCATAACTCAGAAGCGTTGCAACAGAGCACTTCATATCCCTTTAACATTTGCCAGAGCTGCGTGTGTGTGTGAATGTGTGCCCCATAGAGATGAGATCCTCTTTGGAAAAGGTTATTGGATTATTTATAGTGGTTTAAATAAACGCCAATAATTGATGAAAGAACCACTGACCATGTGTCAAGTTTACCTTTTTGTAAAACTTTTTTAAGGCATCAAGTTTGACGTTTAATTGAATATGGGAGGCGGGTATGGTTACTACCGCTCTGGAAACTATTTATTCGATAACCAACACCACTGCCATTAGTCACCCCAAGTGGTTCACTACGTAAAGCAGGGGTGCCTAGGTTCATGGGGTGGGGTTTGTGCGGATGCATCAGCTGCATGGCAGGCCGGATCGGGAGAGACTGGTTTAGGGAGACCTTTTGTCTTCTGCAACAGGATTCTCTCGGAATATTGCAGCGCAGTGGGAGGGATGGATTCATACATTCACTCCTGTAAACACTGATCCCTAGATTCCTACTCACCCCTCGTACCTTTTTCCTTCCCAAAACTTAAGCTCCTTCCTTTCCTCAGAATACCTTCTACAGCAACCCCAAAAAGGTTAAAGATTTTAGTATTTCATAATTGTAGAGGAAATTTCTGCAATTATTTGTGAGTAAATGACGAATCTCTAAAAAAATGGTTTTACTCTATTTATTACAAAAAATGATGGAATATAAAATAAAAAATAAAAATGAAAAACTAGACATGTCGGAACATAAACTTGTCACATATAAAATAAAGTTTCTACGCATAATCGTTATTTATTTTTGGTGTGTTAGGCCGTGTTGCTCTACCTCCTTCTTTAGCCAACGTTTCGGACAGGGAAAGCGTTACAGTGTCCATCATCAGGGCAGATGTGTGTGGGCATATCCGCCCTGACGACGGATACTGTAACGTGCCTGAAAGGTTGGCTAAAGAAAAAGGTAGCGCAACACGCAAAACAAAAACACAAACAAAAACAAAAACACTTTTGGCCGCGAAAGCCATCTGCACATTTTTCACGATTTTTTAATTTAATTTTTTATTAAATTAACATAGTAGATAAGGCAAGACATATTTTATAATAACCATAAGATTAATTGGTTCCAAAGTTGCCTCCTGAATGAATCGAATTCAATTATTTAATTATATATAACGTATATGAATCAACATACAAAAATATTTGATAAAAATACTTTACAAAATATATAATATTTGTACCAGATAATTAATACTATTTTTGATTTAAAAACATAATATTCAGTTGGCCTCAAATCCAAAATTAAGTTTTGTATGAAAAAGGCCGCATAGCTGTTCTTCTTGACCACGGATTTTTTAGTACATGCACTCATCCATATAATGAGCATAGTGGTGCTGTGTCCTTCGCATTTTTAAAATAAAGCCACATTTCTTAGAATTTACCTCATTGATCTTCTGTACCAATTTCTGAGTGCACCGAGATGCAAACCGTAATAATAGCATCCATTGAAATGGAAATACAAGAATGACCTCCGGGGTACAAAAATTGTTAAGCATTTCATTTTTCTATCCCCATTCGGACCGCAAATGTTTTTTTCATGATTTTAACTAACTAATTTTTTTTATAATAAACACAATGATATATTTTTATTCATCCCTGAGGAAGATTCAGGTCGAACCGAAACCGGTTGGATAAGGAAATAATAAAGTGGAATTAAAACAAAGTTATTTTATTGTGTTTATTATAATTATGTATTCCCACAAAGTGTTTGCTACATGTGAAAATTTTTTTTTTGTTGTTATTATGAACTTATGTTCATTCAATATTTTAAGATGTACATACCAGTAGCCTCACCATTATCAACCACAGTGGGTCAGTCGCGCATACTTAATAGTTTACACTTTATTTTGACCGGTAACTGTTTTGTTACTAACCGTTTTCGCGTGAGTTTCAAAACTCACAATTATTATTATGACATATTTTGTCTTATTTTTAAAATAATCTAATGCTTCCATGTCAACTCAGATCACGTCATCTCAACACTTTGAAAATCATCTCTTTGAAAATTCAGTAAAAGCTATGAAAAAAAATATTGAAAAATAGCCCATAACCTAACCTAACGTAACTTATTTAACCATTTTTTATATTTTTTTTTTATCACTTTTAATGACTTAAAAAAAGGAGGTTTGGGAGGTGTTGAGTTGATTTCATTCTGAGTTGTCCGCTCACCGATGTAATCATTGTTGCGTTGATCTAGATATTTCAGACACAAAAACTCTGCAAATTGCACAACGCCAGAACTCACTGTTTGAAAGTTTATGCTGCTTTAGTAAATAGATTTCTGCCTTAAGAGGAAGCAGATCGTCGAAATATTTCAACAATAGGTATTTTTACAAAACTGTTGCTGTCATTGTCGCTCTTACTCCACCGAACACTGAGCGAAAAAGCACATTGTGTTGATAATACCTAAATAAAGTCACCAAAATCGAGGTTTTGTAATCCCCATTTTCTTCCTCTTAAACTGGACTTTTTGTTATTTTTTTTACTAACTGTAGGTATTAGCGGAAAATACTCTATATCTGTATGTTCTGCCCTTTCAAAAAATATATTTTCTAGTTTGTATACTAAACGTCTGTTGATGACGTACAAACCAGACAATTTTAACGGGTCCTAACTCCTACGAGAAGTAACTCGTGGTCGATATCTATATTACATAAAAATTATTTACAGTAGAGAAAATTAGGGAATACGTTTGTATGGACGAAACGCCGCCCGGTTTCCTCTAAGTTTTATTTTATTTTATTTACATTTATTTTTTATTTTATACATAAAATTACATTATTTGACAATATGGGTCTCAACCGGGTGTTACCCGTGCTGAGATCCTCATTTCACATTTAAATAAAAATTCAATAAATAGATAAATTGGAATAAATTAAAATTAAGACGAAATAAAATAAAATACAATAATAAAGGCAGTTATGAAAAAAATGCTGAAATTCTTAAATTCGCAAATATTATGAGGAACGGTTGTGGATACGCGCCATAAAATATATTTAAATACATTTGGGCATTAATTTCTTTTAAATTAATAATCTATGCTATGGGACCATGTGGGCGCCATCTATGGTGGTTGTATTATATTGAATTTACCTATGTGACATTGAAATTCAGTGTATTCATGCATTTTCTTACCTCTGTGGAGCAGGCAATTACTTCCGACGTGAGTGTTAGTGAAAGCCAAGAGATGTCAGTCCTAGTCAAATCATAATCAAATAATTCACCTATAATTGAATTATTGTTGTACCTAAGATTTTGGCACGTATTATTAATTTGCAAATCTATATTCATTGTTTGAACTTCCTTCCTGTGATAAACACATGTTGAGATTGTGCACTTACCGCCTTGGCAAAAATCAATATTTTGAATGATAACTAGTGTCGTTTTGTGCTGGACATCGTGCAAGAGCTGCATTCTCTGAGTGAGTATTGTTTGGTTTTCACTTAGGATTTTGGAATTGCTGTGTAAACTGTTTTGTGTCACATAGGGAAGAGTTCAACTTTCCTTAATTTACATAGGGTAGTATTCCCTCGTGTCTGGGGCTATTTACACGCCCCTACAGGTTTAATATAATGAAGTATGTGTCGGGTAAAGTTATTATGTATGTATGTTTTGTTATTTTGAGTTATATATTTATTTGGAATATCGCTTTTTTTGTTACTTTATTTTTTTTTTGTTTTTTAATTTTTTATCCGTAATGTTTTTTTTTTTAAATTAATGTTATGTTCATTTGTGAAGTGGTTAAGTGGATAAGTGGATAAGTGGGTGAACCGTTTTCTGGCGGTAGGGCTTACCTAGTATTTTTAATAACAGTGGTTGCATCACTTAAGATTTATTATTGCGCAGCATTTTCAAGTGTAGCGATTGAAATTGCAGTTTTATTGATGATACCTATTAAGAATTTTATTGAGGAACATGAAACACGTTACAATGAATAATGATTTCAAATCTTCTATTGTGCAGTCGATGGTAAATAATAGGTATTCCTTCCCAATTTCGAAAAATCCGATAGGTGAAATTGAAAAACATACGGTTTGATGGGACCGATTCGACTGAAATCTTGGGGTTTTACTAAGAATGATGGGCTGAAAATATCTACAAACGCAAAATTTTTGCAAATTTCATCAGATTTATGGGATTCATCTTTTTCCATCTCAATGGGACCGAAATGTCTGAAATTTGTTTGTAGTTGGGAATAGAAATATTCGTTTCAGAAACATTTATAATTATATTCGTGCCTCGTATAACACAAGGACATTCCAAGCATGGCGTGCAAAAAATACTTAGTAAAACATTTTTTTAATAAATATACGTAGTAAAAATGTAGATATCATTTTGCTGTCCGATGATTTTTTTTTTTCTTTTTTTTTTTTTTTTTACATTAACTCCACACAGGAGGCCCTGAGGAAAAAATAATTTCCCTCAGGGCCTATGTCATCTTTGAGGATGCTGTGTGGAGGGTGTTTTTGAGGAGAGGAAGGAGTGAACATGGGTCTTGAAGAGACCCATATTGTAGGAAGGAGGAAACACAGAGGCCGGCAAATCGTTCCACAGCCGAGCTGTTGAACTCAAGAACGAGTCGTAGAAACGACCCGTTCTCATGTGACTAATGTCAACCGTGTACAAATGTTGAGCGCGCGTTTGGCGTGTTTCCCGACTATGCACCGGTGCCGAGGGGATCAATGACGCTAGTTCCTCGGAGCATCTTCCATTGTAATACCGGTAGAACAAGGACAGCATTCCCCACCTGGCGCCTGTGCTCTAAAGATTGCAATCCGTTAGTTAAATTAGGGGAATCTATCAAACGGACCGCCCGTTTCTGCACAGAGTCAAGGGTTTTTTTCAGGTATTTTGGGGCTCCAGACCAGAGGTGGCTGCCAAATTCAACCGTGGGGCGCACTTGCAATAAAAATATTTTTCCACTACATGTAGAAATTGAGTAGTCGGGTATGGCGGATCTCGCGATAAGCACTCAAGAGTTCCAGAGGGACGGTGATACACGAAACAGGGCGTGTATCACGTAATCCCGTCGTGACATGTAGGAGTGTGATCAGTGGTGATTGAAAAAAATATTTTTTTGTTTTTTAGAGAAAAAAATATCATCGGACAGCAAAATGACGTCTACTTTTTGTATTCTAAATATGCTCAGCAATCGCTGGTCCTTTTCGATTTATGGAAACACTAGCTTTTACCCGCGGCTTCGCTCGCATGGTATTGGGTAGAAATACCACTCACTCATTCACTCATTCACTCTCCGCGAACTACATCTTCCCTCTGCCTTTCCTCCCTGCCGCTAAAGTATATGAAATACACACATTTTCCTTTATACAAATTTCATAACGCCAGAGCTTACCATTATATACAGCCTGTGTTACTCGCTGATAATGTAGCTTTCTATTGGTGAAAAAAAAAATCGGTTTAGTGGTTTTGGCGTGAAAGCGTAACAAACAAACACACTTACTTTCGCATTCATAATACTCATATTAATAGATTTCGCAATACTTTTACTTGAATTAAAACTACGATTTCATGTTACTCTTGTACTTTATTTTCCATTGCTATAAATTCACCACGATCAGATCTGATGTTATGATGGTATACAATAGGTAGACCAGTTGGTTTATTTTAGGGTGATGGGTTCATTTCCCGTCATTTGAAAAATAAAAACATGGCTTTGTTATGAAACGCAGCATTCCTATCGGCTTGTTCATTCAATTTTCATTGTTGTGTGTAAAAAACACAGCAAGTGTTTCAATTATTATGTTTATTGTAATAGCTTATTTTTAAAGCAACAATTCAGTATTGAAGAATCAATAAATATAAAGATATACTTACAATCCAATACCAGAAATTCTCTGCCACTTCCTAAAACAATAAATATAAAGATATACTTACAATCCAATACCAGAAATTCTCTGCCACTTCCTAAAACAATAAATATAAAGATATACTTACAATCCAATACCAGAAATTCTCTGCCACTTCCTAAAACAATAAATATAAAGATATACTTACAATCCAATACCAGAAATTCTCTGCCACTTCCTAAAACAATAAATATAAAGATATACTTACAATCCAATACCAGAAATTCTCTGCCACTTCCTAAAACAATAAATATAAAGATATACTTACAATCCAATACCAGAAATTCTCTGCCACTTCCTAAAACAATAAATATAAAGATATACTTACAATCCAATACCAGAAATTCTCTGCCACTTCCTAAAACAATAAATATAAAGATATACTTACAATCCAATACCAGAAATTCTCTGCCACTTCCTAAAACAATAAATATAAAGATATACTTACAATCCAATACCAGAAATTCTCTGCCACTTCCTAAAACAATAAATATAAAGATATACTTACAATCCAATACCAGAAATTCTCTGCCACTTCCTAAAACAATAAATATAAAGATATACTTACAATCCAATACCAGAAATTCTCTGCCACTTCCTAAAACAATAAATATAAAGATATACTTACAATCCAATACCAGAAATTCTCTGCCACTTCCTAAAACAATAAATATAAAGATATACTTACAATCCAATACCAGAAATTCTCTGCCACTTCCTAAAACAATAAATATAAAGATATACTTACAATCCAATACCAGAAATTCTCTGCCACTTCCTAAAACAATAAATATAAAGATATACTTACAATCCAATACCAGAAATTCTCTGCCACTTCCTAAAACAATTTTTTTAAAGTGAAAACTTCTTTAGCACCGTTGTGATTTGAAACGATTAAACGGAAACGAGCGATACTAAAAAGAGCCAAACAGATATATCTGTGGGATTTTGCCTGCGAGAGAATGAGCAATAAAATATTTATTTATTTCATGGGTACTCGGTTCCAATATAATACGATTAATCCACAACCCCACGCAAGTCTAGTGATAAGCGTCTGACGGACCAAGGATCGAATCCCACGAAATCCAAAAAAAATAAATATTTTTATTTTTGCAAAATCAATATGCAATCTTCAAACCACTCCAAAGTGAACACAAAAAGAAAACACAAAATAAAGCGACATCTAGCGACTCCGTAGAAGAAAACCCAAATACTAGTAAGATGACCAAATGTGTAGGAAAAGGTGCATTGGAATTCGACGACAAAATCATGGAAAAAATCATCCTTTACATTGTTAAAATAAGTGCCTCGTAATCTCCCCACGCTTGTCTGCTTTTGTTTTCTGAAGGTTTCACTTCTACCGCGTGCGAATTGCACACTCTGGTTTTTTTTTATTGTCATCCTTGCGTACTTTCTTACAAAAGAATTCATTATGAAATTAATTAAAGAAATTCTGTACATTTCGCCTTTCGAAATAATGTATCTGATCACGTTTTTGTACCATGCCCGCCTTAATTAAAGTTCAACGGAAGATGTTTTTTTGAAATAAGAAAACGAGTACCGTCATCTTACGCGTATTTCATTAATTAAAAAATACTGTTTGCCAAACCAGCAGAATATTATTTTTTTATATCTAAGTTTTAAAGTAGATATTAAATTTGGTAGCGTTCTGTTTGTGACATTGATGAAATTTAGGAAAGGCATTGATATATTTCATATATGTACAATAGTCACAGGAAGAGATCGCATGCACGTCATCCTATTATTCGTAGAACTATTATGATAGTTATAAAAGCTAGTTATAAAAGCAAATAAAATAAAAAATATATTTTACCAAACGCATACTACGGTAATAAAATTCGCACAGGACATGAGACACACGTTTAAAATTAATTATATACTTATTCGTTAATCGTTTTACTATAAAATAAAATGATATTATCGTTTTTTTTTACATGAGCTCCACACAGGAGGCCCTGAGGAAAATAATTTCCCTCAGGGCCTATGTCATCTTTGGGGATACTGTGTGGAGGATTTTATTTATGGAAAAGGAGAAGGAGAGTTCTGGGAAGGAAAAGGGTTTAAAGGGTGGGTAGGAATCTGGGGTTCAGTGTGTCCTGGTCATCCGCCTCCAAGACCTAGACAAACCTCACCCCATGAACCTGGGCACCCCTGCTAAATCACCAAACGTAGCGAACCACTTGGGGTGACCTATGGCAGAGGTGTTGGAGATATTTATCAATTAATAAAAAAAATCAAGTGCAGTTCACAAGCGGTAGAAGTGAAATTTTACCCACACAATCTCAACCAATAGGAGCCTTGAAAAGTGAGCTCATAATCAAAGCGGCCAATGTGGCCAGCGCGACGCTTCGTAGGTACTGTTCGTAGGTAAGGTTTCATTCCATCTCATTTTCTCGCAGGCTAAAACCTATAGATGCATGTGTTTGTCTCTTTTTAGTATCAACTTCCAATACTAGATATAATATCAGCAATTGGTTCCTTAGAACAGGCAATCTGCCTAGCTAGGAACTATGTTGACCTACAAGACATAATAACACTTGTACACATTTTTAATATTTACAGTTATCTTGAAATATATTATTATGTTATTGTGTTATTTTGCTATTTAATTGTATATAATGTAATATACCAATTAAACGAAAAATGCTATGAAGAAACAAAATATTTATGTAGGCCTTTTCCTGATAATTTTGGAAATTTGTGGTCGGCTCGAAGTACCTCAACTTAACAATTTGGCTGGCATTTTGAAGGTATTTAAATTTATATCAAAAAAGTTACTTTTATAACCATGACCTTCGTTATCACAATTATCTGAAAATTATTTCACTAGTTTATTACTCAATTTTTCGGTTTTGTGGTCGCAAATATTTAAAAATAATTATGCAAACTACTTCAAATTAAATAATTAGACAAAATTTCTGGTGGTCTACGTAATATTAATATAGATATTTAATATAGTAGAAATCGTCGTTTTGATGAAAAAGGTCTAGTGGGACTAGTTGTCGGGCTGGTTTCGCCGGGGAATTAAATCTCATACATAAAGATAGCAGCCAATAAAATATGCGTTTAGAAAATGAAGATAATGTTGGTAGTTCTTTGTCGAAGAAAGATAGATTAAATATATGACCGCATAGGATAGGGACACATTAGTTCGGTCGGTAGAGCACTGACCCGGCATGTCGTAGGTCCTGATTTTAGAGTCCCAGATGTGACCATATCTTTTTCCGATTTTTCTGTTTGAGATTTTCGGTTGAGTTTCGCTAAGTTTGTGTTCATTAAATAAATATTAAAATATGAGGTTCTACTCATTAATTTTAAAAAGTAAACTTAGTAAAACTTAAAACTTTATTTTTAAATACATCTGTTTGAAATTCACTTTTGTTTTCTTGATTGAATGAATGTATGAATAACGTGGAATTCTTCTTTGGTAGTGGAAATTAACCCACTTCCCGACATCCAATTGAGCTGAAACTCGGCAGACAAGGCCACGCGCCGCTGTTTGGTTTAGAAATCGTGCGTTCAACGAAAAATAAATACACGTGATATCTCATTATATCCCCCCCCCCCCCCTCCTTATGATATTTCGTGATTTTTTCCGAACCCCACCCTCCCTTTCGAGCCTCACGTGATTAATGAACGACCCCATGTATAATAAATGTAAAAGGATCAACACACCTTGTTACAAAATCCTTTATGTAAAACGTCTCATAATGGACATTTCATAGTTCCATAGTTCATGATGTTTCGAGTTGATCTAGAATGCAAATTTCAAGAAGCTCACTGTTTGAAAATGTTTATTTTTGGTTGTGTTTTTAGTTCCCGAAACTCACAACTCAAACATCCCCAACGGCCGCTTTCACGAGTAAAATCTGAGAGAACGCTTTGCATGTACATTTTATAGTGGCAAGTTTTGAGGTGCACAACACTTTTTTTTTTGAAAATTGGATGTAGCTTTTACAGTGGTCTTGCAATGAGAGGTCCGTTCTGACTTTCTTTTTGTTACGTGTGGAATTTATGAGAAAGAGGGAAAGGTTCAAGGGAATCAGCGGAATTCTTACATACTCTGAAATATAAAATTAAATTGACTGATGACTTTTATGATTTACGCACAGCAATTCCAACTTCCCGGAGTCAGTAGGACTATTGCATCCTTAGTAGGACTATACCATAGTATGACGCCAATCGCGTACCCAAAATTTGTACACGTTTGACATTAAATTTGTTACATAAATAACGAGTCATTTCCTGATTCATGAGTTCAACAGCTCGGCTATGGAGTGTTTTGTTGCAGTTGCAGTATTTCCTCCTTTCCACAACATGGGTTTCTTCAAGACCTTTGTTTGTTCACTCCTTCGTCACCTCTAAAAAGACATGGTAGACACTAATTTGTCACATTGTGACATTTGTCGTTTCTACGACTCGTTCTTGAGATCAACAGCTCGGCTGTGGAACGATTTGCGGACCTCTGTTTTTCGTCCCTCCCACTCTCTCAAGATCTTTGTTCACTTCTTCTCTCCTCAAAAAAACCCTCCACACAGCATCCCTAAAAATGTCATATGCCACGAGGGAAATTATTTTCCTCAGGAGTTTCCTTATGTGTGGAGTTATTGCAAAAAAAACTTAATTTGTGGTACGTTGTGAGGTTGAAGGAAGTGGGGAAAAAAAGGAGACGAAAAGAGGAAGTTTGAAAAATCCCCGGTAATTCAGATCTAGTCACTATAAATACGGCTTAAGTCGATTCAAGCATCATTTCGATTCTGATGGTCTCTGCCCATGGCGATATTAAAAGTACCTACGTACTATTTTGTTAGGTGGGTGGGTACTGTATTGCGTATTATTGATTTAAGTACGTTTATTGTGAAAGTAATTTATCTTAACCTTGCGACAGCCGCCACGCCGCCGCCAGAGCGCGGAAATGTTAATTTGACTTGGTAGTTCCACTGTAAAATGGGTTAAAATCAAGTCTGTCCAATCAGTCCCCACGTTGACTTGAGCCGCCTGGCAATTGCAGATGCGGTTAATCGATCAAAGTCATTCGCGATACTAATTCCAGGTACACAATTATAAGTAGGCAAGTCGATAAATACATATTTTAAATATTGTCACTTTACTGAAAACCGAAAATATGACAGTTGTGTTATTTTTTTTCTTGTTTATTCCAGATATCGGGGAGGATGGTGCAATCCCTCGAGTTCCATATTATACGGAGAATATATCAAAGTAAAAATAAAATTATTGTTGGATATGGTAAAGAAAACAAAATAAAATAAAAACTTTTTTTTACGTGAATACCTCACAAGAGTCCCAGCTGCTCCCGCCTGGAGCCGATTAGATTATGGGAATTGGTGTATGTTGTGACGCTGAAGGTATCGGGGAGGTGAAGGAGATGGGGAAGAGGAAGGTGGAGAAGTATCTGGCTATTCAGATCTGGTCACCAAACACGGCTAAAGTCATTTCAAGCAACATTTCAATTCTGAATGCTGGTCTTACACTAAGGTGATACTGAGAGTATGTTCCACTCTGGAACATGCCGCAAATATACTTTATATTATTTTAAATGAATTAATTGTGAAATAATACAAATTAATCAAATAAAATTTATTTGCGCACGCTGGGATTCGATCCCGCGACCTTCGAATTGCGAGTCAAGAGCATTAACCCTCGACCACGGGGGTCAATATGGCAACAAAAGAATAAAATGAGAATAAAGTAAAACTTTTACAAATCTATGACATCAGTTAATTGGACCCTGCCAGAAGTGGAGTGCTGCCATCACAAGGGTGTTTTCGCTCAAGGCTAGTCGCCTCTTTCTGTAGTTGGTGATCCGTTTTTTGATTAGTGCTCGGAATCCAGGAACTCGCCCTTCTTCAAATATCTCGGTGGCACTGCAGTACCAGGACAATCCGAAAAGCATTCGGTATGAATTGTTGAATTGTACTTCCATTCTTTTTATTTTTAGAGATACTTTGTTGAAGTTGGTCCATATCTCCGAAATATACAGGTTCGTGCAGTATGTATTAAAAAGTTACCTTTATGCACCTGGGCTACACTTGTTGAATTTTCGAGAAATGATATTTGCCCTAATGCACAGTAAGTGATCTTCTCTGTCGCTCATCGTATCATCATTGAACTCCGCTGTTACGACATGTCCTAAGTATTTGATCTCAATTTTTCAGTTATTTTTGTGTCGTTTAGGCTGACGGGTATTATTTCTTTAGTACCTGCGTTTATAATTACTCTAACGTTGTTTTAAGATTAATTATTAGAAGTTTGTTGTACGATTCCTCAAAAACTTTGATATAAAAAATAAAAACACAAATATATTATTTAACTAATTGACAAAACCAATATAGAGGTGAGATAATCAGGGCTCAATGGCCGGGTGGTTATTGTGTGTCTTGCTGTGTTTCATGTTTCATTTAGATTTATCAATATTATCTTCTTCTTCAACGATCAAACAAAATGTATATCTGCATTTCAAACGATTCAATCTCCTGTATATTTTATAATATATCCCAACTAATTGTATGCACTTTTCTTCTTTTCACAGGTGAGTAAACTCGATGTTCTAGCTTCTATAAAATCGTACCGTTCATCGTGGATGAGTATAAAGTGAGTCAAAGCCAAATAATTTCTTTTTTAATTGTTTCACCAAATCATTATTGATGAAAACATCATATTTTTCATCCCTGCATCACTTGCCCCTATGTTATCCACCTCTATAAAGTGAATTAAATCCAAATAATTTAATAATTTGAATTTCACCAAATCATCACTGTTGAAAAGTCGCTTTTCACCACTTCATCACTTGCCCCTATGTCGTCGTAGAGTGAGAGCCAAATAATTTCGCCGTTTTTTTCACCAAATCACCACTGATGAAAACGTCATGCTTTTCATCACTTCATCACTTGCCCCTATGTCATCACGCGTCTGATTGGCCGCGCGATTGACAACTTTTTTCCTCGCGCCTCCAAATCAGGAATTGGCTCGCAAACCACTCGGACTGGTGGCACACTTCTGAACTGACTGGACAGGGACAGAGGTCGCGGAACTTTGGTTACCTGAAAACAACGTACCCACCGACTTCATGGATTTTCTGATATGATTTAATACTTACCCATTCTGTTTTTAAAAGATCGTTGAACCTGACGAATTTTACGCATTATGCAGGAATATTTCACATCATGCCAGCATGCATCGACAACCAAAATTAATATGTTTAAGAGGAACGGCTGCACGATTTTTTTTCACACAAACTTAAATTTGTATTTGAGGCTAAAATACACAACCAAACTGTATATTTTTTTAATCAAACGTTGTATCAAATACCTGCTTTATTTATTTGTGATTCAAATTATTTATTTTTCACGATTTTAGAGGTAATTTTGGCAATTATTTGTGAGTTAATGACAATTCATAAAAAAATTCTCCTTCTTTATGTGTAAATGTAATAATTTATAAAATAAAAAAATAATTAATTACTAAAAATGGATTTTGATAGGCTTAAATTTGATTTACAAACGACCGATTTGTGTTGGAATGAAAATTTGTTTCACATAAATTTTAATTTTGACCCTAACATACTTTTTTTAAGATATCTTACGTTGTGTTTACATAGTAAATTGGGTAAGTTAATTTTTTTAATAATCACCATTAACTCACGAAAAAGTGTCAAGGTTGCTCCTAAAATAATTTTAAATTGTTTACCAAACCAACATGTTTCGTGAGCTAAGCTCACTTCTTCAGGGTTTACTCAAAGCGAAGCTTAGAAGTGAGCTTAGCTCACGAAACATGTTGGTTTTGTAAACAATGAAAGTGGTAAAAACTAAGTATATTATTAATTTTGAATAAAAATTGTGCCACAAAATAAGTTTGCTGTGTTTGAAGAATTTAAAATTGATTTATTTATTTGGCCTTTATTTTATAATTTAAAACAGAAATTAATAAAGTAGAACATATCCTTGCAAGATTTTTTACATGTTTTGATTAAAATAAGTATGTATATCTTAAAATCACGTTTTTTTCCGATTCTGAAAATATAGACAGACACCTTCGAAAATTGACATTTAAAATCTTATAAATCAGTCGCCTAACAGTGGATTTAACCACAGTTTGAAAATTTTCTTGTAAACCGAAACAGCTGTAACAAACATACATACTAAAATACTTGCAGAACTTGAAAATAAAACTATAAAATTTTATTTTAATTAAATATTTAAAAAATTAATGGAGTTCTACGAATTAAACACAAAAACAATTAATAAATTAAAATCACGTCTCGATAAGAAATCTCACATATAACTCTGTACTCAGTTATTTTAGATTTACAAAATCAGAATGACAAACAACGAAGCTCTCAACAGAAAAACTTCTTTTGAGATTGAGACATAGCAACAAACGTTTATAATCTGAACAAATTACTCGTCTTTCTGACTGAGTCAATTTCCAAGTGATAAATCAGTGGCGCCCATAAATAATAATTTGCAGGAACGGTTGAAAAAGGATTACCAACGGAAAGGATTATAATATTCTGCAGAAAAATGTTTTTAGAGATCTTGACAAGTTAGTTTGTGCTTTAAATTATAATGCTTTCTGAGTGTCAACAACACCATAAATATAATGCGATTTGTGTCAAGTCTTTATGGCCTGCGAATAAAATGGCACGTCTCAAAAACATAAATATTAACACTTAAAATGCCATTATTTGAAGTATCATTAAGGTGCCTCTCCGTGTGATTATGCTCGTATTTAACAGACTGCGAATGTCTCTACAAAACAATTGTATAAAATACCGTTTGAATTTCCTAGACAGATACTTAAATAAATAATCTTTTTTATACTGTGTAAATAACTATTGTTTTGTTTGTTAGTTATTATTGTTTTTAACTACGTGTTTATGCGGTCTTATCGTAATATTATTTTATTTATTATTTACCCTGATAAACTAGAATAAAAACATTCTTGCTTGTGGTGTATGATATCGTAGGATAGTATGTATGTAGAGTATCGTGTAGTATGTCGCTTTTCCATTGCCTGTCAACTCGAGATGGTACATTTTGTTACTGCAGTCGATATCCATACTTCCATACTAATATTATAAATGCGAAACTGCTCGAGTTTGTTTGCTACGCTTTCACGCATTAACCAATAAAAAGACTTAAAAAATTCTTTCACCAATAGAAAACTAAATTATATGCGAAGACTATAGGCCGTATATAATGGTAAGCTCTGGCGTTATGAAATTATAAATACTAATATATTATATTTGCTATATGTTTTCTGTCGCTAACAAAAGCGATTTTTTCCATGGAAACGATTTTGATATATTTGTGGCCTCTATACTGGTAGGTACTCAGCCCCCAACCTACTGGCCGGCTACTGCTCCAGAAAATTCAAATATTAGAATATGTTTTGTTTTTTCGGACAATCTTATGTTTTGGAATAAATGTCAGATGAGAGTTCCTACATTAAAAATACAATTCGTAACGATTATAAAGATAATAAATAGTGTATTTTTTTATTTATTTTATTTACAAACCTCCAAATATTTAAATAAAAATAAATATCCGAAATGTTAAGCGCGTAAATTCCGAACAAACGAACAAAATTGGATTTTTATTTAAGCTATAGTAGCATTATGAAATTTAGCTGGCAGGCGAAATGTTTGAAAACTGAATGTAAGGGAATGAATGTATGGATTGCGGGAGGGGGTGGGGATGGGGGGGGATAACTGATAAGTGCAAGCGCTACAGTAATTTTCCGTAATACCATGCGAGCGAAGCCGCGGGGAAAAGCTAGTACATAATAAATCTGACCAATTTGTTGCATTTTACATAGGAAGCGTTTGAAAAAATTAACTGAAATCGAACATTGTTGGAATTGTTGACTGAAGTAAAATGTATCAGATTGAGTTCGATGTTTCTAAAGGTATCAATCTTTCTTTCACAAGGGCATTTCATATTTGGTTTTACCGGTTTACTATGAATACACAAAGCTTACATGTTGTTTCTTCTCTCTGAACTATCTTGGTAACGTGTTTGATAGTAGGCTGACATTTCATGCTCATATTGAAATGTCCTGAAGTAATTTATTTATTTATTTAACGCCCAGAGGGCTTATATACGATTTGTAGTGTAATTTTAATTTGACAGATACTTTGAATAGTAAGTACTTCATTGAGAAAACTGGGCTTCGTCCTATTCTTCGCGAGTAATTTTAGAAACGACCGGGTTTTCATAATACTGTACCCTGTCCAATTCTTTGGTAAGTAGTTTACTTGAAGTTGATCGGTGGTTTGGAGCCCGAATCAGTTGAAGTATTATCCCATGTTGGAAAAGGTCCTGATTTTTTTCCTCGACGATTCCTGTGTGGCGCTATTGTAAAAAAATATATGGAGGTATTGTGTTTTAAAGGACATTTGGTTGACCATCCCTGACAATATTTCCACTTTCTTTCTAGTTCATCAGAATAGGGCAGAGAATGAAGTATTTCTCACAAATAGTGTCACTTAATAACAATAATGGTAAATACTCGAGACATAAAAACATATTAATATTATTCACCGGAGCTAATGAAAAAACTAGTCTTGATATAATAATACCTGATGAATTATTATTGTATCGCATGCCAGATTTAATTCGTCATGGTAAAGAAAAGAGGGATGATTGTAGCAATCGACTCGGGATTTGAGAGGAAAGGCGAGTTTATATTTTAAGTTATAAGTAATGAATAATATAAACCACCTGAAGTCCCCGGCCTTGCCCGGGCTTTAGAGTTTTAAATTTATTAAATAAAAATTTTAAAGTCTTATTATATTAATTTTTTAACAATAGTTCCACCCAGGACTCATCTTAGGGAATGCTGTTAGGAGGTTCTTTTTAAGGAAAGGGGTGAAGGGAAGTTCTTGGAAGGAAAGGGGTGGGTAGAAATCAGTGTGTCCGGAGTGACGATCATATGAATCTATCTCTCCAACTGCGGTGCAAGGGGATGGGTCGACAGTCCGGCTAGAGAAGTTAAAAAACCTTCCTCAAACATTCTCTCTCGATCCGGCCCGCCACGTAGACGGTGGGCAGACGCATCCGTCGCAAAGTCCTAGATAAACCTCACCTCCATGAACCCGGGCACCCCTGCTAGGTCACCAAATGAAGCGAAACATTTGGGGGAAATAATGCTAAGGAATGTAATTCGTCATACTTTGTCACATGAAGTAGGTACCTACATAGGAAACTTCTGCATATTTTCCCACGACAAATAAGGTGCGGAAAAATGCGCTTATTCACGATTATTATTTTATTATCTACGTAAGGCTGCGTATGCACACGCGAGCGGAACCTGCGAGCCGAACCTGCGAGCCGAACATCGAACAATTATGGTGAAGGAACGAAAAAACGACGCTTACCGATGCTTTGATCCCTTCCCATAATTCTTGGCTCGGTTCGCGAATGAATACGCAGCATAACATATTGAAAGAACTTTATTCGTTTCTTTGCAACAATCCACCATATCTGTTGAATCCATCATCGTTAAGCATGATCAACGAGCTTTTAATTACTGTAATAAATTTTAATAAAATAATAATATATTTCGCACACTGAACGATCCGCCAACTGGTCAAACATACACATCGGTTAATTAGTCATGTAATTAATTACCTGTTACGGACATCCGTAGTGAAATGAGACGGAATTAATAACTATTAAACCAATAAAGCTGCAGCTAATAATTAATAAGCTATAGCTAATTTGTTTGCATGAGATGGCTCATGCTCAAAAATAATAATGATAAACAATATCTAGTTTAATACTTTATATTATTTTGTTGAAATGTTATTGTTTTTAGATGCTAGCTAAACTCTTAAATTTAATAAAACTGAATACTGCATGCATGCGTATACGTTTGTGTGTGTATGTTATGTTTGTGTGTATGTGTTTAAAGGATTAATATGTTTTAATATGCTAATTGTGTATTAATATGTTCATGCACGCATATTTATGTACCCGTCTCAGAACAGACATCGTCTAGTGAGACGGGTTACAGACTTTTCTTGTATTAGGCTGGCTTTACATTCGTAAGTTTTTTCCCGTAATTCGCTCGTGTAAGCGAATTATGGCCAAATTACCAATGTAAACGACACCAAAAGTCACTTAACGTAATTTAAAGCATGTTACAGAACTTCTTCTTCCGGAAGTTTTTTGACAGGTCTAATCGCGTCCGCGCGAAATTACAGCCTTCTCACAGCTTATAAAATCAGTTTGATAAGCTGAGGGACTTTTTGTAAGAAATAGTACCAAAATGCGCCGTTGCGAAATGTCAAAAATCAAAAGATATTTGTTTTTATTGGATTTTTTTTCCTATAAAACTAGTATTTATTTCCACTCATTTGAGTTTTCTGAAAATGAGCATCCTTCTATTCAATTATCGGTCCAAACCTTTCTAATCTCAATGTTTCTGTTTTTAAAATTACGTATTTGAATACGAAGTCGGTTGCAGTCGGCAGCTGTCAGGTAGCTGTCATTCGAATAAAATGAAAGAAATCCATTAATTTTCGCCTCTGACGGCACAAAAGTGCGTGGAGAATTGTTTAATTAAAGCCAAAATCTATTTCAGCACTTTATTTGGTCCTTTTCGTCTTTATTGACAAAATCGCGTAAATTTGACAGTAGCAGGTCGTTGTTGAAAGGAAGCCATCTTACCGCAAATACATTTACAGATGTAAACGGTCACATGAGCAGTTACACAGGTCGAACTTCCGAAAAACATCCGTGATCATTAATTGCCACAAGTCAGATTCATATGTAAACGCTCCTGGGAGTAACCTGTCAAAATCTTAAGTAATCCGTAATTTTTAATTACGAGTGTAAAGCTAGCCTTATATTGTTACTGTAATAAACGCCCGGGTTGCCGGCAATTATTATTATTAATACAAATTTAGATTGTCACGTTCCTTTTCACGTTCTATGAACGCAAAAAAGCTTTCAATTTAATGGAAGTGTTTGAATTTATTAATTTTAGTATTCTATATTTCATATTTTTTTCTTTATTTTTTTAATGTGATTACTTCACAAGTCCCTACTGCTCCCATCTGGTGCCAGCGAGACTATGGCATCCCCAATTGCGGTATGTTGTAAGGCTGAAGAATGTGGGGAGGGGAAGGAGATAGAGAAGAGGATGGTGGAGAAGTTAAGATGGTTATTCAGATCTGGTCATCAAACACGGCAAAAGCCACTTTATGCGACGTTTCAATTCTGAATGGTGCTCTTACACCAGGGCGATACTGAGAGTATCTTCCAGTCTCGAACGTGCCGCAAATATAGAGGATAGAAACCAAATATGGAACACCGTTTTGTTTTTTATTTATAAAAAAAATATTGGTTGTCTGTAAAGTCGGTTTACGGACGATAATTTTACGTGATATCGTTATATAATAACGATGGAGTGGAAGAGAGATAGATGCGTCATAAACCGAACGCTTGTTCCGCGCTCTCGCTTGCACGCTCGGCTCAGGCGGAACGTGACTATGAGTCATACTTTTTCGTGAGTGCAGCCGGCGTTCATCGATTTATAAGACGTTATCATGTCAAAAACAAAAATCAAAAACCTTTAATCGTAATTACAATCAGTCATACATTTGCCCTTTACACAGTAATAGTCTAATTCACTAATCATGGTACAGGTGTCCCAAATATGGAAAGCTACAAAAACTATCAAAAATCAACCTCAATTTCTATGTGATACTTTAGGAACTTTTTTCAAATATAAAAAAAGAACTTAAACCTCTTGCAATAGTCACAAATCCAGGTGTCGGACTCTGCACCAGCGCAATTATTACGGGCCCAAAATCCGGACATATGGCATTTGATCCGGGTTTCTCCTCGAGTGTCTTCAGAAAACAAAACTGTCTCACCGCGGACACAGCACTCGCTCGACTAACACGTAGAAACCTATACGGGCGTGTAGTGATTGAAAGAGATAGACGATCACTGCTTATTGCGTCTAGGAGTAATTGTTTTCGAGAAATTCCGATATTCCATATTAGGGATACTATTCCATATTTAGTTACGTTCCTCTACTATATTATTTTTAATTAATTAACTGTGAAATTGTACAAATTACTTAAATAAATTTTTTTCTGATTGCTAGTCGAGAGCCTTACCCCTCGACCACAGAGAACGTCAAACGTGTTTGCATCTCATTTTTTTAATATTTTTTTTATAAATTTTCGATTTTTCAAAGGCCTGAGCATTTCCGTTTTCAAGCAAGCTTTACTGTCAACGAAATATTTTAATTAATTATAAGAGGTATAACGATATTTGACCATTTTTGTTTTTGAAAGGCATGGATCCTGAGGCAAATGTTTTATTTTTCTTCCGGTACGAAATGATGTATCACATTTTCTTTTTTGTATGAATGAGTTCGGTGTCGTCATGGTTACAATCAATTCACACGCGATATTTTGCCGCCGGAGAGTCTGACCGGTCCAGTTCATTAAAGACCACCCATTGCAAACATCTCACATAAATTAAAGAACCCGAGTAAAAGTAAAAATCATCTAATAGAACTTGCCAAATGCTCACTTGTTAAAAATAAGAATTTTGACTAAGTGCCTTGTTACTTAACATATTTGTTGCATGTTTCGGTTCATCTCAGAGATGGATGTCCTACTTCTCACGCCTCTCCTTTCCCTAAACCCGGTCTGCGAAATAAATCGACTGTTAAAATTGACCCCCGAATAAAAAAACTCTGTTCAATCGTATGCACTGTTTATCTGTGATTATACGGTGATGATTGGCGTTTCGAGGAAAGGTGAGTGGGTCTTGTTAGGCGGTTGTCACCGTGTAATCGAGGCCCAACCCGCCTAAAGGCCTACTTTATACCACTGTGCCAGATTCTCAGATCTCAGAGATCTCAGTGCGCTTCTGGTCAGACACTTCTGACTTGTGAGATGTTCTGAGCAATGCCAAGACAAGTAGTTCAGAACCACTTACATTATTGTCATAATATAGTGTTTAAGAAATTACGTAGCTCTGCTTCGACTTACCAATGTATTGTACTTTACTCGTATAGGTACTACTTTCCCTCACCAATGTATTGTACTTTTTCTAGTATACTATTTTCCCATCTTGCATGGTGGAGTAATTAGTTTTTATTTAATTTTATTTTTTATTCTGTTATTGATTTTGTTTTGGTTTGGTTTTTATTTTATTATGTTGTGCTTATTTAGATGTTCCTTGTAATAAAAAAAATAACATGTAAAAGCCCAGCCCATCGAAATAAAAAAAATGCATTGTATGAAGCTAATGTAAAAAACAAAAAAATCATCACTTTGGCTGGGCAGGATTCTAAATTCACTTTACTTTATTCTAAGATACGATAGGTGTAAAAGTTTGCAAAGACGATTTCTCATTATCTAACTAACCATCATGCCATTTCTCCGCAGGGGTAGGCAGAGAACTCGGTCTTGGCACACACTCTTTGCCTCACTCACATTCATACACCTTATAATACATAATCTTCTATTATTCTGACTTTTTACACGGCCTGACTCAAGTATCTGATTTACTTGATCGCGCCATGACTTCTTCGGGCGTCCCCGACTTTTTCTATCATTCAAATTGGCGTCATACATTCTTCTTACACTTTCTTTCTTCGTTCATTCATTCTACATGCCCAAACCGAGGGTCATCCATGGGGTCACCCTCAAGGGCGGCTGGTTGCACAGTGTGTTCGTGTGCAGCACTGGTAAATTATATCGCCTAAAATTACTTTATAATATCTTACCGAAAAATATAAAATCTATGAATCTCATTAAAAATATCACCTATCAATAGGTATAATGCCTAATATGAATGTTGAGATGAGAGCGAATTCTCAAAGTTACGCGCGAAGTTGCCCTGTGCCCGTGTGCAGACCGGTAGCAAGCGGAACGAATTGTGTTTTTGTATCCAATATCTCAAACATCGCTGGTGCGTCAACCGTCAACCCGGCCATCTGTATGAAAAATCAAGCTATCGGCGTGTGCCACCGGACGGCTTCGCGGCCTTTATCATACTTAACTTAAATTTGGATTTAAGGCAAAAATACTTAACCAAACTGAATAATTCTTTTTTTTAATTAAAAGTTAAAGCAAATACCTACATTATACATAAATTTGCTTTTTTATTGATTTGTGTTTTAAATTATAAAACGCATATCATTAAGGAATTCAATTTTTTTGTAGGTTTACCACATACAATACCATTTTACAATTTTACCCACATACTGATTATACATTGTTATAAATACTGTTAATGTACTGTTTATAATGAAATATAAAATAAAATAAATTAAACATTGTTAAAAAAAAAGTTTTTGTTGAAATTTAATTTTTATTTACGACAAATTTGTGTTGTGTTTTTATTTTCTTGGTAGGTACTGAATAAATATTTGTACAATTTTTTTTTAATTTTAGTTAAAAAGCGATATGTAGAAGTTTTCCGCCCTTCGACAACAGCTTAGAATTGACCTTCTCTCCCAAAAAGATTAGTGGAATAATTTTTACCTAATGTTGCTTAGTAAGAGTTATCTCATAAGTGTGGATTTTCAGTGAACCACCACTTTTTAAGCACCGGCCGCCACTGGTCACCCATGAGGGGGACCCATCTGAGGGTCCCTTTGTTACTCATTATGCTTACATCAGCCTTACATCCTTTGCGGATATCCACATTTCTCACACGATCATACATGGTTTTGCCACACACACGCCTCAGGGATCTCATTATCTATTTACCGATTTCTGATTTGGAGGTTGAATCTTGTTTAAAGTATTTTAATTTAACCTTTTTAAAGGAAAATATTTGTAAAGCACGTATACTTACCATTTTAGAACATACCTAAACATGTAGATAAAACAATATGCAACCAGCTAGAGCATATTTTCTTTCGCATTGATCAAGGTTCTAACTATATTTCCCTAATTCCATTCCAAGATAGGGCCATTTTCTAATTAAATATTTTCCTTAAATATGCAACTAAAATACTTTACCCACGACTGAACCTCAAAATCAGAAACCAGTCAATAGATAAGGAGAAATTGTCTTTGCAAACTTTGTCACCCCAGAACATGGTAAGGCGAAGTTAGAACTTAAAACCCTACCCAACAAAAGTTACGAACTACACTGCGCCTCGTAAAAACTATCAGCTGTTAGATACCATCAAAATGGCAATAATTGCTAATAAAGATTTAAAGTGAAGTAAACCTTGTAAATGTAAAATAAATTAATGCTTTCAAAACTTGATATTTGAACTTCGTCAAAAAACAAGACAGATTATTCTGAAAAATATTTCGGTTATAGAAATGAGCAAAAGAAGTGGTTTGACATTCGAACGTCTTATTCGAAAAAAGTGTTATTTAAAACCTTGTCCAAGAAAGATGTCGATTTATGTACAATTTAAATTTGTACAATCTACAAGCAACTGAAAATTTAACAGTAGCGGAAGAGGTTAATTCCAAATGCCAGCAACAAAGCAGCAAAATTCTGTCACTCAAACGTCAGTTTCCTCAAAAAGGTCGTGCCTGCTTCACCTTTGATATTTTACTTTATACCAAGCCAAGAGTAGAGTTGATTTTGATACCCATCCAAGCCGATTTAACCCTTCGCTTACACAATTTGGCTGTGGACCAGATTTCGCGGATTTTATGTCAACATTTTTGCATATGCAAGTTACTTTTTAAGAGATTAGACTTTGGCATTTGGTGGAAATTTAGAAAACCGTGCCAAAATCTTTGAGATTATCTACATCGTGAAATTTTCTGAAGGAACATTGGAAAATTTCTGATCGATGCCAGAGAAACTAATTGCGAATATTCCTAAAATCACGCACGATATTGCGCTGTGGTAGTTTCTTCGACGAACGTGAGCATAAAATGTAATGTGTCACAAACGTACGTGTTCCAACCATAATACAAATAATTATAATTGGACTATTTTGTACATGACAGAAAACTTTAGCAAAAGTTTTGGATAACAGAAAAAAACTCATGGTACAAGCGAAGACCGATAAGTTACGTCACATTTGGAGTGAATGTTGTGGTAAGTATACCTTTTTTATTTATGGCTTTATTTAGTAAAAGAAGATAAAAGTTGGTATTTTTTTTAAATGAAATGTTAACTATTCGGTCGTTATCATCTGTTTTTTGTGTCTTTTAAAAAGGGTAAAAGCGTATATCCGGCTCCAATAGTTTTTTTAACTTTTGGGTAGCTGAAAAAAAATTTGGATAATCTAAAAATGTACACAAACCGAAAGAAAAAAATGTTTTCTGGATTCTCTACTTGATATACATATTATATTAACTGGTTTCCCGCTTGCAACACTAGTTTCCGAACACGGTGTATGGGTAGTACTTGAAAAAAAGTCAAATTAATTCATATCAATGCAGTTAGTAGTTTTGGGAGACATATTTTTTTGTGGATACAGCACAAGAGTCTCAATTGATCGGAGCCAATAGAATTCTCAATCGATGTGTGTTGTAAGGCTGGAGGGAGTGGGGAGGGGAAGAGAATGTTGAGACATGGCTAATAAAATCTGGTAAGCTATTTCAAGCAAAGATTCGGTTCTGATTGGTGGTCTTTTACAGAGCTCTGGCGTTATGAAATTTGTATTAAAAATCACAATAAATGCCATGCGTACCGTTTGAAAAATGTGTGCATTTCATATAGTTTAGCGGCAGGGAGGGAAGGCGGGAGGGGAGGAGGGTCGCGGGATGGATGAACGCGGGAGGGGGAGAAAGTGAGAGGGGAACGCGGGACGGGAAGGGACCGGAGGGAAACGGGGACGCATGGGAAAGGACACGCAGGGAGAAACAATTAATTAAGTGGCATAGCAAATTGCAACGCATGCCGGGAACTCGTTAATGTTTAATAAAATATTCCATATTTCTAATTGAATTCTCAAACACCGTCACATTCATTTTTATTATGGAAATTTTGGCACGTGAATAGTAATAGTAATTCAGTATCGACAACATTGATTAGTGCTGCGTTTGAACTTTTAATTAGTTTCTGATTAAACATACTAATTCACTCATTAAACTATATTATAATTAAAATGTTATTTTGTTATCACCCCTTTTGTAGAGGGAGCTTTAATACCATGGAGCATTAATTAATAAGTATTTCTTTAATAATATTCTTACTGGCTTCGATAACCAAATAGCCCTTTGAATAGATTTGTCGTTGCTGAAAATGCAACTTTTAATTCCGATGTTTTCCCATTTTGGGATCGTTTGGAGGTTGAACAAAGCAAGGAACAGGAATGAGAAAGGGAAGGGAAAGGTTGAAAAGTTCCTGTTTCGGTCCGTTTGAGAGATTCTTCTATCTTAACAAACTTATTGCAATACTTAAAGCACAGGCGTCGGGTGGGATTGCTGTTGTTATTCTACCGGTATTTCAATGGAAGACGCTCCGAGGAATTAAAGTCATTGATTCTTTCGGCACCGGTGGACAGTCGGGAAACAAGCAAAACGCGCGCTCAATTTGTACACAGTTGATATTTATACGACTCGTTCTTGAGTTCACCAGCTCGGCTGTGGAACGATTTGCCGGCGTCTTTGTTTCCTGCCTCTTACAACATGGGTTTCTTAAGTCTCAGGTTCACTTCTTCCTTTCCATTAAAAGACGCTCCACACAACATTCCAAATTCTTCCGGTCTTTCTCGTCTTGCACTGCAGCGAAAGGGATGGATTCGGTTCCACGACAACCCAGAATCAGCTCAACTCAACACCTCTTTGAAAAGACATTAATAGTTATTAAAAAAATAAAAAAATAGCCCATAAGCTAACCTAACGTTAAAACTATTTTTTTCATCCCTTTCATAGACTTTTAAAAGGAGATGTTGAGTTGAATTCATTATAAGTTTTCCGGTCACCGAAGAGTTCATTCTGGATTACTGACCCATTAATTCCTACCCAACCTTCACACTTTTTCCCTTCCCAGAACTTTCTCTCCTTCCTTTCCTTAAAAAGACCTTCCACACAGCATCCCCAAGGATTTTTTTATTTTTTTTTTTATATGAAATACCGCACAAGAGTCCCCAACTGCTCCCTTCTGGAGCCAGTGAGACTATGGCATCCCCAATTGGGGTATGTTGTGAGGCTGAAGGTAGTGGGGAGGGGAAGGAGATAGGGAAGAGGAAGGTGGGGAAGTACCTGGCTATTCAGATCTGGTCACTAAACACGGCTAAAGCCATTTCAAGCAACGTTTCAATTCTGACGGCCTCCGTGGTCCCGAGGCAAGACTCTCGACTCACAATCCGAAGGTCGCGGGTTCGAACCCGGCGTGCGCAAATAAATTTTATTTGATTAATTTGTGTTATTTCACAATTTATTCATTTAAAATATTATATAGTATATTTGCGGCACGTTCCAGAGTGGAAGATACTCTCAGTATCGCCCTGGTGTAAGACCACCATTCAGAATTGAAGGATTGCATTGATGATGAGGGATTTTTTTTCCTCGAGGCCTCCTGTGTGGGGTTAAAGTAAAAAAGGTACCTATTTTATAGCTTGTAAGAATTCACGCAATCATAAATTCCAATTTTGAAAACAATTTTGAAAATTTAAAAACAGTTTTAAGTTCATTACGCGGGAATATTTCACATCACCGAAACTATAACGTTTATTTCACGCCCCATTTAGGCTTTTACATTTTATTAATTTGTGTGTTATTAAAAAAATGATGGTCCTCTTGAACGTGGGATGACATTTTGAAAACGGCGCGAAAATCATCTTGATGAGTTCCGGTCAAAGATCAGTATAAAAACAGAGCAATTGTTTTTTTTAAGTAAAACTTCTTTACGCACGCTTGACTTGGGTAGTAAGCTGGTGAATGCGTGACGAGAGCGTTACGAAAATTTTGATCGGGCGAGGCGAACGAAGCATAAAGAAGTTTTACTTCAGTCGTGTGGTATAAAGCACAATCGTTTTTTTTGCGATTGCTTTCTTTGCTTACCAGATAATACAACTTATTATTCATGATAGTATCGTAAATTTTTTTTCCAGAACAGCTATAACTAAAAAAAAATCTCCCGTTTTGGAAACAATTGACAAAAATATGTATTCATACAAATGTAAACTGATTTTATTATTTCTACTCAAACTTGAATACATACCCAACATGAAAAAAAAACAATTCAAAGGAGATTTTAAAGAAATAATGACCTTGATACTCTTTTGAAAATGTAAAATATTATTATTTCCGCCATTCACAGCTGTAAAAAATGACCAACAAATGTCATAGAACATTTATTGGAAAGCATTCAGAAAAGCTACAATGATTAAATAAAAAGTAGCTCCCAGATTGATATTAGCGCAAGCGATTCTGAGCTTGTATTTCGTACAATTTATTTATACATAAGGGTTAAAATCGCATTTAAAAAAGAGGATTTTTTTATCCGGGCGCTGGCTTTCATAACGTTCAACACAATACGAAAACGGTGTCTGGATCCACTCGCTTTCTAACACCTGTGGTTAATTCTTTATTAAATTCTCATTTAGGAACTACATAATCACACATGCATTAAACAGTGGCGCGCTACTTTATTTGGGGAACAATACCATGGTTAACACATCCAATTAATTCTGCGGTGAATTTTAACTAACCACCGCCTGCTGCCTGCTATGGAGTCAAGACATGAGAACGGTGTACGTTGTCTGGGTCTGGGTAATACAATAATCCTGTGAAATACTATCCAGTGAAGGCCTCTTTCTCACAAATGACGGTGGTAACATAAAGATGGGTTCCAACGGAGCTCTCAGCGGTGCAGAACCACATTTTACGTAGTGTGTTTGTTGATAATTATTGAAGAAGAAGATAACATTAAAACCTCGAATTGATAATTACATATATATTTTTTAATGTGAATACCACACAAGAGTCCCAGCTGCTCCCGCCTGGAGCCAGTGAGACTATGGCATCCCCAATTGGTTGTGCTGTGAGGTAGTGGGGAGGGGAAGGAGATGGGGAAGAGGAAGGTGGGGAAGTACCTGGCTATTCAGATCTGGTCACCAAACACGGCTAAAGCCATTTCAAGCAACCTTTCAATTCTGAATGGTGGTCTTGCACCAGGGCGATACTGAGAGTAAGGGGCCATCCATAAATTACGTCACACGAATTTCATGATTTTTTGACCCCCCCCCCCCCCCGTCCCTGTCACATTTGTGAGACCCCCTCCCCCTAGCGTGACATCACACGTTTTGCAATTTTACGTGTAATATTAATAAAATAAGCCTAACTGCAAGTGACGTCACAAAGCTGATGACCCTCCCGTACGCCTTGTCACACAACGTCACACTTCTCTGCACCCCTCCCCCCACCCCTTAAGGTGTGACGTAATTTATGGATGGCCCCACTTCCACTCTGGAACTACTAAATGATACCTAATTGCTTAAATATGTTACCTGCCGAAATTAAAAAATGCACAAAAATAATCTAAAAATAAATATTATGTTGAAAAATTGGTTCGCCGAAAGAAATAGTTTAGTATTAGACTCTAATACAAGAAATTTCTAACTGCAAATTTATTTTTTTAACTTCAAAGTAAAAGCGCCCATTGACAAAATACTTATCAAAAGTTGTTTATCGGTACTTTTCTTTTTTCCCTAATATTTTTTTTTTCCTGTCTATAATATATTGCATAACTTTTTCTTTATCTATACTAATATTATAAATGCAAAACTGCTCAACTTTATTTGTTACGCTTTCACGCATTAACCAATAAAAAGATTTTAAAATTCTTTTACCAATAGCTACATTATATGCGAGGACGCCAGAGTTTACCATTATATATACTGTATATAATGGTAAACTCTGGCGTTATGAAATTATAAACATTAATATATTATATTTATTATACGTTTTCTGTCGCTAACAAAAGCGAGTTATTGCTAATGTCAGAAAAAAAATCGTTGCCGTGGAAACCATGTTGATATATATTTTATTTCAGTCGTCGTAGTTAATATCTATCTATCTATGTTAATAAAAATGAGTCTTCGAAATGTTGGCACCTACGCGCGTAACTTCCAAACGAAAGCACCAAATTGATAATTCTTTTTTTTACTGCTGGTGGGCTCAGGCATTATGAAATTTAGGTGGCACGCGAGCTGTTTGAAAACTGAATGTACCGGGAATGAATGTATGGAATGCGGGAGGGGGATAATTGCTAAGTGCAAGCGCTTCAGTAATTTCCCCCTAATATCATGCGAGCGAAGCCGCGGGTAAAAGCTAGTTATAAATAATTTAAAAAAAAATATTCGATCGATTTTATTACGTTATATACTCGTATTTACAAATTGCAGGTGGGTACCTACAGTAGAATCGAAAGAGATTCTTGTGTAGTATACTGTCTCGTAGGACTACTGTTGTGTAAGACGAAACTGTGGGCGGGTATTCCCAACTATTTCGAACCAATTCGACAACTATCGGTAGGCACAAAAACATTCAAATGTGCCCTGTTTAAAATGATTTGCCTGCGCGTGCTTCGTTTCAAGTTTCAATCGGACATTTACCTGTTATTTCGGTAAATTATAAGTCAAAGAATTCCTGATCCCACCTTCGCATATATCCAAGTTTTTAGTCAAGATCAACCAGTCACAACCACGTTAATAATCATTTCATAGAAAAAATTGGGAAAAGTTACTGATGTAAGAGATAGAGGCTGTGTTATAAATATTTTTTTGATTTCCTATGAAAAATGCTTGGTCCGTGCATCTACCAAGAATTAAGTATCCAGAGAGTGCGTGTGAATGTTAAAATTAACACCGAAACCAAAGAAATTGGTTTAAGAAAACATTGACCAAAAAGAAAGACTATTATCTTGTTGTCGAAAGATCGGATGGATGAAGCATTTCTTTTTATCTTTTTTTGGTCTGCGCGGAGCAAATTTGTCTTCCAGCAAGCTCATCACTACTGACTTTGTGAAGATCGTTTTTCGAACATATCATTGAGACAGTTAGAAATATTTTAGGGAGGCCGACTTTATCAGTAACAATTTAACTTTAACAGATAATACGCCAGTGCTTTAGCCACAAAATGAATAATCTTCGCTGGTTTCGCGTATGTTTTTAGAAGCTTCTACAACAGTAGGGTTGTTAAGTTCGTCTCTGTATCTTGTGAAGCGTTTTTGATGGGAAGCTTTTCGTTTACTGGCTTGCTTTTGGCCAATAAATAAACAACTATAACAACATGGGATTTGGGCGACAACTTTGTGATCTGCTTTGTTTTGTAGAGAACTTGCTCCTTTGTCTAGGCTTTCGAAGCGAAGCTTTGGATTTCGATGGGAAGTTGTATTATGAAATTACTCTTGGGAGTTGTTATTTTAGATTGAAATTTGGTATGAGAGGGCTAATCTATTTTCTTCTATATCAATGACTTAGGTCTATTTTTGTTTCATGGGAATATCGTGTAAGAGTCCCAAAGAACCAACTGTCGGAACTAGTGGGACTATGGTATCCCCAATGGTTAGTATGTTATGAAGCGGAAAGGTGTGGGAATTGGCTTTTAGATATGGACACTAAACACGTCACTAATTTCAGATATGGTCACTAATTAATGCCATTTCAGGCAACGTTTAAATTTGGTGGGACACTGCGAGATTTGTCAAATAATGTCGGCCATCTTGAACTGTATGAAAATCGGTATGAAAGTAGAACTTCTTCTTCTTCTCGTGCCTTGTCATGGCGTTGGCTATCATGTTGGCTATACGGATTTTGTTTACTGTGGCCCGGAACATCTCTACAGCCATGATGTTCTCCTTCTTCCAGGACCCCGTCTTGGGGTAATCTTTTCCTGCATTATGAGATGCAACACTCTCGTACTTCTCTTCTCATCACATGCCTTAGATATTGAAGTTTTCGGATTTTTATTGTTTTAATAACTTATTTTTCTTTATTTATCCGAACCATAACATCTTCATTCGTAACTCTGTCCATCCAGCTTTTGAGTATTTTTCTATAGATTTACATCTCGAATGCCTCAAGTGGTTTTATCAGTTCTTCAGTAAACGTCCATGCTTCCATTCCATAAAATAATACCGAAAACGCTTAGCATCTGACCACTAATTGCAATTGCAAAATAGAACACGTCTTTTTTTTCATCTCAGATCCATATTATGAAAGACAGAATGGAAACCGGACGTTAAAAAAGCATCCTGGAAAACGCCCATTTGCGCCCATATTAGACGCCCTGAAAGCAATCAAAAATATGTTTTTTTTTTTTTAATAATGATCTTACAAGAGATGTTAGTTTTGCATTCTCTACAGTTATTTAATTACTTAACATATAAAAAAAGTACACGTCTTGCCAAAATATACCTGTCGTGGGTTTTTTTATGTATTGAATACTTCCTACATTTCATAATTTATTTTTATTGCGACCGGCCTCAATCTATCGATCTATAAATAGCTCAATCACCTCTCCATTCGAATTACTTTATTGTTTTATAACTACCAAATATTGCACAATACACGAACAGTTTATATTTTTTCACATTTGAGTCTTCCGCAAATATATGTATATCATGGTTATATAAGAAAAAAATAATGATAATGATAACTTCCGACTCCACCATCTGTTCCACTGTGACGGTTCCATGCCAACTGAGAATAAAGTCAACTCAATCTGCCAACCCCATATATGACATTTTCGACATAGATAGTAAAACTTCCCCGTTCTGCATCAAACCATCATCATCATCATCTTCATCCCCTTGTCCCATTCGGGCCGGGGACCCTTTGCATCGACAAGACTCCTCCATACGTCCCGGTCTCGTGCTGACTGTTCGGCCTCCGTCCATGCCAGTCCCATCCTCTCCAGTTTCTGGAGTTGCCTCACCCAGCTGTGTCTGGGGCGGCCCACTGGACGTCATCAAACCAAAAATTATTAAATCTGATATTTCTTTGATATCTTATTCTACTATTTTAAATGTTAAACTAATGTACCTACAGCTCTGTTCACCCTATTATTTATATGATATACAAATGGCTCAGTATTAAACTTCAAGTTAAAATCTGTTGTTTTAAGATAATCAAAATATTGTTTTTGCGCATATATTTATGCAAAAATTTCAAATTTCGATAGTTTTCACTGAAATTTCCATTACCTCAAATGCAAACCCTTGTGTTTATATATCAATCTCGATAATTTTAATTGGAAACAATTTGAAATAGTTTATATAAAATAAATGTATAAAACTGGGTATAGTAAGCGCCAAACTTTAATGCCCACCTGACATTGATACAGAAATCGTTGCAATAGGCGATTTTTAGGTCCGAAAAGAGGGAGGGTGCAGGAGAACTCCGGAGGTTTTTCGCGGAACGGGGAAAGCGGGAGAGGGGAGTGGGGAGAGGGAAGGCGGAGTGGGAACGCGCGAGGGGAAGGGGACGCGGGAGAGGAAGGGGACGCGGAAGGGAAATGGGACGAATGGGAAACGACACGCAGGGAGAAACAATTTCTTTAAAGTGGCACAGCAACGCACGCCGGGAACTCGCTAGTAAATAAATAATCAGAAAGACTTTTAGATTTTGGAAAAAAAGAATGGTTTAGCCGGAGAAAATTAGTGGTAATGTGATTTTTTATACAAATTTATACATTTACCACATTAAGCTTTCAGGCTGCTATCCGGTGATTACCATTTTGCGTCAAAACCTTTTTGTTACGATTTTTAATAAAAAATGTAAAGTAAACATTTTGGCATTAAGAAATGTTTAAAGAAGTGCTTACTTGCAAAACGTTTTTCAACAGAAGTCGAATATACAAAACATCGCTATTTGACGGACAGCCGGTAAATTCCAAGCGAATCTAAACCATAATATACATCATGTCATAAACACATCACACGCTAATAAATCAAAATGATTTACTGCCGCTGAGAGGTTTATTGTTGGTGAAATAACCTCAGGTTGCAGTTGACAGGTTGCAGTTGGCAGGTTGCAGGTTGACACACATAACTTTGCAGTCTGTGATTAATGTTTATAATTTATTTTATTTTCAATTATATACGCTTAAAAAACAAAATAAAACACTCTTTTGTATAATGGATTACAAAACAAATACACATTGTAAACGTATGATTTAAATTATTGAATTTAATTATTATAATTTTTTTTTTTGGTTTTCACGTTCAAAAGTATTTTTGTTATTTATTTTTGGGGTGTTATGCCGTGTTGCGCTACCTCCTTCTTTAGCCAACGTATCGGACAGCGTTACAGTGTTCATCATCAGTACTACTCATCTGCCCTGATGACGGACCACCATAACACTGTACGATACGTTGGCTAAAGAAGCAGGTAGCGCAACACGGCATAACAACCCAAAAAAAGAATTTAATTATTGTTTTTATTTATTTAATGCCCAGGGGGCTTTTACATGTTTGGTAGTACAATTAATTCATGACAGATAATTTTGAAACAAATAAAGAATTGATAATAATAAAATACGCAAGTCGTAAAAATACAAAAAAATTACAAAAATACAGCGATTTGATAGATTTACAAAAATACAGGAGTGTTTAGGAATAATGTTGGAATAAGTTTTTACAATATCCACAAAACTTGCCAAGTTGATATTAAATATGTCAACATCTCCTAAGTACTGATTTCCCATCGTGTGAAATCGTTGTATCGGAGAGTGGGCAATGTAGTTCCATTTATGAATGCTGCAGTAGAATAATTTATTTTGTCTTGTAGTTACTGTCGGTATTTGTAAGTTTATGTGTTACAGGAGGTTTTAAAAAAATACGTGAAATGCTTTTTCGTAAGTTCCTTCGAGGCTTTTGAAAATATCTGCTACATCTATATTATATTGGTTACAAGCTGTGTATGCGTGGAATAAGGAAGTTCATTAACGAATTGGTATTGACGAAAGTTGGTTGATGCAGTGAAAGATGTTTTTTTTAAAGTTCGTGTGACTCTAAAAGAAACATGAAATTGGAAATGAATTCAATTACAATAATTCAGGGCTGCCAAAAATGGAATTAATGATTTCAAAAAGAAAATTGATATCATATGCCAATCTTCTGTCTTTTACATAATTTATGCGAGTTCCGCACAGGAACTAACTGTTCCTAAATGTCTGAGACTTAGACTGAGACTATGGCATCCCCGGTTGAGGTATTGTAAGGTTGAAGGCAGTGAGTGGAGAGGGGGAGGAGATTGAGAAGAGGTAAGTGGGGAAGTATCTGGTTGTTCAGATATAGTCACCGCACACGGCTTAATAAATTTCAAGCAACGTTTCAATACTTACTGGTGGTTTCTCACCAGGGCGATACTGAAAGTATCTTCCTCTCTGAAATATAATTCATGTCATTGTAAATGAATAATTTGTAGCTTTTTCGACCTACATCCTCCTTGAGGATGTTGTGTGGATGTTTTTTAAGAAAAGGGAGAAGAGGAAGATCTGGGTAGGAAACATGCATGAGCGGTGGATAGGAATCGAGGGATCAGTGCGCCCGTGAGAGACGGATATAAGAAACCATCCCTCCCTTGCGGTGCAAGGCGATTGCGATGGATCGAGACATAAATCGATCGAGGTAAAAAGATATCCCTCAATCAGTAGGTAGGCGGATGCATCCGCCGTCAAGACCTCAAGACAATCTCACCCTAGAACACCCCTGCTAAGACACCAAAAGTATCGAACCACTTGGGGTAACCGAGGTGTTGGTTATCCAATAAATTTGGGCGGCGTTCCCCATACCCGCCTCCCAAATTGAAACAACGCAAATTAATCACATGAAATATATTTGCGCAGGCTGGAATTTGAACCCGTGACTTCTGGATCGTAGCCGAGGATTGTACTTCTAATGTATGTATAAAAACTGAAAACATTTTTATATCGGAATAATGCATGAAACATGAAATCTTCCGTCCCTCCCAAATCTACACACTCCGTGTTTTTTTTTCCTCTTGCGGCCACCTGCAAAGTTAACTGTGTCAATCTGTGAATAGTGGATGTGCTGTGTGCAGAATTCCGACGGTGTTTATTATTATTTGGACGTAATATTATTATTATTGTTGAAATGCTGAAACATTGCATTACGTGGTAATCATATCTTCGCCGGATGTGCTCAAGGAAATCAACTTTGCTTTTGTATTGCCTTTAGAAAACAGTGAGCTTCGTTGATTCATGAACATTCCTATAACTACTATAGTTGCATATTAAGTCATACTTTTCTTTGAACACCTGTCACGACTTAATAACGTGTTTATCTCCATAAACCATTATTTCAAGAAAAAGCGGATTACATTAATGCATCGGATAAATGAAAAAATCGCGAATCCGCAAAAATATCATTCGGAGATATCGAGAATAAAGTTTAGAATTGATAACATAAATTGATTTTTATTTCTAAACCAGTTGCTTATACATAGGTAATAATGTGTAATAAAAAGTAAATAGCAGGGTAAGCTTCGTTTTAAAAGAGAAATTTGCAGTATTTAACTCAAAACTGACAAAAACGTGGATTTGCGATTTAAGCATTGGACCAACGAATGAGAGCTTTGGATTAAAATATTTTATCTACAACACTGAACGAAAGTACATAATATGATTTGGGTTCAAATATTGCATCTCCTAAACCTATCGTCCCGTAGATATAAACATTAAAATATATTGTAAATCCTCCAGTTACGTTAATTTGTTAAATCTTTTTATATTTTAATTTGTATAATGTATTTACGAACACAGATATTGTACGTCATTTACAATATACTTACTTATCTTAATATCGTTAAACGACAGTCCAAGCCAAATTTTTCTATTTAGATCGTACAGAGAGATCTACAATATAGAACGAAAACTTATTTTGTTACAAAATCTAATTTTTGAAGGTTTGCAATCTTTCAATTTCAGTCTTTTCAAAATTGGTATGTTTTATGGAGATAGAATAATATTTTAGATCTGATATATCTGTAAAAATCTTTGGAATAGTGTGAGTTACAGATACCATATTGCCATGATTCAGTTGCAGATACCTGCAAACTTTCTCGGATAAATAATGATAACAAGTGCAACTCTGTATATTGTATCAGATTTTCCCTTGAAAACTTGATAATATGAATACTGAAATTATCCTGCGCGTATGGAGAATTGCATCAGAATTGTTTTTGAACATCAAATACGACCACAAATTGGCAAACTTTTTAATTAAATTATTTTAAAGCAATCACCTTCAGAGATAATATCCCGGGAGGAGCAAATGCGTGTGGATTATTTGTGAAGAGAAATGCAATTTATCAAGCAGAGAAAATCAAATGGTGAACAACGGAACATTGGACACCAAGCGATTATATAAAGGCAATTTTTCACCATTTAAGTGTTGTACCACGCTGTTAATTTTTTTTCTCACCCAACGATCTATTTAGGTATGCATTTATAAATTGTATTTATACGATATTATTTGCACGGTGATATTAATGAAGCGACCACGTTACAACTACAAGCGATTGAATTAAGATAAATCTTGATCTAAAATATCATTGGGTAATTACTCACGCGCTATTGCCGTGAAAGCCAAGTTAGAATCTTCGTATAGTAGTCCCAGAAAAATTTCGTACGTGACGTCATCGTTCTGGTATCTTTTGTCTTTTTCGTTTTCATACAAGACGTGTGAGAAGTAAGAGGGCGATCATCGATGATGTACTTACGACCTCTCTCTGGGACTTCTGTGTGCAAAATTCTCCTAGTAAACAAACAAAGATAGCTGCATGGCTGGCCGGATCGGGAGAGAATGGTTGAAGGAGTCCCTTTGACTTCTCAAACCGTATTTTTTTTACATTAACTCCAGCTAGGAACTAATATCGACCTACAAGACATAGTAACACTTGTACACATTTTTAATATTTACAGTTGTCTTGAAATATTATTATTATGTTATTTTTGCTATGTATCTAGTGTAATGTAATAAATAAAAATAAAATATGTCCGTCACTCCTGAATACACTAGATTCCTACCCACCCTAATACCCTTTTCCTTCTTAGAACTACCTCTCCTTGGTTGGCCAACCATTCAACTCACTGTTTGATATTAATGTTAATGTTCATAATTTTTTTAAGCTGGCTGTTTTGCTGCTTAAGGCATGCTAAAATTTACACTATCAGACCGCAAAACGGAGATGATATCAGATATTGATAGCTATTTCTATTTCAGTTCTGGATGCAGGTAGCAACGAACAGGTAACTAGTAACATGTATACTGACGTCACTCTGGCCGCTGGCGCCCTACATAATTTTGCTTTTAACCAGCTTCTTCGATTCAACCAGTCAGGTCTATTTATTCGGTTTTCGAAACAAATCACACAGGTCTCATAAAAATCTTTATGTCTCACTTTACTGAAATGGTTAAAATATGATCTAAACGGTATTAGAAATAAAAACACCACGCTTTATAATCAAATCTAAAAAATAACCACAAAATAATTTAAATGTACATCTTTAAGAATCGAAAGTTTCCCGCCGTAATTTGAAAAAAAATTGGATTTTTTTATTAATTATTTTTACGTGAAACGAAATAAAAAGTAATTTGATATTTTTTTTTTCATTTTCAGTAATTTTAGAAAAAACGAAAGGTGAGCCATTTCTAAAACTTTTTTTACGTTTGCATGCAAACATTTTAAATTTTAAAAATCATGTATACGTTATAAAGTTTATTAAATATCTTATCATTTTTTTTACAACTAAGGTGAGGGCAATTAAAATGTTAATTTAATTATTTAAATCACAACGGCCTCAACACAATAATATTATTGATTTTTGTAAATTTATAAAGTTAATGATTGTTTGTGTCTTAACCTATTTTCCATAAGGACTCCACCCACTTTATAATTTAATTGATTTTAATTATTATTTTACGAGCAGTGGTGCGCCGTGCTTTTCTCACATTTCTTTAATTTTTGATTCATAAAGACATTCGTTGTTGTTTTAATACCCAAAAATATGTGTTTGATGTATTTGTTATAAAAAGTATAAAATTTTACCATGGTTTGAAAAAATTGCTTTTCTGCTACAATAATACTTATTCACCTGATCCCTGGACATTTTTTATTTAATTTATTTACTAGCGATTATGCCACATACATGAAGAAATGGTTTTTCCCTGCATGTCCTTTCTCGCTGGTCCCCTCCCTGATCCCCTCCCTCCTAAACTATATAAAATATACCCATTTTTCAAAGAAATCGGGAAATCAAATATTTTTATCAGAAATCAAATATTTTTATACAAAATTTCACCATGCCAGATCTCTACACAGTATCTCCAAAGTTGACATAGGCCCTGAGGGGAATTATTTTCCTTATGACCTCCTGTGCGGAGCTAATGTAAAAAATGATATTTTGAATACGCTTGGTGTTAAATGTTGTGATTTTAACGTTATTCTGCTATTTCGCTGATATATTAAATTGTAAATTAAATGTAAACAAACAAATTTGTATAAACCTATATAGTCAATATTATCATCGTGTTTCGAAAACCAAGTTTTATTCGTCAGGGTGAGATTAATATTAAAAATTAAAAACTTGGTTTTCGAAACATGTTGGTAATATTGATTATATAGTGGTTTTAACAATGTTATATGTTTTCGTTTAGTTAAAAAATTGAATGCAGTTCACACGTGGTAGAAGTGAAACTTTAAGCACACAATCTCAACCAATAGGAGCCTTGAAAAGTGAGCTCATAATCAAAGCGGCCAATGCGGTAAGGTTTCATTGTAACTAGATGTATGTGTTTGTCTATTTTTAGTGTCATTTCCGTTTCATTGAATTTCAAATCACAACGGTGCTAAAGAAATTTCACTTCAAAAATGACACCACAAGATATATTTCCAAAGTTTGAAGATGTAAATTATTTTACTGTTTTTCTTTAAAAATGTGTATTATTGAGTAATTTTTTTTATTTAAAGTTTCTATATTTTAGGTAAATACATTGAATATACTGAAAAAAAAATTCTAACCTCAAAATTTGCACCAATATTTTCTTAGGAAATTTGTGAAAATCAAAAGAAATGTTAAAACACGTCACTGGTAGTTGCGCCAAGTTTGGTTCAATTATATTGGGTTCTAGAAATTCAAATTAATTTGAAAAGCGAACCGTCTAGTGAAAGTCAAAATAAAAGTCATGGTACGCCACTGATATCTAGCTATTTATTTTAACTATCAATTACTAAAGCTAAGTTGGTTGGTATCTTAAGATTGCTGATTGCAATTAAAATGAGAATATTAATGAAACATTTTGTTTCGCATTAAGATTTCGGGTTTATCCATTAAAACGTGGGTGGTGTCGGATGGGGGCGTTCGTATCCATTACCGGCTGTAACAGATGGTAGCTGAAGTAGGTAACTCTTACCGATATCAATTGCATTCTTCTGTTAATGATTGACTGAGTGTAGCGAAGTCCTGTTTTAACTCGATCGTTTTGTATTTTGTCTGTCTGTAAATTTGTTTGCATGTTCCGTTTCTGTTTCAATGTGATGGCTTTTTAATGGTTTAGAAAATATTTATTGTCGTGCTTACCTGTCTCAAGAAAGTTTGAAAAAAGAATTGTCATTAAGTTAGTAGCTTATTTCAAATTTTACAAAAAACTTACATCAAATATATGGTTTATAAATAAATTGGTAGGTGTTTTTTTAGAGTAAAAAATCATATTATTATTACATGTTACACAATGAATCATAAAGAAAAAAATCGCTTTTCCTCACCACAATGAGACCGCGCTTTTGGTGGGGGGATTCAAAATCAAATAAGAAAATTATATAAGTAAGTAATAAAATATTGTAATAACAAGAAAATAAATAAGAAAACGCAAGATTTATCAAATAACAGAGAAATTAAAAATAATTTGATTTTAAATAGTAACAAAAAAGGGTTCTTGTAGTGGTTTTAGGTAATTTTTCAGTAAGTTCATAAATATTTTTGATTTTAAAGGATGATTATTAAAATAAGTTATTTCTACATAAAGGTACGAATTTCGCAAATCTTGGTGTTAAATTTTAGGTTTGTAATGTTATTCTGATATGTGCCTAATTGCAAATCTTACGATTTCATACATTGTTTTTCGTACACTTCACACAGATGAGAATGAATTTCTACTGGGTTTTGTTCTTGCCCACAAAAAAAGAATTATAGAGCGTAATTCATAACTGGCGGGTGCGGCAAGTGGTAGCTCCATCGCGAACGTCTTCCACGCCGAGACTTATAGTCGCAAAGAGTACTGCATGGTGGGGATTTAGCGTGGGGCATTCAGGCTACACGCCAATGTTACCGGATCGCGCGTAAAATCGTTCCTCGCGACCACAGTACCTTTGAGATCTTGTTTTACGGACAGCCATCGTAACTATACATAACTACCTATGGTCTGTTGCTGGTCTGTCTGATTTGGTGACGTTTGACATTAAGGACGGGTTGTTTCAAAAAATTTGATGGATTCATCAAATATTTGAAGTTAATTTTCACGTTCTGCGTAAGTTCTATTCAAGTTCTATTATTACATCATTGTAGACCAGTTGATTCACAAAACTGAAATCATCACAGAACTTGAATAGAACTTACGCAGAACGTGAAAATTAACTTCAAATATTTGATGAATCCATCAATTTTTTTGAAACAACCCGTCCTAAGAGTTCCACGCTTGTGGCAAAATTAACACTCATTAAAGAGCTTAATTATTTCTACAAACTATTCTTACGGCAATTTTAGTAGCACATCAGGCAGTTCGCCCAAGAGATAAACTTAAATATTTTAAACCGAGTTTTTAGAAACACTAATGGCCGGTGGTCATGATGAATCGTCCATGACAGAACTGCTTGACGGGAGAAGAACATCTTGACAGTTTGATGGAGGGGTTCCCAGAAGCTAGTACCCAGAAATGGTGGGTACATGATAACATAATAGTCGGCCATCACAACTTTACACAGGATAAAGGAAGCTTTCACATGGAAAAACTTTACTCTTTATGGCTATTTTAGAAGTGTCGCTAAGTATTGCAGGGATAGGAATAATAGAAACGTTTAAACTTTATATTTTTAATTTGTAACTTTATGTTTATATTTTATACTTTATTTTTTATGTTAACCACAGTTTTATTAATTTTTTTTTCTTATTTATTCATTGCTTTGATGATTACATAATTTTTGGATTTTTCGACCACCATGCTAGGCACTCGTCCGTGTTATGGTGGTCGATAAGACAGTAAGCGGAAAATGTTGGTTGTGTCGTGATGCCAGTCGGGGAATTGAATACATGACACCTGTATTGGACCCAAACGCTATGACAATTCGGCCACTGACCAGTCTGATAAATACATATGTTTTTTACGTTAGATTCTCACAGGAGGCTCAGAGGAAAATAATTTCCTTTGGGACCTACGTCATCTTAGGAAATTCTGAGTTTAATGAAAGGAAGGAGAGGAAGTTCTGGAAAGGAAAAAGGTATGAGGGGTGGGTTGGAATATGAAAGTGACAGACTTATGAATCCATCCCTCCAATCTCTCAACCAATCTCTCTCGATCCGGCCCGCAATGTAGCAGTTGGGTGGACGCATCCGCCGCCAAGACCTCCCAGTTAAGTCACCAAGCGAAATGCTCGGGGTGACCTATGGCAGAGATCTCGGTTTTCCATTAAATGGCCTCCCAAATTGAAATATACATCGTTGTTACGAAAAAGTTAGGATAAGTTAGGTTAGGTTTAACTTTTGGGAGGTCAGTCCTACCGTGACCATTTTCGGATGTGGTTTAATGACCCTCTATAGATAAACGATTTTTTTGGTAATTTTCCACAAAGCTGCATCAATTAGCCACAGCAATAAATCTTCTTGTTTTTTAAATCTGTTTTGGTGTTTGGGATTACTCTCGGCAACAGCATGTTTAAATCCAAATTTCTTTCTCCTAAAAAGAGTTGAATAACAAAGTTTTTTCAAGCTTAAACTAAATTTAACATTTGGTTTTGACAACTTCTTGAGACGAATTTACTTATAGTAAAGTTAAAATAAACTCCAGCTTTATAAATTATAAATTACTACTGTACGTAGGTAGGTACAATTGAAAAAAAACTAATACATTGCATCGGAGTGACCTGTCTAATCTATGTTGAAATGCAAACTGATGTTTAAAATGTTGTTATGAAAACCGGACCGGTTCTATATTTATTTATTGATATAAACGATATTCGCTGCCGCTGCGAGTAGCGAAAAACCTCAAGCGAGATTCCGCCAAAACCTCGACAATTTCCATACCGCATAGCCAGAGGGTAATTTTTCGCTTGTTTTGCGAAACAGGCATTATCGTTATCAATTTCAATGATAAAATGCTTTTGAAGTGAAAATTTCTTTAGCACCGTTGTGATTTGAAACTCGATGAAACGTAAAATGAACACTAAAAAGAAACAAACACATACATCCATAGGATTTAGCCCGCGAAAGAATGAGAGAATAATGGTCTTCTCTTTGTGGGTGCTTCGTAGCCTCCCCACTCTTGTCTACTATAGTTTTCTGAAGGTTTCGCTTCTACCGCATGAGAACTGCACACAAGTTTTTTAACTGGTCATGATCACAGTATTTGTGAATAAATACTGGCATGATCACAGTATTTATTCACGAACTTGACTGACTAGACAGGCGAAAATCAACAACTCGCTTCCCGTAATACAAGCAATTTCCGCCTAGAAACACGCCAAACGCGCGCCCAACATGATTTGTACACAGTTGACATTTCGTCACCTCATTTGGATAGGGTTCTAACTGCACTTTACAATGGTAAGGACTTTGATACCTAAGAACATGTGCTTAGGTGTCAAAGTCCTCAGCGTGGTAAGGCGTAGATAGAACCTTATCCAACTAAGGTGACGATTTGTCAGATGAGAACGTGTCGTTTTTACGAATCGTTCAACAGCTTCAACAGCTCGGCTGTGGAACGATTTGCTGGCCTCTGTGTTTTCTCCCTCCTACAACATTCGTCTCTTCAAGACCCAGGTTCATTCCGCCTTTTCCATTAACAAAAAACCCTTCACAGAATCTCCAAAGATGATAGTGGCCCCGAGAGAAATTATTTGCCTCCGATCTCTTGTGGGAGGAGTTTATGTAAAAATTAAAAAAAATAAATAAGAAAAAATACCGCACACCCACTAGGTTTTCCACAGCAGTAACGAATATATATATTTTTTACATTAATTCCACATAGGAGGCCCTGAGGAAAACAATTTCCAATTTCCCTCAGGGCCTATGTCAATATCGCCTATATGTGAATAGGTCTTTTTAGAGTGGTTTCACCATCTCTCAGTATCACCCAGGTGGCCCAGGAGGCCCAGCATCATCAGAGTCGAAACGTTGCTTAAAATGACATCAGCCATGGTGACTAGATCTGCAGATTCTGCTTTATAATTTCCTCTTTCTTTCCTATTACTCTTTTCCCTTTTTTCCCCACTACTTTCAGCCTCACAACATACCCCAATTGGGGATGCAATCAATTGATAATCTCACCGTATCTGTCTGCTAACTTCACCATCGATTTACGTTGATAATCCTTCATTTACTGAGGCAACAAAACGAGCCTCAAAACTTTCCACGCTACTGAACTCATCTGATATTGGTGTTACCCGACCAAATACAAATATGGGATTTGGGATCAAAGTCATGGAAAATCTGTAGACTGAAATTTACCTAAACTACCGTACCTTTTTGAAACGAAATACACCGTTTAAATCAAGACCGTGAATCCGTTTCTTGTCTAGCACACAACCGTCACACAGGTAGAAAAGTGTATATGGTTAGTTAAGTAGGTATATGTGGTTTATTCACCTGAGTAATCAGCTGCTAGGGAGATACTATCAAAGAAGCGGATTGATAAAGGTATAGGTCAGGGGTAAGGCATTTACAAGTCGTAAGTAGTGTTAGGATTAAGTTACTAAGGGGGTATTTCACCATCCTCCTCTTAGCTTATACCATAATAATATTAATAAATATACAAATAAATACACGCAACCGGTAAAAAATTCGGCTAACTTATGCTATACGTAGCCATTATTCACAGGTTCAAGTACCGAATTATAAATTCAGACTTTTGCAATAAATAAATCCTGTATAATTCATCTAAAATGTACGTTACCGTATGAATAACCTATGAGGAGGATGGTGAAATACCCCCTAAGCAACATAATAGTTTATTTTTATTGGGATCGGGCAATATTTCAATAAAGTTGAATCAGATTACACTCCACACCATTTGACAGTTAACCGGAAGGAACAGTGGCGCCACATATAGCCAAGAAACAGAACACAAAAAAATAATGCATGTATAAACGCACCTTTGAATTTATCTTTACTCAACAATTTTAAATGAAGCAATGTTACTTTGTTTAAACCCCTTTTCAGAAAAACTAAAGACAAAATATTAGTTTAAAATAAAATATTATTAAATTTTCACAAGTAGCAAACACTTTGTGGGTATAATCATCTTAGGGGATGGTTTGTGGAGGGTTTTTTAAGGAAAGAAAGGAGAGGAAGTTCTTGGAAGGAAATAGGTATGAGGGGTGGGTAGGAATATAGGGGTCAGTGTGTCCAGGAGTGACGGACGTGTGAATCCATCCCTTCAACTGCAGTGCAAAGCGATGGGTCGAGAGAGTCTGGCTGGAGAGGTCAAAAGACCAGTCTCTCTCAATCCGGCCCGCCACGCAGCAGTTGGGCAGACACATCGGCCGCCAAGACCTTGACAAACCTCACCCCATGAACCCGGGTACTTCACCAAACGTAGCGGACCACCTATGGCAGAGGTGTTGATTATCCAATAAATGATTCCCGGGCGGCTTACCCGCTTACCGGCATACCCGCTTCCCACACATAATTATATTGTTTGAATTTATTATATATCTTTAACCGTGGTTTCGTTTCAACGTGAACCTTCATCGAGGAGTTGTGGTATACTTTAGGTTGACCATCCACCTTTACCGCCCCCCTCAATCACCTTCTTACACCCCCCACTACCTCCTTTCAATACCATCCTAACAGCACTTAACACACTACACGCCCCTCATAAAAATACTGTTACGAGGGGTGGTGTTGGCTTCAGCTCAAGCGATGCAATTTCAACCTACCTATATAAAAATAATAAATGCACTGACTACCGTTACTTTTGAATATTGAATAAGGAATTTATATTGCAAGCGTTACGATATTTTTAATAAAGGAAAATTTTAGAATCTGAAAGCATGCTTTAAAGTTACTACCTATGTCATGTTGTAATTGCATTCCAATACGCTTCTCTAAAAAGGTGATTCCCCTGCATCCAATAAATGAAACTGCATAGTGCACATATAATGTAGTCATGGTTGTAGCGGGTTTTTCAGAGTAGGTTCCTTCTTCAGCATAGTTTGTTTTTTCTTCGTTGCAACGCTGTCATTATGTATTGCATTACTGCCCAGGTCTGGGAGCATATTGGTCTGGCCCTCGAACACATCCGGATCCGCGTCGGTTTTGTAAGGAGAAGATTTCAAATATTTGACATGTTACCTTTGCTGTCAACATTTTACTTTGAAGATAGAACTGTGCAGGTCGCAGTAAATGCGTGGTTCAACTTAACATAATATTACAGGTGTATATTAGGATGTTAAGTAAATATTTCATTCTGCGGTCTTAGAAAAAGTGTATTTTTTCACATGATTGTATAAATTCATTTACATTTGCTGATTCGAGACAGTCATCGACTTTCGTATATTATTGGTCCTTTAAAATATATGTGAAAAAACCTTAGATGAACAGGACTGTAAAAAAAAATGACGGACAGGACTGAAACATTCGAATCCTATCACAAATATATACCTAATTTTAATCGAGTGTTGTTTCGAAATAAATTGGACATACGGAAATGTCGGTTTTTATAATCAAAAGGACTGTTATTTTGATTCTTCGTAAAACGAACATGGCATTTTTTTTTATTACGACGCTTGTTGTATATGCCTTATTCACAGGCATACATTTAACATTGTGTTGGGGCTTTTCAAGAATAATTAGGTTCTTGTTACAATCTGGTTTATTATTGTATTTACGTGTTTACAATATGTTATACTACTGGGTCACACGACCGACCTTAACCGTCTACGAATTGAATCTTGGCTGAGGTCAACCTCGACACGTATAGATCGATCGGAACTTCGTAGAAACTCTATGCCTTACATAATCTGTCAGCCAAAACTATGTGTCTTTTCAAAACACTACAACGCTTGACTTTCCATGAATTCGACCTTTTGTTGTATTAGTGTCCACAGAAGCGAACCTAGCAGTCACAATGGAGTGCCGATAATACCGTGATGGATGGCAGTGAGGTATGGAACTGGCAAAGGAAGGACGAAAGTAAAATGAATACTAAATAAATGAGATCCCTGAGGCGTATGTGTCGTAAAACCATGTATGATCTTGTGAGAAATGTGGAGACCCGCAAAGAATCGGCTGATGTAAGCGTAATGAGTAAGATTAAGAAAGGGACCCTCAGATGGTTTGGGCATGTAGAGCAAATGAACGAAGAAATGAGTGTAAGGAGAGTATGTGACGCAAATTTCAATGACAGAAGAAGTCGGGGACGCCCAGGGAAGACATGGCACGATCAAGTTAATGAAATACAGATACAGAGTAGTAGATAAGAGTCAGAATAATAGAAAAGTATGTATGAGACGATCTACGAATATGAATGAGGCAAAGAGTGTGTGGCAAGGCCGAGTTCTTTGGCGGTCCGTCCTCTCTGCATTCCCCTTCGGGGAAACGGCGCAATCGTTAGTTTATTAATAGTGAATCTGTAAATTGTCATTCAGCTTTTTAATGGATTGTATTCGTTCTAATGAATTGACGATTATTTTAAAATCAAAATTGCCTAAATAGTTTAAAAAATACCTTGACATGACCACGAACAACACCATTTTCAGAGACCGGTGTAACAGATCTTTAGAAATTCTTCCATCATTATCATAGCCTACTAGTCATTCACGGTCGTTAATTATAAAGCAGCGTGTGACACGGCGCGTGGTGTGTTGCGCGTGAAGCACTGCGCGTGGTGCACTGCGCACGGATCAAATATCTCTCTCGTTAGCCGGCAGATCCGGTTCATTGCTTTTTAGAAGGTATATGATTAGATTACATGGATTTACCTATGTATGTAAGATTGTACGACGCGTGTCATTGCGGTGTGTGTCTTAACGGCCCTCCGCACTGCCGACCAAATTCTTGTAAAAGAATTGTGCAATCTTTTTTTTTACGTTAACTCCACACATGAGGAAACTTATTTCCCTCAGGGCCTATGTCATCTTTCAAGATGCTGTGTGGAGGGTCTTTTTGAGGAGAGGAAGGAGTGAACATGGGTCATGAAGAGACCCATGTTGTAGGAAGGAGGAAATACATTGGTCGGCAAATCGTTCCACAGCCGAGCTGTTGAACTCAAAAACGAGTCGTAGAAGCGACCCGTTCTTATATGACAAATGTTGATCGTGTACATTGGGCGCGCGTTTGGCGTCTTTCGCGACTATGCACCGGTGCCGATGGGATCAATGACGCTAGTTCCTCGGAGCATCTTCCATTGAAATATCGGTAGAACAAGGACATTATTCCCATCCGACGCCTGTGCTCTAAATATTGCAATCCGATTGTAAAGATATTCAATTGAAGTAAAAAAATATAAAATTCAATCAATGTGTTTCGGTTTCCATTTTCTTAGGTAAATTAATAAGGATCATCTTAGTCGACTGTGAAAGCGCTAATGTTAAGTTTTTCTAATTCATTTTTATAAAATGAATAACATTATTTTTTTTTTCTTTTCAGTAAACGCACGCTGCCTATCTTCACGAAAACATCGCATACACAGCCGTAAGTAACTACACAATATACGTAAAAAAATAACATTATGTTTCACTTGAATCGTTGAATTCCAATACCCTTCCTAATGGATTTTCTTACTTTCCTGTAAATCAAGAAAAACATGTAGGCTGATGAGTTTTCATGATAGATGTTTCAAAAACTTATGCTGTTATTATTATTCTGTTGTTATTACTTTCTACTAAATCTAGGTATGCCTTACATTGAGGATTCCATATTGTGGAACCATGCTCTAGTGGACTTCTGACCAATGAACAAAGCAACATTTCTAGAGTCTCGACACTTTTGAAATTTTACTTATTCTTAATATTATATGTATAATTAGATAATATTGTATCGTTAAATAAAATGCTTCTGTATCTTATGGAAGATTACATAGATATTTATTGATGGCGCCATATCTTGCCTTCTCCTGTAATTACCGAAAATCGGTTATATCAATCATCTTCATGCCACCATTCCGTGTAACGTTACTAATAACAAAGCTACCATAAAACTAACTTCTATTTAACTTCCTTAATTTGTTTCACTCTGATTTGAGAGCATAAAAGCGTACGTGTCTCCAGTCATGCCCAATGAGTTCAACGGCTCCAAGAAAAGAACTTATTTCTGGAAAATGAATTGAATTATGAAGCGGTCAAAAGTTAACTTGCTTAAGTAAAGAATTAAGCTCCTAAAGCTATTTCGTCTTTCTGAATTACTTGCTATGGAGCATTAACCTTAAATATTATATGTTAATTGGTTAACCGAATTTGGAAACCATTAAAGAAAAGCTTTGTACAGATTTTGTTTCTTTTTTTTCTTTCTTGTGATAGTTATGTCCAATTTACCTGTTACCTTTATGTAGTACAGAGAGAGCCAATTGATAATCATTAACAATATACACATATTTTAACATTTAAATCCGATCTTTGCACTGTAAAATGTTTAGTGAAACTGTTGTTCCACGACTTTTTACAAATAAAAACATCCAAACGGGATCTGTTTTTAGATACAACATTAAAAGTGCTCACTACCACTTTTGTGTGTACTTTATAGTGGTTCTTTATTCAAGAATAAATAAATATACTTAGTATATTTTGGCATATTAATCAGCGGTATAATACAATTTCTGTAGCAGCGGGTTTCCAAAATAAAATCTTCCATTGCATACAAACAATCTACAATTAATTTAACCATTTTGCACACTTTTGCATTATGCACATGGGTGGCAAATAAAAAAAATCTGATAAAAGCCGGTTGGCCGGTCAGTCAATTTGGGTACATAATATATAAAGATAATGTACCCAAATTTTCTGGCGAGAAATATTTCTTCTTCTGTAAGAAGTAATGGAGGAAAGTTTGGTTTAAATAATCAAAGTAGTATATCAACGTTTCGTGCAAATATTGCACTGTTTCGATTTTCGACTTTTGGTTTTCATTTTGTTCTCATTCTCAGGTCGTCAATTGTAGGCAGTGATACAATTAATATATTTTTTATTTTTATTTTTTTTTGTTTTAGGCAATTCACCCTGGAGAGAGTGCTTTGTGCCGGTAATATTTAAAATGGATAAGAAATTTCGGTTAATCTAATGGGAAAATAATAAAACAAATTAAATATTGGACTCATTTAGATCACTAAAACAAATTAAATATTGAATTCATTCAGGTTAATAAACTTACATAAAGCTGTATGAACACGAGAATTGTTAAGAGATAAAAGGTATGAAATGTTAAGGGGGGACTGGTGTGTGATTTTAATAAGCCGGCGGTATATGTTCTTGAAAGATGAATGGTTTTTACAGTTAAAGAAAACGTGGTCGAGGGTTTCCTCTTCCACACCGCACTGGCAGAACGGATCATTTAAAACTCTAATTCTAGACAAGTGAGATGCAATTGAACAGTGGCCAATTCTCATTCTCGAGATACATGAAATGAATCGTTTTGAAAGTTTTTTACCGTGAAACCATGGCTTAGCAGGGATATGGTTTTGAATTCCCGCATAGAAAGATCCAGTTCTTATTTTGGAGACTGCCCAATTTTCTTCCCAGGCACGAGTCATATTAGATTTAAGAATCGGAAAGACATCGGATATAGGAATTCTAAAATTTAGTGGGATAGTTCCGGAATCTGAACCAGATTTGGCGAGAAAATCGGCCATCTCATTACCCTCGATACCCAAATGGGCAGGGACCCAGGCCAATATCGTCTCAAACCCAGATTCACTAAGAGAATTGAGAAGATTTTTTATTTTACATATAATATTGTCTTCCGGATAACGTAAAATATTTGACCTAATTTTAGTTAGAGCACTTAGCGAATCAGTACATAATAAGGCTCGATGAATGTTGAGAACCTGGATTTGATTTAGCGCTTGTTCAATTGCAAAGCATTCGGCTGTAAATATGGAAGCTTCTTTCGGTAATTTATAAGTGAGATTGATGTTGAATTCTGGACTATATATAGATGCTCCACATCTTTTATTTTCAAATTTGGAACCATCCGTGAAAAGGATGGAAAATCCAGGGAATTTCGAAGCCGCTATGCTTTTAAAACAATCATCCACATTTTGAAATTTATTTGGGGAAGATAAAATATTCTTCCGAAAGACTGATGTTATTGTGTTCGGCATAAAAGTGATTGCCTTAAATGGAATATTGTATATAGGAAGATTGGGAACTTCTTGAAGATATTGGAGGGAAGATGATAGAGAATTATAGAGATGAAAACTTTTAATTAAGAGAGGAAAACATTGTTTTTCTCTCAATCTTTTGTTAGAATTCAAATTAACACTTAACCTATTAAGACTTTGTTTAATAGGATGATGTGATAACGATAAAGCCTTGAAAATATATTTATTGGCAAGGAATTGCCTTCTGAAATATAATGGAGGCTCCACACATTCCACCTGAAGAGCATTAATTGGAGAAGACTTCATAGCTCCAATAATCATTCTGAGGGCTTTTGATTGAATTCTTTCCATTTTCTTATCTAGATATTTAGGGAGTGGGTCAAAAAGGAATGAGCCATAATCCAAGTGGCTCCGAACTAGGGAATTATACATTAATTTAAGAGTGGTAGGGTGAGATCCCCACCATACTCTGGAAACTGCTCGCATCATATTAAGTCCCTTTTCACACTTTGTAGAAATTATCTGAATGTGTGGAAGCCAGGAAAGTTTATGGTTCAAAAGAAGACCAAGGAATTTGATTTGAGTAGCGGTTTGTAGAGGCACATTATCAAAAGAAATTGAGAATAGGGGAATTTTTCTTTTGCGCGTGAAAGCCACGACCCTTGTTTTAGATGCCGCCAGATTCATCCCATTTATTGACAACCAGCTTTTAATATATTGTAAAGCCAAATTCATTTCCTTAGCTGCAAGAATAATATTTTTATGTAACAAATATATAAGGATATCATCCGCAAAGTAAAGACGCTTGATAGAAAAAGGAATTACTGAGTCTAGGTCGCTTATATAAATATTAAACAACAGAGGACTAATAACAGAACCCTGGGGCAAACCTCTCCATAGTTTGCGCCTTAAGCATTTAGAGGAAGACTCAATAATAATGGACCTATCTGAGAGCAAATTAATAATAAATTGGACTAATTTCGGGGGGATTTGTTTTTTAATTAGCTTTTCTTTCAAAACATTCAGTAAAACATCATCGTAAGCTGATGAAAGGTCAAGGAATGTGGCCAATGTATAAGAATTTAGGGATTGGGAAACTCGGATATCAGTTGTGAACAAACTTAAATTATCCATTGTAGATTTCTTTTTCCGAAAACCATACTGATTTGGTGAGATAATATCTTGACTTTCAACAAACCACTCTAATCTGTTCTTCATCAAACGCTCCGCTACTTTCATCAAACATGATGAAAGAGCAATAGGCCGATAAGACGAAATTTCAGATGAATTTTTTCCAGGTTTTAAAATGGGAATGATTTTTTGAGTTTTCCAATCATCCGGAATTAGTCCTGTTTCAAACATATTATTAATAAGAGATAAGAAATATTCAACCGCCATATCAGAAAATGATTTAATGAAACTATTAAGTATTCCATCGGGACCCGGAGCAGAGTCAGAAAGGGTTCTTATTACTAGTTTCATCTCATCAATGGAGAAAGGAGCATCTAGCCAGTTAGAGTGAGATGGATATGGCTTAATAGAAGGCATTTCTTCACATCCGGCCACTGATGGGGGGGCTATTTTATCCGCAAATCCTATAAGAATTTCTTCTGATATGTGCTTGGTACTCGGCGGAGAATACGATGATCCGAATTTTTTTAAGCTAGACCAAACTGAAGATTGGGGAGTTTCCGGAGACAGGTTCTCACAGAACTTCCGCCATCCAGCGCGTTTTTTATTTTTCAAAATTCGTTTGGTTTCTGCCTGGGCTTTTTTAACTGATAAAAAATTTTCTAGTGTCATACACTTACGAAAAGAGGAAATTGCTTTTTTACGAGAGTTGACGGAGCGAGTGCATTCCTCGTCCCACCACGGATTAGAGTGTTTTATTTTAATGTTCGCATTGCGTTTCGGGATGGATTTTTCTGCTGCATTTATAACCATAGAGGGAAACGTCTCACATTGCAATCTGATGTCTCCCGGGGACGATTTTTTTTTTAAATTAATAAGGTTATCTAGTTCAGAAGAGAAAGTGCTCCAATTCGCATCATTTATTCTAAATTTGAGATTATTTTTAACTGGTGGAGGATAAGTGTTAGATTGATGTTGGAATCGGATTATAATTGGAAAATGATCACTAGAGAGGGGATCGTTTAGGATGTCCCAAGAGCATTTAGATGCTAACGAATATGAACAAAGAGATAAATCAACAGCACTTTTCCGTTGATGAGGGGGGGTGAATCTGGTTGGAGATCCGTCATTTAAAAAACATAGGTTATGGGTATCAATAAAATCTAAAAGATTGCGGCCAGAACGATTTGTTATTTTGCTACCCCAAGAAGGGGAATGTGCATTAAAATCTCCAAGGATCATAAAAGGGGAACAAATCTGGGTTAAGATTGGTGCCCATTCATTTTCAATAAAAGTGGTAGAGGGAGGAATATATATTGATAATATTGTGATATCAGATAAGACAGCTGCTATTATCTGGATATCGTCGGAGGGAGTATGTATATTAATTTGTTTAAACGGGATAGAATTATGGATTATCAGAGCCGTGCCGCCTTTACCATCCGGTCTGTCGTGTCTGAGACAATAATAACCCGGAATTCTTAAGTGAAAGGAGGGTTTTAACCACGTTTCAGAAATGGCGGCCACTGAAACGTCGTGTTCGTCGAGTAATTGAATTAGGTCAGATTTGTTAGCGAAGAGGCTTCTACTGTTCCACTGAAGAATTTTGTTCAGTTTCGAAGTCATTGGGGAGGCAAGATAATAAAGATTTAATGTAATCGGCAGCGTTGGACGGTACAGTATTGTTGTTTGTAAGGATAGAAATTAAAAGGGTAATTAAAGTTTGTATAAAAGAATTATTATTCAATATTTCGGGGAGAGCAGGAGGGGATGTATTACTGTTAATGGCACACCCATTGGGGGTCCGAGATTTGGCATTCCCATTCGGGCTGGTCAAAATATTATTCAATTGTTTTTTATCAAGGTAAGGAGTATATTTTGGGTTGGGTTTGACTGGCTTGAGAATGGTTTCTCTGTGAGAAGATGACGTTGAATTTAAAAAGGTGGTTGATTGGAAAGGAGCTGAGGACGATGTCATCTCTGCGAAAGATTTTTTCGCAGGAGAGAATAACTTTGAGGCCTGGAAGTACGAAATGTTGTCGGTAGCCATTTTATGTTTTATGTTCCTCTGTCTTGTCAATTCCGGACAGGCTAGACTGACCGCGGTATGTGCACCCGAACAGTTAATGCAAATGGGATTATTGGAAGATTTTGGACATTGATCAAATGGGTGACCTTCTCCGCAAAAGTAACAACGTGGAGGGGAGCGGCATACGGATTTTGTATGTCCAAACCGGCAGCAATTGAAGCATTGAACAGTTGGAAATTTATAAACTTCGACGGGAAGCGAGGTATAATAAATAAACACACGAGACGGAAGGGATTGTCCCTCAAATGTAACAACAACAGATTGGGAAGGTTTCCAGATCTTGTTTCCATCAGTAGAATCCTTGTAGTTCAGTCGACGTGCTTTTATTACTTTCGGGGTTCCTTGGGAATTATTCAAAGCATCAACAATTTCAGCCTCTGGGATATCCGTGGGAATTCCTCGAACAAGACCCATTCTCGTAAAGTTAAATGACGGGATGAACGATTTATATTTATGTTTTGAGAGCGAGTCAATTTTTTTTTACAAATCCATTTGCGGAAGCGGCAGTATTAAACTCGATAGATAATTTATATCGCCCTTCCGGTTTAATTGAACCATTAACAATACCAAGGTTATAATTTTTTGAGTCAAATAAGAATTTTCCAAAATCTAAAGGATGAATAAGTTTTCCTTGTTCAGTTCTCTGAACAATTACGATAAAAGGACCGGAAGCGGAAGCAGGATAAAGTAAGTCATTACTTTTTGTATTATCGCTAGCTAAAGTACTTGTCTGGGTGTTACTATTGGGGTTAAGGTCGTTAGAGGTCGAGGTTTGTTGAATCGGCGGTATAGATTTAACTTTCGATGGGATGTAAAGGCTATGCGATGGTCGTCGTTTACGAGATGGAAGCGTAATAGAAGCCTGGCTAGTGTTAGATTCCGAATCAGAAAAATCTAATATCGATCCTGGGTCGGGAGGTCTATCTTCGTCTTCCTCCATTATATAAAAAAAAAAAAACTTAACTTTTAAAAATTAAACCGAAAAAATAATACGCAGTCTATTTCATTGACTGTACAAACAAAAACGGATTAACCGTAAGTAGGAATGCAAACAAATAAGTATACGATAAACAGAATTAAATAAAATGTAACAATAATCTCTTATCTGTATGAGGCACGGGAACGGGCGAACGGCACTAAGCAATAGGTAAGGTACACACAACCACTGTTGACCGCGGCTCGAATCGGACTGCATATTTTTTATTGTCGGAACCTTTTGGTGAATAGAGGTGTTATTTTTTTTTACATTAGTTCCACACAGGAAACCCTGAGGAAAATAATTTCCCTCAGGGCCTACGTTATCTGGGATGCTGTGTGGAGGATCTTTTTGAGAGGAAGGAATTAACATTGGTCTTGAAGAGACCCATGTTGTAGGAGGGAGGAAACACAGAAGACGGCAAATCGTTCCATAGCCGAGCTATTGAACTCAAGAATGAGTCGAAAAAATGATCCGTTCTAATGTGACAAATGTCAACCGTGTACATATGTTGGGCGCGCGTTTGGCGTGTCTCCCGACCATGCACCGGTGCCGAAGGGATCAATGACGCTAGTTCCTCAGAGCATCTTCCATTGAAATACCGGTAGAACATGGATAGCATTCCCACCAGACGCCTGTGCTCTAAAGATTGCAATCCGTACGTTAATGTGAGAGAATCTATCAAACGGACCGCCCGTTTCTTCACAGAGTCGAGGGTATTTTTCAAGTATTTTGGAGCTCCAGACCAGAGGTGGCTGCAAAATTCAACCGTGGGGCGCACTCGCGATTTGTGCAGGTTTAGCAGTTGTCTACTATTAAAGTATCTGCGAGCCCTGTACAGTACGCCCAGTTTTGAGAGGCTAACTTTACTCTGGCTTCGATGGAGCCCCCATACCTGAGCTGGTCATTTATAGTTACACCAAGCATATCAATGGAGGGTCTGTTCGGAAGATTGCTTCCGTTGAAGGAGGCTAGATTTTCATTTCGATCCCTTTTAGACGTAATCAGACATGATTGGGTCTTTGAAACATTGAATTCTACGAGATTAGATTAATAATTATAATTAACTTTTTTTTAATTTTTGGAAACTTTTGATTAATAAAATTAGATTAATAATTACAATTAACAATTTTTTATTTATTTTTTATTGTTGGAACCTTTTGATGAATAGAATTAGATTACCAATTACAATTAACAATTTTTTTATTGTTGGAACCTTTTGATGAATAGAATTAGATTACCAATTACAATTAACAATTTTTTATTTATTTTTTATTGTTGGAACCTTTTGATGAATAGAATTAGATTACCAATTACAATTAACAATTTTTTATTTATTTTTTATTGTTGGAACCTTTTGATGAATAGAATTAGATTACCAATTACAATTAACAATTTTTTTATTGTTGGAACCTTTTGATGAATAGAATTAGATTACCAATTACAATTAACAATTTTTTATTTATTTTTTATTGTTGGAACCTTTTGATGAATAGAATTAGATTACCAACTACAATTAACATTTTTTTATTGTTGGAACCGTTTGATGAATAGAATTAGATTACCAATTACAATTGACAATTTTTTATTGTTGGAATCTTTTGACTTTTGATGAATACTTTTTTAGAGCTTTGAAAGAGATGTTATTGATTTTTGAATTTCCCAATTCCATTTAAGTAAATATTTGAAGTCAATATATGATGCGATTGACTTGGGAACGCAAACCATTCAGGAACATTCCAAATGTCCAGTTTGATTAATAAATCCCGGCATTGCACGTGCCACTCTAGTTGGATATTGGGTAAACATTGACAGCAGTGGAAATGAGTTTTTTAATTGAATGTTTGATAACATGTCGATAGTAAATAAAACTATTTGAAGTGTAGAGATTTTCTACAAATATCCGAAAACCATTAGGAATTTTAAAAGGTGATTTTTTCTGGTTTCAGACCAGCAAAACATTTTATTCTGCATCAAAAGCTTGTCAACAAAGATAAATTTTCTATACGACATAATTTTTCTGACATATTTTATTTTTTTTTTATGTGAGTATCTCACAAGTGATCGCGTCTGGAGCCAGTGCGGCCATGGTATTCCCAAATAGAGTTATCGTGTGAGGCTGAAGGAAGTGGGGAGGGGAAGTATATGAGAGAGAGGAAGGTGGAAAAGTGCCTGGTCAGATCTGGTCAAGACCTTTCATGCAACATTTAAATTCTGAATGGTGGTCTTACACCAGGGCGATAATGAGAGTATTTTCTACTCTGTTAAATGCCGTAAATACACCTTATATTATTTTAAATGATTAAATTGTGAAAACACAAATCAATCAAATAAAATTTATTGCAAATGGATCGCTAATATATTTTTATAAAATACTCACTTAGTTTCATGGTGACCCGATATACCTATAGTTCATCCGCCGACAGTAGTTGCCCCCGGATATGAATTACTATAAAATTAAATTTTTTGTGCATTATTTGTACAAATTTCAAACGTAAAATCGACTTCAAAAATACCTTTAACAATAATTTGGTATGAAAACCAAACGAATTTATACAGTGTCGATTTTTTTGTACTTATATTTTTTTTAATTTTTTTATTTTTATATTAACTCCACACAGGAGGCCCTGAGGGAAATAATTTCCCTCAGGGCCTATGTCATCTTTGAAGATGCTGTGTGGAGGGTGCTGTTGAGGAGAGGAAGGAGTGAACATGGGTCTTGAAGAGACCCATATTGTAGGAGGGAGGAAACACAGAAGCCGGCAACTCGTTCCACAGCTGGGCTGTTGAACTCAAGAACGAGTCGTAGAAACGACCCGTTCTCATGTGACTAATGTCAACCGTGTACAAATGTTGAGCGCGTGTTTGGCGTGTTTCCCGACTATGCACCGGTGCCGAGGGGATCAGTGACGCTAGTTCCTCGGAGCATCTTCGATTGTAATACCGGTAGAACAAGGACAGCATTCCCACCTGACGCCTGTGCTCTAAAGATTGCAGTCCATTTGTTAAGTTAGGAGAATCTATCAAACGCACCGCCCGTTTCTGCACAGAGTCGAGGGTTTTTTTCAGGTATTTTGGGACTCCAGACCAGAGGTGGCTACTTATGCGCTGGTATACGCAATATATAGAGAAACAGATTTCTCCTTGATGCATTTGAATGAAAATATGTTTTATACATTTGTTATTCGGCGGTACATCCTTTCTGCACATCCCTTATTTTATATTTTGTTAGGTTTACCGTATTTTCCCTAAACCGACTGCACATTGTATGTACGCCGGGGGGCCATTTGTCGGCGGATCAACTGTCATGGAACCTAGTTTAACAACCTGTAGGAACTACGATTAGGAACAGTACTAAATAATGATTTTTCAATACTGTAAACACTTAATCTATGGCAACACCGGCGCACGAGTTCAAAATGTTCACGACGCAGCGAAAATCTGTGGCGCTCAATGCGTGCCAGCCATCAGCTTCATTTATGTAGTTCGTAAAATCATAGTTCCTTTATTTTAATTCCGTGTTTCATACTTCTGATATAGCGCCGCGTGTTTAATAAAATATTACAATAAACTTAAGATGAAGCCATACGAAATAGTGCAAAATCATACAAAATCACGAGTTTTTGTTTTGAAAATTTGATCGCTTAGAAGTATTATAGATTCTTCAATTAAATACTGCGTGTAGAACATATCGAACGCCGAAAAATATTTTTGGGTAAGCACTTTTTTAAGCTAATCTCCGGCATTATACTGAATCCGCCCATGCTGAAGGAGATTAACTTATATGTACCCAACGCGTACACTCGTGGGAGATCCCACGCACTTTTTTATGCTCCGAAAGCGAGAACTTCTTCCTATCAAAACGCGCCATTAAACAGAGCAATTCAACTGCTAAATGAATCTGTATTGAACATCGACATCTTCAATGTCACCTATAGAGAATTCAGTAATTATCTTCTGACATACATCACAAGATAGTGAAACTGCCCCCATACAATTTTTTTTTCTTTAAATTTTGTAATCTTCCCCATAATATTCTGGTGTATAACTGTTTTATGGAGAACTTGATAAAATAAATAAATAAATAAATATCTTGGCCCTTAAAAATATCGGTCATTTTTTTATAAGTCTTTTAATAAGCCTAGAAAAAAATAAAATATTAGGTCCATAAAAACCACTTTCAAGTGCAAACTCTCCTACTTATAAACCCATTTTCGAATATGGTTTTATTGTTTAATGTGGCAAATTTTGTTTCTTTAATGATAATCGCAAAAAAAATTATATTTACGCCCGATATTCACAAAATAAAATAAAGTATGCATTTTCGAGTCGTTATTTCACAATACGGCCGACGGTTGTCGAATTTGTTCTTTCAATGTGAACCTTATGCAGAGTTGCCACTCCCATTTTGCATCAGTTCAGCCCCGGACAGAGCGAGGAATAGACATATAGCCCCGCGTCGCTTGAAATTTTTCCTTGAAATTTTAAATTTCCTTGTTATTACAATAAACAATGCGTATAAAGGGAGTTAATTTTTTTACAGGCCTTTACAAAATCAACCTATAAAAAAAGAATTCTCGTATACCTTTTCCAACCTTTCCAAAAGCTTTTTCTCAAGTATTTTTAAACTCCTCCCATAAAGGGACGTGAATTCGGATTTAGATTTTTTCCTGGACTATTGGATCACCTTAATCATCTTTTGAACAAACAATATTTCATTTTACATTAAAATCATAGAATCCCACTGCTGCCATCTACGAGTATATACACACGCACACTCGCACACCACACTATACTGCAATCGCTATAAACCTATTATGAATATATACATGAACTTGCATCTTTCATTCGGCTGCGTTCTGTTTATTTCCCACAATTCCTCAAAGAACTTAATTTCCATTGACATTGAACCATGAAAAAGTTAACAGTCTTCATTACCAGCGTTTACATTTATACTGGTATTTTGCGTGGCCCGCGAAGCAAACATGTTTGTTCGACGTTAACTAAAAATTCTACGTAATTCACCTCTACTTCTGTGATAATATGAACTTTTTTACGTCAACTCCGGTCTTTGTTCCATTTATTATTTAATTTTACGACTAATGGCCCCGGGCACGTTGTCATTACCGTGGAGAAGTTTTTGGGCCATAACGACCAACTTAAATACTGTGCCTTTATTAGCCGCGTTGTTAACATGCAAACGGAAAACTAAACACCGTGTAATGTTATTTAAAATCATCGAATTAGTTTTTAAAATGCTCATCTTATGGACTACTTTCTATTATAATATCTAATAATGTTTTTGTTATATCATGACTTTTACGATGTGTGCAAATGTACAATACACTCTCCCTTCTCATTCATTAAGTGCAATACATTTAAAATAGAAATAATTAACATTTTTAATAACACAGGTATTAAATACATTGACATTTATTAAGTGCAATATATATACAATACAAATAATTAACATTTTTAATACAAATAATTATCATTTGTAATACACACACATTCACATTTTTTAGTGCAATATATTTACGATACAAAAAATTAACATTTTCAATAACTTAGGGAATATAATACATATTACATGAGAATACTGAGAAAAAATTACCAAAACCAAACACAATTCAAATAATAACCTGCGTTAATAACATTGCTTACGCAGATGACATGGTAATTTTGTCACCAAGCATTAAAGGAATGAGAAAGCTGATAAAGATTTGCGAAGAATACGCTGCTGAATATAACATGGTCTACAACCCAACTAAATCTGTGTTGATAGTATTCAAATCAGGTGCAGGCACCATAAAAGTATTACCCGTCAGCCTAAACGATACAAAAATAGCTGAAAAATTTGAGGTCAAATACTTAGGACACATCATAACAGCGGACCTCAACGACGACTCGGATATTGAGCGACAGAGAAGATCACTGTGCATTAGGGCAAATATGATTTCTCGAAGATTTAACAAGTGCAGCCCAGGTGCAAAAAGGCAACTTTTTAATACGTACTGTACGAGCCTATATACCTCGGAGATGTGGACCAACTTTAAGAAAGCATCACTAAAAAGAATGGAAGTACAGTACAACAATTCATATCGAACGCTTTTTGGATTGTCCTGGTACTGCGGTGCCACCGAGATGTTTGAAGAAGGGTGCGTTCCCGGATTCCGAGCACTAATGAAAAAACGGATCACCAACTACAGAACGCGACTAGCCTCGAGCGAAAATAGTATTGTGATGGCAGCATTCCACTTCTTGCAGGGTCCCATCTACAAGCGATGGATCCACTTCCTGAGGACATAGATTAAAACAAAAAGTTTATTTTTTTTTATTATTATTATTATTTTCTTTTAAATTTCTTTAACCATGTAAATATTTTTTTTATGTATCCTTTTTATATCTTGTCATCATTTCTTGATTATTATATATGTATAATATGGAACTCGTGGGATTGCACCACCCTCCCCGAGATCTGGAATAAATGATTAAAAAAAAAAAAATTAAAAAAAATAATATGTTTTTTGCTTTCGTGTTCTAAATTCGGGATGTGCAAATGTACAATGCACATCCCTTCACATTAATTAAGTGCAGCGTATTTACAATACAAATAATTTACATGTTTAATAAAATAGGTAACGCACAAAGCACTCTTTTTAGGGTGAATTGCCTATTTAAAAAAAAACATAGGTGAAACATTTTATTTGAACAAATTGATAAAAAAAATTACCAAAACCAAACACAATTCAAATGATAATACATTTTTTGTTTTCGTGTTCTATATTCGGGGTGTGCAAATGTACAACGTACATCTCTTCACAAGTATATTTACAATACACATTTTTACTTTTACAAATAAAGAACGTATAATAACATGATACATAAATGTATAAATTGAAGAAAAAAAATTATCGGATTTTAAAAAATGTGAATACCGAACAAGAGTCCCAACTGCAGTGACACTATGACATTCCCGATTGGGGTGGGTTGTTAGACTGAAAGTAGTGGAAGGGGGGCACTAGGAAATAGGAAGGTACCTGGCTATTCAGATCTGGGCACAAAAAAAAACACAGCTAAAGCCATTTCACGCAACTTTTCACCAGTTTCAATTCTAAATAGTTGTCTTACACCAGAGCGAAAATATCTTCCACTCTAGAACGTGTCACTCTAGAATGATTAAATTGTGAAATATCACAAACCAATCAAATAAAATTTACTTGGGCACTTAAATCCGCGATCTTCGGATTTCTAGTCGAGAGCCTTACCCCTCGACCACGTCATAGAATCGTGGTATTAAATACGATGGTTACAAATAATAAAAGTATTTGCTGATTTCGTATTCTATAATCTTAACTATCATTAGTAAATGCTGCCATTCCTTGCTAGAACTTTCAATCTTAAAGCTATTCGAACAAGCTGTTGGACTTTCATTCTTATCTGTGTATTTTTCAAGAATATCCTTGAGATAACACGTAGTTATTATTCTTATTCTCCACTTTTCAACTCAAATCGGCATACGTTAGCTTTTGTGCTTCCTCCCTCTTATAATATCTCTCAAATACGTTAAGTAAGTAACACAAATATTTAACTATTTCTTCTCCATAAAAGCACCGTTTCACGTCATCCTCAAAGATCAAATGGGTTCCTCGGGACTTCCCGCATGGAGTCATATAAAAAATTATATTATTTTCCTTGTTGAAAAGAGCTTTCATTTTGTTTCCATCGATCATACTTACGCGATACCCGGAATAGTTTTTAGATGGAGTGATATCTTGTGTTTGAATGGCACAGCTATTAGATTGCTTGGAACGGTTGTAAAATAGACGGGTTGAAAAGTTTTGGCAACTTTTCTAAAATAGTTACTTGTACCGTACATGTTACTAAGTTCCATGATAACATGTTTAACATTCCATTGTCTTGATTGATTCTTATTATTAAAAACAGACGACTTGTGGGGTTGTTCTCCTTGTTATGCGGTTTTTCAATGAAAGCTATTTGATGCGCGATTTTGATCTTCAGCACCCCAAATGCACGTCCAGCATTAATATACGGTTGACATTATGAGCATTCGAAAAGAAGAAGAAGGTTGTTGGTTAATGGTTTGAAAGAGATATATGTAAACACGAATGATAGAGGGAGCGCGCTATATAAAAAACCACAATAGGCATAATACAATTAGTAGGCATAATACAAATAGACCCGATATAGTTTTACATGACAAAATTAAAAAAATAACTTATATCATTGATGTCGCTTTTCCAAATTCCTGTAACATTCAAAAATCTGTTTTTGAAAAAGTTAGAAAATATACAGATTTAGGAAATGAGATTAAAAGAATTTGGCATTCTCGGACTATAAAAATATTACCATTTGTTATTTCGGCTACTGGCATTATACCTAGCTCTCTAATTAAAAATTTAGGCTTATTAGATTTGTCAAAGAATCTTTATATAAAAATGCTAAAATCGGTCATATTAAACACATGTAGGATTACGAAAGATTTTTTAAATATTTATATTGAGGGATCAGTAGGATTTATCGGTCCAGTTAGGAGTTCTATCGAGCCAAACCCTCTGATATGAAAATATCTGGAGTCGGTGAAGTATTTTCCCATATGGTCTCTGGTAGGTTGACGTGTTGTTCTCGTATAGTTTTGTATTTATTATACTTATACAATCCAATTAAATCGCGTGGATTGACTAGATGATCATTTGTGGAAAAGTGTTTGGAAGGGTTAAGTTTTTCCTGTGGGGAAGATTTAACCCGGACATAAAATCTAGAGAACAATAAAAATACAATTAATAAACATAATACAATTAATAGAGATAATACAATTAATAGGCATAATACAATTATTAGACATAATACAATTAATAGGCATAAGCGACGTGAGCGTGAAAATACTTAATTAAAAACGACTTATATAAAATAAAGAGATAAAAAATCTCTTGACATCTGAATTAAGTGGAATTTAAAAAAACACTGAATATTTGTATATCTTTAACTTGAAACATAACTGATTCAGATGTTTTTTTCGTAATTTTCGGAATATACTTTGCAATTTTTTTCTTTCGAAGGAATCCCTTACAATTAATTATCTACCTACTTTTTCAACTAGGTTTCTGGATAGGAAGTATTTTCAAACTGAACGAATATTTGTTAAGAGCTTAAAAACTTTAAAGGGTTTAGGGGAATTATGCTATATGTGGGATCGTAAAAACTGTATTTATATTGACTCATTCGTATTTTCGGCAGTTTGACAATGGAACTACTTGCCGACTTTTCTATTTCATTCTTCCTAAATCTACGAATGACACTTCCTATAAGTTAATAAAAAAAACATTATTCACCTTCCTCGATCGATCATACTTATGTGAATTCAGTACTGGTAGTTTGCAGATAACGTGAGTGATGTTTTGTGTACGAATTCTCTAGTTTTTAGATTACCATGTTAGAAGATGTCTCTAGGGATATTTTGCCTATTTTTTCTTGAATGCCTAATGGAATATGTTTGTCATTTCAACAAGCTAAAAGCTTTCATGCCTTGACGGCTCTTTTATTTCATGTTCGCTTCTCCAATTAAATACGTAGTGATTTTTAATTATAATAAATTAGCTTTAGTCTTCTTCTTGAGTGCCTTTACTATTTTAGAGAATGCTGTGCAAGGGAAATTTTTGAGAAAAGATGTCGTAATACGTGAAATATAGTTTTTACTCTGTCCCTTCATCAACCAATGTTACGATACGAGAATGAGATGATTTTCTTTTGTAAAGTGATAAAAATAATATGTTCATAGTATCCGTATCATTGTGCAACCAACCTTTCCCATTTACAACGATGGTAGGAGGATTTTTGAAGTGAAAACTTCTTTAGTACCGTTGTGATTTGAAACTCGATGAAACGGAAACGAGCGACACTAAAAAGAGACAAACTTCTAAAGGATTTAGCCTGCGAGATAATGAGATGGCAATAAATTATTTATTTATTGCACGGGTACTCGGTTCCAATATAATGCAATAAATCCACGGTCTCATTAGGCCTCCTTTAATCCAGTGGTGTATAGCGCCTGTCGAACCTGGCGGCCAGACATTCAGAGAACCAATGATCAAAATTAAATCCAAAAACAATAAGTATTTTTATTTTTGTATTGTCAATATCCAATCTTCAAATCACTCCAAAATGAAAAGGCAAAGAAAATACAAAAGAAAGCGACATCTAGCGACTGAAGAAGAAAACACAAATACTAATAAGGTAATAAGATGATCAAATGTTTAGGGAAAGGTGCACTGGAATTCGACGACAAAAATATGGAAAAATCATCCATCAATCGTGAATTGCACACTCTGATTTTTTTAATATACTTCTGTCTTGTCATGTTATTCGTAATACACTTATGTCTTGTCATGTTATTCGTAATATACTTCTGTCTTGTCATGTTATGCGTAATACACTTATGTCTTGTCATGTTATTCGTAATACACATGTCTTGTCATGTTATTCGTAATATACTTCTGTCTTGTCATGTTATTCGTAATACACTTATGTCTTGTCATGTTATTCGTAATATACTTCTGTCTTGTCATGTTATTCGTAATATAGTTCTGTCTTGCCATTTTATTCGTAATTCGGGAAAATTCTTTTAAAAAGTATGTAGGTATTTACATATATTACACTTCCACCTCGTTCCAAAGTGCAAAATACAATTAGGTGGTTAGGTATTGTCTTTATAAGAGGCCACAATTCAATATAGAAACGTTGCATTGAAATTACTTTATACCTTATGGCGGAATACCTTGTAAATATTTGAAAAACTCCTACTATCGTCATTATAAGCAGACCAATGTGATTTTGGAACGATGGAGGACTTAGCTTGCAGAGGTATTGAACCCACAATGCCGAGGTTGGAACCGGACCCATTATGAAATGATATTAGCAAATTTTGTAAGCAGAACTGAATTGGGACCTCAACATGGGCAACGAGGCCAGCGTAAAATGTTGTATCAAAAATAAATAAAAATAATTTAAAAAAAAATAGCCAAGTACATCCCAGCCATTCAGATTTTCCCCCAAGTGAGCATAAATACCTCAAAATTCACCAACTTCACTGGATTCGTAAATTTGCGTGTCACCTTTTTCGTGATAGTTTTTATCACACTCATAATACTTTCATACTCGTTTGTGATATTGTCATTGTCATCCGAGTTCAGGGTCAACAGTCAACACCCCACTGTCAAGTTTGCCTGTTTCACAACCGCACAGAGTTCGTAGATAAACGTATTCTACAAGTTAGTTATCCAGTTTCTAGTTGGTAGCTTCTCGGAGCCAGGCTTCATTATGCACTGTTAAATTGAACTTTGTCACAACATGCATGTTGAGTGATAAGCTAAATTTAACAGCGGTCTGAACCGACTAAACCTAATCTTACTGCACGTGGGATACTAAAATGTTAAGAAGTTTTACGGTCTGTTTTATCGCTCGCTTCTGTTTGAATGAATGCAAGTTGCTCAAAACATGAAAGAGTAGTGAGTGAATTTTACAAGTGACTTCATTTATTTAAATAGTGGTATAGTGTTTTTTTTTAATTACACACAAAGAACATTTGAGGTGTGTAAAAGCAAAGGCAGCAATCTCCAAAATATCGGGAAAAAGTTGTAAATACAGTTACATAATGATTCGAATTGAGAACCTAAATTCAATTTGTAAATCTGGTTAGTTACAAACTCAGCTTTCTCCCATCAAAATCAGAGTTTGAAAATACGTATCAAAAGCAAAGATATCAATGTGTTTTGCCTTTTTTTTCAAAAAACAAAAGTGGTGATTGCTGCCTTTGCTTCTACTTCTACACACCTCATTTATTAAGTGGACGGTCATCATCTTACATGTTTTATTAGCTATATTATTAGTGTAATTAGTGTAACACTAATAATACAGCTAATGAGACACAGAATTTAAACAAATATTTGTCATTTCGCGAATCGGGTAGAGTAGAAAGTTATCGAGTTATGAAGAAACTAATTTCACAGCAAGTAATACAAAAAACTTGCACTAAAATAACGTCAAATATGTTGCAAATTAAAGTTGGTTTGGGACAATTTAAAAATATCGCTCTCGACTTAAAGCGCGGCTTCTCGTGTTTCTACCGATTTATTACATATTTTCCTTAAACACAAGTTTAAAAATTCTTAAAAAATATATATGTTTTTCTTAACCATGTCAATGTATTTTTCGAGGTCGTTGGTTACGCAATTCCTAATTAAGAATGTTTTTCCCATGTTTTGATTGAACTTTGTACCTATCCATGATGAATTGATTAAACCTGTGACGATGATTAAAGATGTGATGGAACCGTTGTTGCAATTAGTTCCTGCTTCCGTTACACTTTACTTGTACCCACTGTACGGTCACAACCTTTTAATTTTAGAGCATAATAAAGTAACGTCTATCTCAGCCGTGGGAATAAAACAAATAAGTAGGTACCAAACAACGCTGTATTTTGGCAGTCTAAACAGTTATATCTAGTTCATTTTGTTTCACCTTTGTGACTGTGGAATTCCACCGCGAGACTGGACTGTTACTGGTTGTAGCAACAATGGAAGTAGTCTTTTTTTCACCTTTTTTATCGCACGTTTTATCGCGCGTTTCACGTAAATTCTAAATTCTTGGCATATTTTCGCCGGCTGTAAAAAAGGCTGAATGACTCTGGATTATTAAATGTAGATTTACAATGACACAGCGGTAGTTTGTAGTTGAATTGTACATTTCCCTTTCATGGTGATTCATCATTCATCATACAGTTTCGGTTAACCACCAGAGTATTTTTGAACCACAAATTGCTTGCGACGATTTTAATATTGCATATTTGGAAAGCAAAAATAAATTTAAGTAGGTAGATTTAAAGGTCATTAAAAAATATTTGGCTGGTAAATTATGTTTGACAATTTTATTCTAGAATAGAATCATTGGCATTTAATTAATTGGTAAAGTTATGTTACTATTTTTCGATTATTTCTCTTACAATATGACCTTAAGAGAATAATAACGTTGTTCTTTATAATCTGATGACTAATACGAGTATCCAATAACTATATTAATTAATACGCCTGAAAATGTAATAAAATGTAAATAGTTTTGAAATATCGTAAAGGTGTGGGTGGTTTTACAGAATTTGAACATTTTTTCAATTTTCAAAATTAAAATTAAAGTTCTCTGAAACTTCTATTCAAATTTTGATACACATGATTTTGATTTTAATGGAAGAACTTTATATAACCAAATAATTTAAACGTACTTATTTAGTCGTTGGTGCACGGTTGGAAATGGTTGGAAATATTCCTTTGTAATGCATAAAAATATTCAAGATCAATTAATTAACTAAAAAATTAATTAATTAATTTTGAAGAAATAATTAACTTTTTTTAATTGGATCTGATAGGTATGAATTATATCAGACAAGCGCAATAGAGAAGGCACCAAAATTATTTTAGTTTATTAATAATTTATAAAAATAAATCTTTATTTAAAATGTGTACCTACTTCTTTCGTTAACATTTTTGGTATTTGGAAATTTCAAAGTTAACAATTAATCAAATTTCAAAGTTAATATTCAAGTTCTGTGAAAGTCCTGTTCAAGTTCCGTTACTGTCCGAGTACTGTGAATCAACAATTCAGTTATTAATTATTATGATACTTCTAGTTCTGTGAATTCTCCAAGTACTGTGAATCAACAATTCAGTTAATATTAACATTATTCTTTTTAGAAAGAAAATAAAGACAAACATTCCCGGGTTACGAATAACCCAACAATGTTTGAAAATCTCCTGCTACCACCACAGTAAGCCGAAAATGTTGCTTGAGTCGTGATGGAGGACTTAGCCAGCCGATGAATCGAACATGCGATGCCCAGGTGGGACCCAAACGCGATGCCCACTCAGCTACTGACCGGATTATGATAAAATAATAACTGAAATTGAATAGAACTTTGACAAACTTGAATTTTATCTTTCAAATTTGATGAATTGTTCAAATTTTGTGAAACAATCTGTCTTAAGTGTATCTGTGAATTTAAAAAAAATTAAAATGCAAAAAAAAACGGAGTGAGTGGGACTAGGTCATCTAAAATTTTGTAATGTTGTGAGGCTAAAGAGTGGGGGAGGAGATGGGCTAGAGGAAGATTGAGAAGTGTCTGGCTATTCGTTTCAGGTCACCAAACACGACAAATACCATAAGTAACGTTTCGATGCTTAATCATAATTTTTCACTTAAACTACCTACGCACAAGAAATTGTTGGACGAATTTTTTAACAGACAACACGAGTTACGGATCCATTTCTATGAACCGTTCGTCATTGGATGATAGCATTGTTATGATCTCTGTGTATTTTTTTTATCTGATTTTCTTAACATTACTAATAATGTTTTTTTGAATATATACTATATTTTATCAATAAAAAACGTGTTAGCTAAAGTGTTGTTATTATTTACAAGGCCATTTTTCTTTCTGCCCATTTAACCAGATAAACTACCGGATTCCTCACCGTACGAACTCTATTGAGTGGTCACAATAATTGTAAAATAATAATTATTTTCAAGTGGAAAACATCAACCCGATATAGTTTATTTCCTATGCAAATTATGTATTACTATATTACATAACACACTAATCCTGAGTGTACTTGAGTCAAATTCGATCATCTGGGCCCCACACGAATTAACATACACTACGCGTTGAAAGAGTCTATAAGAAATTTTTAAGGTTTTTATTCTCGCGGCTCTATGGACGTTACCCTTGGCTTTACCCATCCATTTATATATTAGGCATGACCAATTACCACTCCCTAGAGACACGTAGAGGTATTGCTTTGCTTAAATATTTTTTTCAATTAATGAACGGCCACTTATCTAATAATGAAATACTGGCCCAATTAAATTTTTTTGTACCAGAGTCTCACTCTCGAGGACGTCATCACAACCTCCTATATAGTAGAGCAAGCCGCACTAATTTATTTATGAACTCACCTCTGGGGAGAGCTACGTGCTTTTTGAATGCGGTGGATAAAAAATAGATTTATTTTTTGTGTCCTATAGCGCATTTGTAAGATTTTTGGCATTGCATATACACTGCATAAATGGTACAATTATAACGTCTTAGGCTATATTGCCTGTAATTGTAATAAATAAATGTACAACTTTTATATATAAATAAATAGATTGTCGGCTGTTTGACAATTCGGAATATAAATTGATAATATAGGTAGGTAGTTTTGTTATGCAAATATAAGGAAATGAAATGATGGAATCGTCCATTTGATTACTCTTTATAAATAAGGTTTTGGTTCTTACTATTGGTGTATGATACTTACCGATTTTACATTAAAATCTAAATAAATGTGTGTAATGTATTATGTTTATTGATGTTTGTGGGAGCCCTAGTTTCACGTAGAATAGCACAAAGCTTGTCCCAAAATATTGAAGTTTGAAAGGGGTTAAAATCTTTTATATCTGCGTCTGCTATATTTTAGATTGCCGACCCTTGTCGTACATAAGAGTAGCTCGCTCGCAAACCCACTTCAATGCATTGCTTCGTTGGGAAGAGCAGACGTCCTGTCACTGACAGTTGAAAAATGTGTGGTTTGAACGTATTGGTGCTTTTAAATATTTATTTTCTGGTGTAGATAATTGCTATAAGGGGCCATCCATAAATTACGTCACACCTTAAGGGTGTTGGAGAAGTGTGACATTGTGTGACAAGGGATATGGGGGGGGTCCATCAGCTCTATGACATCACATGTAAAAAATCTGAATTATTAAAACGCAAAAAAATTTTTATACAAAATTGCAAAATATGTGACGTCACACTAGGGGGGAGGGGGTCTCACAAATGTGACGATGTGTGACAGGGACGGGGGGGGGGGGGGGGATCAAAAAATCATGAAATTCGTGTGACGTAAATTATAGATGGCCTCTTTAATGGGTTGGTAAATTATTTTCTTTAGCTCCACACTGAGAAAAATAATTACCTTCAGCAGCGATGTCATCCTTATGGACGCTATGTAGTGGGTATTTTGAGGAAAGGATGTTCTGGAAATGAAAAAGGTATAAGGTGTGGATAGGAATCTGGGGGTCAGTGTGTACAGGAGTGACGGACGTTTGAATCCATCCCTCCAACTGCGGCGCTGGGCGATGTTTTGAAAGAGTTCTGCTGGAGGGGTCAAAAGATCTCACTCGACTGGTCTCTCCCGATTCGGCCCGCCAAGCAGTAGGTAGGCATGGACAAACTTCACCCCATGAATCCGAACAAACCCGCCCTGGTATAAATAACGGATGGTTACTCCTACAAGGCTCTCGCAATCTACATTTAATTTAGAAAGAATAAGACCTCCGTGTCCCTGCATACGTTATTAGTAAGCAGTATGCAAGTGCTTAGCGGGGAAATAAAAGATACAATAATTGTTAGTATGACTAAGTTTAGACAAGACAATGGGACAAGTTGGTGATAGTCTACGAAGAGGCAAGTGCTGGTTGATTGTATCCAGGGTATCCTGTAAGCACCTGTAGGGAGGAAGACACAGTGAATAAATAATACAGGTCTGATTAGCCAGGTACTACCCGCTCCACGTTCCAATCTTCCTTTCCCTCTTCGTGAAATTTTCTTTAATTTTTTTTTTTTACATTAACTCCACGCAGGAAGCCCTGAGGAAAATAATTTCCCTCAGAGCCTATGTCATCTGGGATGCTGTGTGGAGGGTCTTTTGAGGATAGGAAGGATTGAACCTTGGTCTTGAAGAGACCCATGTTGTAGGAAGAAGGAAACACAGAGGCCGGAAAATCATTCTGCAGCCGAGCTGTTGAACATAAGAACGAGTGAAAGAACGTTCTCATGTTCAAATGTCAACCGTGTACAATATGTTGGGCACGCGTTTGGCGTGTTTCCCGACTATGCACCGGTGCCGAAGGGATCAATGACGCTAGTTCCTCGGAGCATCTTCCATTGCAATCCGTTTGTTAAGTTAGGAGAATCTATCAAACGGACCGCCCGTTTCTGCACAGAGCCGAGGGTTTTTTTTTTCAGGTATTTTAGGGCTCCAGACCAGAGGTGGCTGCCAAATTCAACCGTGGGGCGCACTTGTGATTTGCACAGGGTTAACAGCTGTGTACTGTTAAAATATCTGCGGGCCCTGTACAGTACGCCCAGTTTTTGAGAGGCTAACTCGAGGCTAATCTACGTTGCATTTATAATTTCACGAGCCGCCACTGCTCTTAGGTATAATTAGATATCACTTTGGGTGACACTTTAACTCCCTGCCCTTGCTATTAGTACGCATCTGCCGTTAGTTCGCAGCGATTCAAGTGTGGCCAGTGGCGCAGCAGGCAGAGGGGACAACGCTTGGCCGCTCTTGAGGAACGCCCGCCAATTAGGCCAGATGAACCACCGGTAGATTACCGACTAGTACGTCACATCGAAAACTGAGCGAACTCTTATCTCAATCATCTTTTAATCTTTCTGGTATTATTTGCCCGCATTTTTTTACGTTAATACGTTAGCGTACAATAGTAGTAATAACGGGGTTTTGCCTTGAAGGGATAGAAACAGTTATTCCTCATGTTCATTGTGTACCTATTTATATTACCTCTGCATATACTTGTATAGGTACTCATATAATCAAAGAACAAGCAACTTGCACAGAGACCGACATACTAAGCGCCAGCTTACAGACAATGCAAACTCCAGAATCGGTCGTTGTTTTTAAAATAACGTTTAGTTTATTGTTAGGAATTAGTTGGTGAAACAAATTCCGAACCCCACATAATACACTCTCAATTAGTGTATCAGCAAATTGGTTTAACCGGTAATAAATCAACATAGACACCTTCAAAAATTGACATTTAAAATCTTATATACACTTAAATTTAAAGATTTATATCTTACATTTAAAGTCGCCTGACAGTGGATTAACCACAGTTTGAAAATGGTCTTATAAACCGAAACAGCTGTAACAAAAATACGTACTAAAATACTTGAAGAACTTGATAATAAAACTCCCTGCATGTCCTTTACCATGCGTCCACGTTCCCGTCCCGCGTCCCCCTACCACCTTCCCCACCTTCGCCCTCCTTCATCAGCCCTTCCGCGAACCCCACCTCCTCTGTTACCCTCCCCTTCCTGCCTTCCCTCCCTGTCACTAAAACATATGAAATACACACATTTTCATTTATACAAATTTCATAACGCCGTAGCTTACCATTGAATATATTAAAACCTTCGCGGTCTTCCTCACAACAAATCACCAAAGTTTCATCGCAATCGGATGAAAGGTATGGCAGCGCATAAAATATGAACAACCAAACAAACATTGATTTTATGTAAGAAGATTATCTAGTGAAGATTGAAGCATTTCTTCACATCTGTTGGCACCCCCTTGGTTCCTCCTAGTTCCCCCTGATTCCTCCTTAGTTCCATCCTCGTTATTCCATAGTACCTTCCGACTCCTCTTTGGTTTCCTTTGGTTCCTCATTATTGTCCCCGTAGTTCCCTCCTTATTCCTCGCTAGTTTCCCCCAAGTTCCTTTCTTAGGACGCCATTGATTACTACAAATACCTAGGTACCAATTAATAATTCGCTTTCAGCACCTTCCTAACATTTTTTTATCTTTTTACCATATCGACCTGAATGCCCACATATTTTACAAAACATTCGTACTTGAGAGTTTGATAAGAAATAATATATGTTTAATTTACGGGGCAAATAATTATTCCTTCTTGATAGCGTTAACGTGCAATAAGGAATGTATGCGGGTATTGGAAATTAACGAAATACCTGTGTATCTGCCAATTTTCCTAGTAATTAATAACTTCATGTTAGAACAATTGTAATCGTCCTCAATGCATTAAATACTTCAAATTTTAATATTAATTTATTGTCCGCCAGTGTAGTTACGAGTTTGTCGCAGTAAATAATATCTTGTTACTCCAAAATGAAAAATATGTCAGATCGAATTAGGATTTCCTTTGTTAACCCCTAAGGCTAATTTGTTTGCTTTTTGGAACTATCTAAATCTTATCTTCATAAAGGTGTGCATTTGTAGTATTATAGAATTTTGTGGTTAACTTTAAGATTTCAATATAAGGCGTGGTATCTTCTCTTTCTAACACCATTTAGATCAGAGGTTCCCAAACTTTTTTTTCTCGTGGACCACTTTCAAAATTTTACTGGTTTCGGTGGACCCCCTGCTCTTCCCAAAACTCGACACTTTGTACTGAATATTGAATATAACGCTGGAGTTGTGGTTTGTCACAACGGGGGGGGGGGGTAATGTGATATTAGACGGGGGGCAGGATGGGATATGGGCACGTGGTGGGTCTCAATATGACCACTTTTCACCGAAATACTAGTGTACTATCTGCCTACATTGAGATGTAAAGCCAAGCCAACACTTTTGTTCTTTACTATCGAAACCAATGAGCTATATGCTCTGTTTAAGGAGCTAAACGTGACAAAATTCATAAAACTGGGAAGACTTCGGTGGCTGGGTCATGTGGAGAAAATGACCGAGCATCAATCACAAAAGTCCCTGTTGAACTCAAGACCGATAGGGCGAAGGAGCCTGGGAAGGCCAAGATTAAGATGGAGCGATAACGTCCTCAAAGATATATCTACCTTCGAGCTTCTAAACTGGAGAGAACTGGCCCGAAACCGAGATGAGTGGAGGAAGACTCTTGAGGAGACCAAGACCCACCAGGGGTTGTAGAGCCAAGAGTGATGATGATGACCAACGAAACCAGATAAATTTTCTTGGACCCCCACTTACAACTTGTGGACCCCCATTTTTTTATCACGACTACGTGAACCCCCGTCGAGACTCCCGTGGACCCCTGGGGATCCACCTGGACCACTTTGGGAATCACTGGTTTAGATCATATTTCTAATCGTGGTAGTGAGGGATTTACAACGATTTCTATGAAAATAAAAATATAAATATATTTAATAGAAATCGTTGCGTCTCCCTTACTATCATGGTTAGATCTAAAGAGAAAATACCTCGCCTTATATTCAAATCTAAAAGTTAACCACAAAATACTTTAATACTACAAATGTACACCTTTATGAAACCAAAATTTCCGACGCAAATTTGAAAAAAAATTGTGAAATTTTGAGAAATTTTTTTAACTACAAAACTACAAAAAAGTGAATTTATAACACATTAATGAAAACAAAAAAAAAACTAACAAAATGTTTAAATTCTAATTTTTTTGTTATCAGTAATTTTAGTCAGAAAAACGTAAGGTGAGCCATTTTTAAAATATTTTTATGTGTGCATTAAAATTTTTAGATTTAAAAAATGGTATGTTGTTAATTGTATGTTGTAAAATTAAGCGTAGGTTTATCACCTCTAAAAACAATTTTTAGTTTTCGGATGCGTTCAGAAATATTTCGTTTATTTGGATTTTATTGCAAAGCGGAAATATTTTGACCTTCTTCCATAATTTATAAATTCAAATTTATATCATTAAGTAGGTACCTTAACAACAACGCTTCTTCGATTTTATTTTTGTTTTAAGAAGAAAAAATATTTTTTTAAATGTGGTTAACTGTGTTCCATACATTCAGTATCATTGCACTTTAAAAGAATATTTGACAATTGAAGGTAAATTGGTGTAATTGGTGTGCCTACAATTTTTGTAGTTCCATTTTTACTTTTATTTGACAGACTATATCGTATATCGGATCGATTTTAACCAGAAATTCCTGATTTCGCTGCCCGCTGATATGCATTTCCAATTAAAAAAACAACATCAAAAGACTCTATTAATACCCACCTACACAAATTATTTAAATATTTTAGGTAGCATTTTTTTTAAATTTCAAATAAGGAATTATCTCAATGAAAATAATTATTTTTTCAAATTTTCTTCAGACTTGTAGGTACCTACCATAACATTGATTATTATGATTTGTTCAGTTCGTTGTAGGAACCACTATCATGCAAATTCTGGTAGGATTAAATGGTAGTATATAACAATTTAGGCGGCGGAAACGGGTACCGCCGCCCCGGGAACCATATACTGGACAACCACCACCTCTGCCATAGGTCACCCCAAATGGTTCGCTTCATTTGGTGATTTAGCAGTGGAGCCCGGGTTCATGTGTTGAGATTTGTCCAGATCTTGGTGGCGGATGGGTCTGCGCACCAACTGCGTGGTAAGCCGGATGGGATACTGATTGGATTGAGGGAGACATTTTAAACTCTCTCAACATCTCCTTACCGCAGTGGGAGGGATGGCGTATGTGCTGGACACACTAATCCCCAGATTCCTACCCACCCCTCATACCTTTTGGCTTCCTTGAACTTCCTGTCCTCTTTCCCCAAAAAAAACACTTCACACAGCATCCCAAAAATGACATAGGCCTTAGGGAAAAAAAATTCTTCAGGGCCTCCTAGGTGGAGCTAATGTCAAAAAAGGTTATCATCTTGAACCGGAACCGGAACCTAACAAACGAATAAAATGCCAAATTGTCGAGTTAAAACAGGACTTCGCCATGCCCAGTCAATTAATGCCACAACTAACTTATTCCAGGTTACAGGACCGTCACGTAATAAAGTTGAAGTTAATGTCGTTTCTATAAAAAAAATGCTGCGCAATTAATTATATGTTTATGTGTCCGCTGTCGTTAAATATTTTACGATACAACGGACTATCCGTCACTACATAATGCTAGAATGTATATTATTAGTTTGTATTACATATTGTTATTATATAATCAAACAAATCTAAGAACATTTAAATTTCATCAATTTCGTAATATCATCATGACATTTTTTTAATAATAAGTAGATCTATTTGAATAGATTTGGCCTATTCACAGTAAAAAAACTCCATGCGTATCTTTCATTGGCTAGAAAATATGCAGGGGGCTATTTGACTCCTTCTATGAATCGTGCATTTGGGGAAGAATATAACTAATTTCAAACCGGTAGTACCCGCTCAAAATGAAGAAGAAGAAGAGATATGTAAATACAAATGTTAGAGGGAGCGCGCTAATATTAAAAACTTTAATATTTAAGCGAAAATTGTGAAAATGTTTAATAAAACACGACTCGTTTAAAATAAAGCAAAAAACTTGTGAGGAATGTCTAAAATAGCATTTAAAGAAGTACTGCGGTTTTTTTCATATATATAACTTGTAAAATAACTGAAAAAACACGTTTATAATAATTTTTGGAGCATATTTTGCGATTTTTTTGCTATCGAAGGAAATTAATAAAAATGACGTTTCGGCGTGGGGAATGTTTAGATAGATATTATCTTCAAAAATAACATATATTTTTAGGAGCTTTAAAACTTGAAGTGTTAAAGTGAAAAATATGTAATAAATCGGTAGAAATGCGATACATGTTATTTAAGTTTAACGCTTCGATGATAAATTTAAAAAATGATGTTTGAACTTAGTTTATTTGATATAACCCTATATATTTTTATGTTTCTTATCTATAAAAGTCTTATTCATAAATCACTAGCTATAAGTCCTAGATGTAAGTCACTAGTTATAATTTTTATAAATCTTAATTTTAAGTCAGATATATATTACATTATATTATGAGGTGTATAGAATCAAATGCAGCAATCTACACTTTTTTCAAAAGTGAACTAACAATGCAACTTTGTCAATGATTCACTCTTTTACCTAGAAAAGCAGTTATTTAGCATTTAAACCAGCTCTTTATCACTTTGTGAATATAATTCTAAACAAATGAAACGTTTCTTTTTGGTTGCCTCAAAATAACGCATTTTGGAGATTGCTGCATTTGATTCTACACACCCATATATTTATTTTTACAGCGTCCTTGAGGTGGTTTTTTTCTAAAACGGCGCTATGTAAATCAGTCAAATATTACGATTATTATTATCGCAGACCCGTGAAAAATCACGGTATAAAATCGAGTATTCTTACATCTTTCTTTATGAAATAAGCGATATGCGTTCATAAACTAAACCATTATTTTTTATCCACTATTATTTCACTTGAAAAATCAAGTTCGCGGTCAGCCATTGTTATTTTGTTCCGCGTATTCATTTTCCGTATTACATAACCATTACTTCCACTATTATGTTATAAGTAATGGAGCATATTACCATGAATCGGCGGAAAGCTTTTTCTGTTCGTCACAGTTTCCTGGTTTTTTTTTTAAATATTGTTTGTTATTGCATTGCGTTTATTGGCTACAGGTACAAATATCTACGGATGAACGCGCATCCGCTTTATACAAGATAGTATTGTTTTAGCATAAAATTACACAAATAACTGCAATTTTAACTTTTTTTTTTCAAGGTTTAATTTATTTATTATAAATACAAAGTAATACAATATGACATAAAATATTATACAGAAAAAAGAAAAGTCCCAATAAACTACTTTTTAGCAGTTTGTCGATGGGTACTTTTACTTTGGAGATATATATAAACTTATTTTACAATTTTTGTGTTAGTCTAATACAAATTATTTCTTTCGGCAAGCCAATTTCTCAACAAAATATTTGTTTTACCATTTGTAAATACTAATAAATTTTACTTAGTAAATATGAGCACCGCACAACTACAGCGAGACTACTATGGCGTCTCCAAATTAAGGCGACGCTTCCCGGCCCAAAAGGAAGAAGATGGAGAGATGTGTAATTACGAATGTTGGACAGAGCACACCAATATTTTCAATGACAAAATTGATGCGAAAATTGGGAAAATGCTTAATAAAACATGATTCGTTTAAAAAGAGCAAAAATCTCGTGGAAGGTATCTTAAGTATCATTTAAAGAAACATTGTGAATTTTTTCACATATATAACTTGTAAAATAATAGAAATAGACTTGTTTTAAATAATTTTCGGAGCATGCTTTGCGATTTTTTTCTATGGAGGGAATTTCATATAATTTGCGTTTCGGCGTGGAACGTATCTATATATTATCTTCAACAATAACATATTTATTTTTTAAGAGCTTAAAAACTTCAAATGTTTAACAGAGATATGTAAGAAATCGGTAGAAATTCGGGTAGCGGCGGCTTAAGAGACTGCGTGTAGTAGGAGGTGAGAGAGAGGAAGGTAGGGAAGTACCTGGCTATTAAAATCACCAAACACGGCTAAAGCCATTTCAAGCAACGTCTGAAATCTGAATAATGGTATTTCTCAAGGGCGGTACTATCAGGGCGAAGTATCTACTACTCCGGGGCATGCCGCTAATAAACCAGTTTCCTGTTTGTTGTATGAGTTTTCGGTCTCAAAGTATAGTAATAAATACACGGTGATTGGAAACTAGTTATACAAGTGGGACACTAGTGAATATACATCACTTAGAAAAACCAAAAAAACTTTTTTTTTTTGTCGGCAATTAAAGGTTAAAAAAATTACTTTTGGAGCCTAATCTATGATTCGACGCATTTTAAAATACATTACACATCTGATACCCAGGTTTTTTCAAATTTGATCAAAATAATTCCAATTTTAGACTCTAATACAAAAGAAGTTCTAATACAAATTTGAACCCACATGTTAAGTAGATTCAGAAGTATCTCGCTTGTACTGTCGAGTTTCTGGACACCGTGCATATTATTTTAATAAATGAATGGTGAAATAACACAAATAAGTGATAAAATTACATAAATTACGCCCAGATATGCCCTCGCGACCTCCGGAATCGTAGCCAAAGGATCCATTCGACCACGGAGGCCGTCATTGCATTTAAATTTCTTTATTTATATCTGATTTTCAATATGTTGGAGTCTTGACGAGGGGTGACGGAGGGGAGATGTTAAAAACCCTTTTTTCCCCCACCAGATTTCAATTCCGCCACCTCTAGTTCCGAAGTTCGCCACTCTGCCAATGAGGTCGACATGTTTTGGTTAATAAACAACTTTAGTATTCTACGCATGTTATTAGTACCAAAGTTTGACCGTCAATTTTGCCTGTCACGTCAAGAAAACAGCATCAATAATCAATTTGACCAGCACAATAGTTTTATGTAGATAATTCGCTACCATCATTGAATATCTAAAACTGTGCAAATTCTGCAATTTTTTTGTAAGAATTTCATTCCTTTCCTAACCGACTCAGTTTCGTAATCCTTGTAATTAGGTTGGTGTAATTATTTTAAAATAATTACTAACGCAAATGCAACTGTTAAAGATTTGATCTTACAGATCGATAAAGTTACATTTTTTGAAATAACTCAATTAGTAAAACCTTAAATTGTAATATTTAAATTTAAATGTGAAATAATAAAAATCAATCACAGAAAATTTATTTGCGCACTACATGATTTGAACACGTGACCTTCGTGAGATGGGAAAGTTCTGAATTTAGCAGGAGATCTCCGAATCGTGCTCCGAATAGTACTCCAGTTCTTGAAGCAGGTCCCAGGAGCCATTCTCGACTCGCGAGTGGCTCGGACCGAGACGCACGGGTTCGACCGGAGCCGGACCTCGGAGCCGGAACCCGCAAAAGAACTCGAACCCGAGACCTGCTCCCGACTCGCGAGTGGTTCGGACCGAGACGCACGGGTTCGACCGGAGCTGGCGAACCCGGGATCTGGTCCCGACTCGCACGTGTCTCGAACGTCCAAGTTCCGGGCTTGGGCATTAAACCGGGTTCTTTGGGAGTAGTCGATTTGAAAAAATAGTAGGAATAGGAACCGTTCCCCGCGATGAACTCGAGTTAAAGAGCCCAATCCAGCTGAACTCCTACCTACCTCTATATAGTAATAACTTATTTTAACAAGCTTCCTGTAAATCTAAAAACTATTAAAAATGTTCATGAATTTCAGCTTTAATTGAAAAATTATTAAACGACTGTAAGAGTCCATGTTTGTTATTATTTTTAATTAAGTTAATTTAAAGGAAAAAAAAATATCGATAAAACTTGCGTTTTTATATTTATTTTCTTGTAACTATTTACAATAATTTATTACTTTCTTACAGGATTTTATTATTTGAGTTTTTATATTTTGTCTAAAATTTTTTTATTGTTTTTCATTTTCTCACAAATTCCCAAGTCCAAGTTGCCTCTAAAATCATGAAACACTAAAATCTTTAATGGCATATAATAAAGCTTATAATTCAAAGCAAAAAAATAAATTAGCTTACATCCGTAGGTACTAGATATTTAATATACCTTTTGATTAAAAAAATAATTTTTCTGTTTGGTTGGGTATTTTGATCTCAAATCCAAATCTGAGATTTGTACGAAACTGGCCGAAATGGGCCGCGCATACGTTCCTCTTAAATATAAAAATAGTTTGCGTTTAAAACAAAGTTACCAAGTATCGGGTTTTTTACCCCAAGCTTTGAAAAAAGCGCGCATTGCAGCGAGAGTCCAATCAAAATATCGTAGAAATAAAACACGTATTCGAGATATTTTTATGTTCAACTTTACGTGATTAAATCTGCTGTTACCATTGTGCATTCACATCGCGGTCAAGATGTCAGTGTCGGCCTTAAAACGGCATCAAACGTCGCTAATACATGGTTGTATTTTCGCGGGCGCAATGACCTAGCCTAGCCTTGTGATTGTGAGATAGGTACTGGATTGTGTTAAGGCATTGTTTACGAGATATGATTCTGATAATTGGAACATTTAGATTCAATTTTACTTTTAATTTCACTTTTAATATCACAAGATTTCCAATTTCACGGAGCCAGTGGGAAAAGAAAATAATATTGTATGTTTTTTTTAATATGAATACCGCACAAGAGTCCCAACTGCTCCCGTCTGGATCCAGTGAGACTATGGCATCCCCAATAGGAGTATGTTGTGTGGTTGAAGATAGTGGGGAGGGGAAGGAGATGGAGAAGAGGAAGGTGGGAAGTGCCTGGCTTTTCAGATCTGGTCACCAAACACGGCTAGAGCCATTTCAAGCAAGGTTTCAATTCTGCATGGTGGACTTGCACCAGGGCGATACTGAGAGTATCTTCCACTCTGGAATGTGCCGCAAATATACTATGTATTATTTTAAATGAATTAATTGTGAAATAACACAAATTAATCAAATAAAATTTATTTGCCACGTCAGGATTCGATCCCGCAACCTTCAGATTGCGAGTCAAGAGCCTTACTGCTGGACTACGCCGGCCGTCAAATGTCCTAAAGGTTGCAAAGATAATACTGAAAAAATAACACTTTCTACTTTAATTTTTCACGTTAATATATTTTTTTTAACAGAAAAATCTAAACGAAATCATCTAGGACTTCTTGATGCTTTCGCATCTTTTTCTGGTTTTTCTGTTTTGAGTCGTTATATTGTCTTCAGTCTTCCGGCTTCTGTGTTTCCTCCCTCCTACAGCATGGGTCTCTTCAAGACCAATGTTCATTCCTTTCTCTCCTCAAAAAGACCCTCCACACAGCATCCCAGATGACATAAGCCCTGAGGGAAGTTATTTTCCTCAGGGCCTCCTGTGTGGAGTTCATGTAAAAAAAAGTCATTAATAATTTAATTGATGTCTTAATAATTGATTAAGTCTGTAATAAAATCTGTAAATATCCATGAAAATATTTGTACGCCTTCGTCAATGTTACAGTCAATGCCAGATTACAGAAATAATCCCATTTTGGAACAATCCTAGTTAAATTGAATAAATTACCCAACCGATTGGAAATATGGGAAAATCACAAAGGACCTGCTAATCCGATTCACTCTGATTGCCGTTTTCCCAGTGACATTTCATGATGGTATTACAATAGCTTTCAATTAAAATCATCAATTTAATTGTCGTTAGATTCGTCACACGAAGGACAATGCTCAAGAGATAGATCATTTTAGTTATGAGCGGTCCTCTGCCCGGAAGGGTGGGCAGAGGACCGCTCTTCAGGATGGTTAGCTAATTATATTATATTATACTAGCTGGCCCCCGGCATGCGTTGCAATTCCATTCAAAGAAATAAATGGATTCTCCCTGCATATCCTTTCCTGTGCGTCCCCGTTCCCTTCCACCGTTCCCCGCCTCCCCCCTCCCTCGTCTCTTCCCTCTCCGCGAACCCCACCTCCCCCCGTTCCCCTTCCCCCTGCCTTTCCTCCCTACCGCTAAAATATATGAAATACACACATTTTCATTTATACAAATTTCATAACGCCAGACCTTACCATTATATATAGCCTATATGTTATTCTGATGTATGAGCTATATTATTGTAAAGTTTCATTAAAAACCATTCAGTAGTTTTGCGTGAAAGAGTAACAAGCACACATTTTTTTTTACATGAGCTCCACACAGGAGGCCCTGAGGGAAATTATTTTCCTATGTCATCCTTGAGGATGCTGTGTGGAGGGTTTTTTTAAGGAAAAATAGGAGAGGAGAATTCTGGTAAGGAAAAGTGCTTGCTTAAGGTGGGTAGGAATCTGGGGTTCAGTACGTTCTGGTCATCCGCCTCCAAGACCTAGACAGACCTCATCCCTTGAACCCGGGCACCCCTGCTAAATTACCAAACGTAGCAAACCACTTGGGGTGACCTATGGCAGAGGTGTTGTTTATCCTATAAAGATTTCCGGGGCGGCGGAACCCATTCCCGCGTCCCATACGTCCATACAAACTTTCGCTTTTGTATTATTACTAAGATAAGATTTATGACTTCAGCGATGTTAATGTTACAGGTACTCACACAGACATTGTTTGCAACAACAGTTCCAAACTTGTTACCCGACTTCAGGAGAGAACTAGACTAGAAAACTTTTAGAAAAAAATATTTTTTTTTTTTTTTTTTTAATTTAAAAGAATTAAAACACTTTGTATTTAAACCACGAATTTATTATTTTGTATATCTACCGGTTTCGCTTCGACCAAGCTTCATCAGGATATAATATAATAATAACTATATATAGTTATTATTATATTATATCCTGATGATTATATATTCATATTGTTCCAGTTGTCCCTTTCCCGCTAAGTACTATAAGCAGGCGTAAACGAGCCAAAACGCTGTTTCTCAGTGACGTTTGGCAACGACTTCACTGTCGAAAGTGAATACATATGAAACAATACGCGCATATGCGCAATATACGTTTGTATTGTTTGGGTCAAAATCAAAATTATGCGGCCTATCAAATGTTACAACTTCATAATAATGAATCCAATGATTTATTTATTTATTTACGGTACAAAAACCTTTTAAAACAGAATAAAACATTTTTTTACATAAAAATGGATTAAAAAACAATTATAATATTTAAAACATACTAAAAAGATTTAAATTATCTAAAATTTAGGTAAATTATGAAAGAACCGCTGCAATTTTTCGTTAACGACTGACATTTCTTGTTGAATTCCTTCACAAATCGAACGTTTTCCGGGGTACCAATTGTTAAATATTAAAAAAGATTGCCATATCGCAAAAATCATAACGGCTATTTTTTTCAAAATAAGATAATAATGAAAATAAATTTTTATAATAAGTTTTTTTAAACGTAATTTTTTACTTTTCAATAAGATACACATCTCAGGTTTTGAATGGTTTATACGGCAAGCAGGGTTTGTCTAACGGGTATGTGTAATTATTATAATACATTTTTATTATAAAAACAGATTTAAACTTGTCAATAATTAATTTCTGGATGTCGTCTAAAAACGCCTTTTTATATACCTAATCTAGCCTAACCAAACCTAATCTAGCCTAACCAAACCTAATCTAGCCAAACCTAATATAACCTAACCTAATTAATAGTAAATTGATTTTAATTCGTATATCCTAAATATGCTCAATTATTTATTTATTCAGAACATGAAAATTGCACCATATTAGTACCTTCATACGAAAATTGCATTATACTAGTACCTTCCTCGAATATATGTGATTATTGCGATATGGCAATCTTTTTTTAAATATTTATCGATTGGTACCCCTGGAAATCGCTGGAAATCATTCTGTTTGCGAAAAAAGTAACATGAAATGTCAGCCGTAACGAGAAATTACGTACAAATTTTTTTTTATGAAATGTAAATTTAAAATGCATATTTTTCCACCTGCCGCGATTGAAACCGATGTCTTTTGTAGTAACTAAGTTTAAAAGTAGTGTAATTTTAAAAATCTGTGCCTATTAAAAAAGCGGCGGGTCTTTCATAAATAAATAAAATTTACAATAAATCTATTATTTACAATATATCTAGCAAAATTTAAACTAATAATTGTTTTAAAATATGCTTTCATTGTATACGCAAGGAATTTAATGGTTTACGCTCGTGAAAAATGAAAAATTAGTTTATTTTTAAAAATGGGTGCAGAAAATAATAATATGATCTGTTTTGCCCAGCCTCTTGTAAGTCCTAGAAATATTTTTCTTCTGTAATTGTTTAACTTATTAAAATGGCTATCCTTCTTCAGTCTTCTTCTTTTCCAGAAGTTAACTTGTAAATTGGTTCTTAAAAGTTTTCCTTCCCATCTGGATGCTTTTCAAAATTTCAAGTTTCTTAAATGTAAATTTTTTAAAAAAATTTTCACATTTTTCGTGTTAACTCCACCCACGACGTGCAAAAATTTCCTTCGAGGCTCGCTGCATATTTTAAGATGATATGTACCTAAATGATAAATGAACTAATATTTTAGGATATGTAAGTGATAAATGAACTAATATTTTAGGATATGTAAGTGATAAATGAACTAATATTTTAGGATATGTAAGTGATAAATGAACTAATATTTTAGGATATGTAAGTAATAAATGAACTAATAATTCAACATTCTAAAGATGATGGCTCGCGAAGGAAACGGCTTTGAGACCGGAAAATAAACCAGCTTCGTGAAGTGTTCAGTTCCTTAGTTTTAAGTAAGGCAGATAAAAATAGATACGTCGTAAAATTATAGAAAAGATTGTGATAAAAACAAAACAGGCGCTATATAAATTATTATTCTTTACTAGTAAATAATTGAGCGGCGAATCGTGATCTCACTGACCAATCCCAGCTAGGTGAAATTGCATCATAACTGAACCGTGTATTATGTGCATTTTCCAACGGTTGCCAAACTTTTCTAAATGCATTTTTTTTATATGTGATAAATAAACATTTTTTCGAAGAAGACTGAGTCTAGAGAATATGAAAAATATGTTCGTAGATACGTAGTATGTTAGAAAATATAATCTAATAATGAATAAAGTAAGCTAAAACACAAACAATAAATTTCCACCTGAATATTTCATATTTTCTACAAAATCTTGCAAGATCGTCACTTTAAAATAAACTATGGCCAAGTAAGCACTTCAAAAAGCTGTTCAAAATAAACAAGGCATACTTTTCTTGATTTTGTTGTAACATTTTTTAATTCGATAAAATTATGCATACAGGATGTAACAGCACTTACCCGAAGGATTTTAAACAAATATTCCTGAGCATATTTGGAGTACGAAAATAGCGGTCCGATGATTTTGTAAAACAAAAAAAAATCAACCACGTTTCGCCACTGATCACACTGCATTTCGCGACGTCGCTGTTCCGTGTGTTGCTGTGCTGCTGGTACGAGACATCATATGACCCATTTGGCTATACCTGACTATTCAGTTGCGACGTGTGATGCAAAAATGTTTTAATTGTTTTTAATTGAAATAAAAATCAACGAACAGCAAAATGATTTCTACATATTTTACTCCAAATATGTTCAGAATCGCTGGTTAAAATTCCTCATTTACCAGCTGTTGCACCTTGTATAATGTAAATTATATTGGCACATCTTAAAAATAACAGATTTGCAAATAAACTCCTTTACAAAAGGTGGTTCCATGACAACTCAGAATTAACTCAACTCAACACCTATTTGAAAAGTCATTGTAGGGGCGTGTAAATAGCCCCAGACACGAGGGAATACTACCCTATGTAAATTAAGGAAAGTTGAACTCTTCCCTATGTGACACAAAACAGTCTAAAAAGCAATTCCAAAATCCTAAGTGAAAACAAAACAATACTCAATCAGAGAATGCAGCTCTTGCACGAGGTCCAGCACAAAACGACACTAGTTTTCAGGTATGTTTTTAGGTTTTCACGGCCAAAAAGTATTTTTGTTATTGTTTTTGCTCATCTGCCCTGATGATGAACACTGTAACGCTGTCCGAAACGTTGGCTAAAGAAGGAGGTAGCGAAACACGGCATAACACCCCAAAAACAATAACAAAAAGACACTAGTTTTCATTCAAAATATTGATTCTTTGCCAAGGCGGTAAGTGCACAATCTCATGTTTATCACAGGAAGGAAGTTCAAACAATGGTTATAAATTTGCAAATTAATAATACGTGCCAAAATCAAATCTTAGATACAACAATAATTCAATTATGGGTGAATTATTTGAATATGATTTGACTGGGACTGACATCTCTTGGCTTTCACTAACACTCGCCAAACGCGCGCCCAACATATGTACACGGTTGGCATTTGTCACATGAGAACGGGTCGTTTTTTCGACTCGTTCTTGAGTTCAACAGCTCGGCTATGGAACGATTTGCCGGCATCTGTGTTTCCTCCCTCCTACAACATGGGTCTCTTTAAGACCAATGTTCATTCCTTCCTCTCCTCAAAAAGACCCTCCACACAGCATCCCAGATGACATAGGCCCTGAGGGGAATTATTTTCCTCAAGGCCTCCTGCGTGGAGTTAATGTAAAAAAAAACTCACGTCGGAAGTAATTGCCTGCTTCACAGAGGTAAGAAAATGCATGAATACACTGAAGTTTAATGTCACATAGGTAAATTCAATATAATACAACCACCATAGATGACGCGTATCCAGTCATTAATAGATATGAAATAAAATTTAAAGTAACCCATAACCCTAACCTAACCTAACCCATTTTTTAAAACATTTTTTCATCTCTTTTAATGCCTTTTCAAAGGTCTTGTAGATTTGAATTTATTAAGTTGTCCGGTCACCACATAGGGTATGCATAGAGATATACTATGATACTGTATATCAATAAGGGTATTTCGAAATAAAATTCATGAGCATGTAAGGATTCGGTATTATATTAAAAAAGTTTTTTATTGGATGATATAGTGTATATATGATATAGTGTACATAAATATGATGTATATAAAGCAAAGAGGGTGCCAGGCAAGGGCGTAGCTACAGCATTCACATGTGGGGGGGGGGTTGACACTAAGGGGAGATTTGATGTTGGGTGGGGGGCAAGGGAAAAGCGGGGGGAATGTATTAGAAAGTTTTTTGGACCTTTTTTATTGTTACATCACATTGATAAAAGAAATGGCGCAAATAATATTGTTGTAAATTCCAACAATGTTAATCTACGAGTAGTATTCCCTTTTTTAATTCAAAGTACTGAGTGATGGGGGGGGGGGTGAACCCTTAACTTCTCCCCCCCCCCCGCACTTATATGCGCCCTTGGTGCCAGGTAATGAGGTTTTCCTTTTGCCCGTGAGAAACCACGTATGTTTGTCTAACTAGTTAGTTTTTGAAGATACTGCCAACCATTTCCCATTGTTTTCCTTTGTAAGGGCAAATGTTGGTTTTTGAAACAAGTTTCGTAAAGTTATGTTTTGTGTGATAGCAATACTCTAATCAAGCGTTGGAATAACAGGTGTAACACGTTGTTTCATCCTATCTAGCTAACCTTAGAAATAAACAATATGGAACGTTATATTATTGTACAGTTATTAAATAATATTAATAGTTATGTGAACAGTATACCTCGCGTCCAAAAAAGTATGCTTCTAATGTTCTCTCAAAAGGGAACATCTTTCTTCTACAAAATCGATTTCAGGTCTTGAAGTTTCCGAGCTTGCGGCTCTATCCTCTTTTCCATCAAGTTCAGTTCCTCTTTCATTTTCACAGTTTGACCACCGCTCATTTCATTCAACTCGCAAGCACATGCAAATCAAAACGGCAAGTTTTTGGTGAAATTTGTTTCTTTTTTTCAATCCCGCAAATCTCGCACATGAAAATCCCATAAATCCGCGGGATCATTTGCTGCCCAAATCCCGTGTGATTGCGGGATGCGGGATTGCGGGATTACGAGATTGCGGGATTGCGGGATTGCGGGATTGCAGGATTGCGGGATTGCGGGATGCGGAATTGGAAATCCTTAAGGTAGGTAAGATACCTACCATTAGGGTTTGAAAAAGTTTGTCTGAAGAAAGTGAAAAAAAAATTGTCTTTGAGAAAGTAACATGAAAAAGTATTTAAGGTCCTTATGTATCCACTTATTTATCTTATGATTTCAGAGGAAATTTTCGTTTTGAATTATCAAACAAAAGATTGTTTGAAAGATAGTTTGCTGGCTCGAGATCTACTGTTGGTCAAAGAACAACTAATTATTTCATACAGAAAACACCACAGTTTGAAACTCTTTTAAACTCAATGAATCTGATATGCCAATGCCGTCTAAACTGCATCTAATATTTCACAGAAACGCAACCACTCCGCAAAATGCAATTACCGACATTCCCTTTGGGACCCTTTAAACTCGGTAAGCACGGGACCCTTTAGTCTCGGGGACTCTAATTTCCTTTCTATCAAACGGTTCATTTGATCACACCGGACCTATCATTAGACACAATCTGCAAACAGGTGTTATTATTATTTTTATTACCAGTCACCGTTCACTTTCCATTAATTGGCAAGTTGACATTTAGGAAACTTAGTAGGAAAATGACGCGGTGTACTTTGACGTATTTAATCATACACTGTTATGATTTGTAATACCTTCGTGATGTCACAAATATAGAATTCAACGATTAAATTGTATATTTTCATTAATCGAGTAGCAACCTTCAATTAGCTTAGCATGCCTAGCATGGTGGTCGAAAAATTCTAAAATTTATGTAACAAACAATTCAATGAATAAAGAAAACTTAAAAACTTAAAAAAAAAAAGCTTACAAATTTAGGAGGCGGGTATAGGTGCCGCCTTAACCAAATTATCAATGTATCCAGGAGTGTCCAGGCGTGTGATAACCAAACTATCAGTGTGTCCAGGAGTGTGATAACCAAATTGTCTGTGTGTCCAGGAGTGTGATAACCAAATTATCAGTGTGTTCAGGAGTGACGGACGAATCCATCCCACCCGCTGTGGTGCAGGACGATGTTCCGAAAGAGCCCTGGAGATGTCAAAAGGTCCCCCTCAACCAGTCTCTCCCGATCCAGTCTGCCAGGCAGTTGGTGGATGGCCTCCGTGGTCGAGGGGTAAGGCCTTTGATTCGCAATCCGAAGGTCGCGGGATTGAATCCCGACATGCGCTAATAAATTTTATTTCACAATTAATTAATTTATTATAATAGTATATTTGCGGCACGTTTCATAGTGGGAGATATTCTAAGTAACGCCCTAACATCGTCATTCAGAGTTGAAACGTTGCTTGAAATGGCTTTAGCCGTGTCTGGTGACGAGATTCGAATAGTCAGGTACTTCCCCACTTTTCTTTTCTCCATCTCCTTCCCCTCCCCTCTACCTACACATAAGCCTTACAAAATACCACGATTTGGGGATGCCTTAGTCTCAATGGCTCCAGACGGGAACAGTTGGGATTCTTGTGCAGTTTCCACATAAAAAGAAAAAAACTCGTTAAAAAAATGATCATGTATAAAAAAATTACAAGATCTTATAATTTAAGAATATTTCGTATGCTGTAAAATATTACGATAATGTTTTAGCTAGGTATGTAATATGTAAATGACATGATTTAGAATTGACATATAACATACAATGCCATGCGGAGATAAATGATAATAGATGCTTGTATTTGTTGGAAAATAATAATAATAAATGTGATGAAGCTATGAAAATTGACGTAAATTTTTTATGAAAGTAATGGACCAAAATACACAGTAAATTCATACACGATGCATAATTACGACCTTAATAATCTGATTTTATGACACGTTTTGGCTTGTTTGTCATTTATATGTGTATAACCTACATTGTATTGCCAATAAGCTAGGCATTGAAATCACTAATGAAGACTTTTTAGATATTTATCTCATTCCTGACCGTGTCAAGGTTTTCCTAGAAAAATAGTTATTAAATTTCACAATTCCAGCATTCCAACTCGACACAACCTTCTTGCAACAAAGAACTAAACTAAGAAAATAAGCTCATCCTTATATTTACATCGGCGAAGTTTTGTCTGCATACAACAAGGACTTACTACGGAAGACTAAAAAGCGAGCCCAGGAATTAAACCACCAACACACCTGGTTCAAAAACGGGAAAGTTTTCACAAGGAAGTCAACTGAATCAAAAATCATCAACATAAAACACGAAAGAGATCTACTAACACTTTAAAACCAAATTTTTATCGTTGAAATACTGAATTTAAAATACCTGAAATGGAGACCGATCTAAAAGAACTCACATACCGTCAACTTGAAAATGAAACTGTTACTACCAACTCAAACAACATAAAACTATGTCTAAAAAATAATTTGAAAATAATACACCAAAATATAAGAAGCATCAATAAAAACTTCGTAGGATTTCTTTTAAACCTAAAACTAATAAATGTTGAATTTTATGTTATGATCCTAACAGAATGTTGGATTAAAAATTCCTATACGCCAAAAAATATAGAAGGCTACTATTGCATCAACACTTCACACAATACTAAACAAAATGATGGAAATGTAGTTTACATTAAAAACAATTTGAAAACAGTAGTTTTCAAATTGTTTTTAATGTAAACTACATTTCCATCATTGGTAGTAACCAAAGACATCAAAATCAATGACTCCAACTATCTACATACTAGCTTGGGGAAGTGCTACAAACATAGCAATTGACCCAATTCAAAAAATACAAAAAGCAATAATTAAACTCATCCTGCAAGTACCATTTCACACAGATTCTAGCGAAATCTACAAAGCATTAGAAGTCATGTCAATAAGACAACTTTATGCCAAATCTGCTATAATATACCTTGTCCAAAACAAACAACACATTCCAATTCAACCAAAAACCATAACAAAAACCAGGTCCTCAACAAATAAAACACTGAACATACCGATAACCCACACCACACATGGACAAAGACACTTTCAGTATTATGCAACCAAACTTTTTAATTGCATGCCCATTACTTTGAAACAAATATTATCTGCAAATACATCTACAAACATTCATAAAAAATATATCACTGACTGGATTAAAAATCAAGATATTAACTTTATACAAAACATTATTATTCCCAACCAAACGTAACAAAACTACAAAAAGTATAAAATTAAATAAACCTAAAAATTAAGTAGTTTTTCAAGTATCCAACAACTATACATACACTTACAGTTTATATATGTGTGTACATATATGTATGTGTATGTGAATGTGTATGCGTATGTATACGTATGTATATATATATTTATATGCATGTGTGCAGGTACATGTATTTTTATGGATGTGTATGTATGTGTATGTTAATATATATATATTTTTTTTTTATATTCCTCTAATATATTTAAATACTTTTTTTTGCTCTTCTAAATAACCAATGTAAAATAAATATTAAAATTTGAAAAAAAAAAAATTCATATAAAACTTTCTATTACAACACATAAATACTTGTCATACATAAACATAAATAAACACGTAAACACCTCAGCACAGGTTCTCCTAGTGAGGTGTTCACGAAACATACAACAATACCTATCCACAGTTTCACCTTCACAAACCTACCTTACACCCAACAATAAAATTACAAAATATATTATGTAAAAATATTTTCGAAATTGATCTATAGGTAAATACTGTAATATATAGAAATAAATAAATAAATAAATAAAAATAAATACAATCTACCTCTGAGTTTGATATTCTGGCTATTTATAGATCCCCATCCGGCCCCAAAATTACAAACTTCCTGATACTTGATACATAAACTAAAACACTGTAGTAATCTGTTTTTAATTGGAGACACAAACATTAATATTTTAGAAAATGGTCATCCTCAAAAAAGACGATTACCTGAATGCCATAAGCTACTACGGTCTTGTTAGTTACATCAACAAACCTACTACAGTCACTGAAGAAACTCTTTCTTGCATCGACCATATAATAGGCAGAACGAAACAACCTATCAATACTATAATATATGAATCCACAGTAACAGACCACTACTCCACAATATTGGAAGTTGGAAATGAAAATAAAAGAAAAGGTGATTCCATTAACGTTTCTATCATGAAAAATACAAACTACTGGGATACAATTAACTACAACATAAAAAACAAAAATAGGAAAATTTATACTCAATTACTGATAATGATATGGCATGGAATTATTTCACTAATTTTATTCAAAAGCAAATAAATCTACACACCAACCAGAAAGAGGTACCAAATTTTAAAAAAATACAATCACAAAACCGTGGATTACACCTGGACTATTAAAATGCATAAGGAAATATACGCACTAAACTAATTAAACATGCAAAGAATAAATACTACTCAAGAAAAAATATTGAATGTAATAATGACTCCATAAATATTTGACAAATTCTTAAAGAGATAACATATTCAAAGCAATTAAGAAGTCAAATTGAGGATCTTACAATTGATGGTCAGACTGTGAATTTTAACTTGGACTCGAACACTATTTTCGATCATGCAAATACCTTTTTTACAGACGTTGGATCAAAACTGGCCAGTAAAATAAAAGAAAACATCAACTGCAACGCTCAAACTCCACCATCAGATGATAATCTCCGAGACGAAACTTGCACAAAATTCCCCTTCCCTTCCTAACTTCCTTAAGCCTCACAACGTTTGCAAACATGGGGATGCCATAATCCCACTGGCTCCGAACTCTGTCACGGAGAAAATATTTTTTTTAAATAGCTTGGCCTTACCTTTATGAGCAAGCACACCTCTGCTCCTGACCGGAAGTTACATGTTAGTTAAAAAGCGTAGGTTAAATATTATTATTATTGTGGTCATTTCCTGCATACATGCAAATCAATTGTATTACTATTCTGCAAGTATTCTGTTCCGATGTTATCTTGGTAACTGGTGGCCATTCCATCATTCCTATGCTATATTTTTTTTTATTTGAAGTTGCTGATGACTGATAACTCTCTTGTCTCTTATAGCACATATGATATTGCATTATTCACATTAAAATGGATACAGTTCCGACAGTGTGATGTGGTCAATTTAATGCATTTATCCATTGACTTAAAACTCACTAGATGTACCTTCGAGTACAATGAAATAGCACTGAAATAGATATTGTTCCCGGCTCCCGGCACCATCTAGCTCCACTTGGTAGCAATAATTAATTATGGAGAGAAACCTCTAGCTGAAATTTAAAAAAAAATCATAACTTTTTCTGATACATTTTTAACGACATTAAAAAACACGATCATGAAATTTCAAGTTTAAAAAATATATATTTAAAACAATAAACGATGATTCTAAAGACAAATTTATTATATTATCTGATAATTCGTCCAATTTCGTACGATTTTCAAAAATGGTGAAAACACAGCAAAACTAAACGCTCTGGTGGAAAACCGGTCAGTGGCTTAGTGGGCATTGCATTTGGGTCCCACCTGGGCGTCGCGTGTTCAATTCCTCGGCTGGCTAAGGCCTCCATCACGACTCAAACAACATTTTCCGCTTACAGTGGTGGTAGTACGAGATTTTCAAACATTGTTGGGTTATTTGTAACCCAACAATGAATGTTTGTTTCTTTAAAAAAAAAAAAAATCTGACGTCATGCGATACCGCCCTTTACACCCTCCCGAACAAAATTGATAACCATGTCTGACTATAGTACAGCTCTTGGCAAGCGACTTTTTATTATTATTACGGCACGTATCGTGTATTACACAATCAAGTCAGTGCCATCGAGCAACGACTGTTTGCAAATGGCGACGGTTGCTGTTGATACTCTTGTTGTTGCTTATAGGTGTTTTGTTTTACCGCAAGCATATTAAATAAACAGAGTTATTAAGCTACATATTTAAAACAGTGAAATTTACCTAGCAGTGACTCCATTATTGGCGTTTGCGTCCCCGAAAGTACTCTAGTTGGCCTTGTTGTTAAATATGTGTCGTCATCTGATACATATATGTGTATGCCCACAAGTAGCAATACCCTACGTACCCCACAATACCCTACGTATTCGCTTGCCCACAGCAAGCGAATACGTAGGGTATTCGCTTGCTGCCACTGAACATTTAAAATTGGGCCCAATTTTCACACCTCGGAGTTTAAAAATTCTTTAAAATTATGTTAGATTCTATAAAAAAGCTATCGATTAAAAGCAATCAAATATATACAACTAACATTTTAGTTCTATAGACTATAGACGGTGAATATATTGAGATAATTTATTTCTTCATTTACTGAAATTGCTTGTTATCTCTATAAAATATGATGGAAAAAAAAACAGTGTTGAAACTCGGGCGAAGCATGGTTGTCCCTGTGGATACGTGCATGACCAATCCCGTGTGTTGTATTTCAAACAGCGCACTCAATTACAACGCCAATCTCACTTATCCACTTATCTGGCACAAAATTAATACAATATGCTCATAGTCCTGTCACGCGGCTGCCAATTTGAGAATATGTCAGTTACCAGCTGTCAGTTTTATTTTCGATAATAATCTGTCCGATGAACAATCTATCAGATTAAGTCTTATATTTTTTTTCGCTTTTTTGTGTGTCTTGTTCTGTTTCACGTTTCATTTAGATTGATTAGTTTTATCTTCTTCTACAATGATATTATATTACATGGGTATAAGGTCATCCCCTCACTGAAAACCAGTACTGCTGGTCGCCGCGTTAGTGGCGTTTCAGTTGCCATGGTAGCGGCTCACGAACTATCAAGTTTTGACATGCCAGATCAGAAAAAAATATAGATCTTGTTAAGGAGTTTGATTGCAATTGCGTTGAGAACTGTTTTTTTTTTAGTTTCTCCATGGACGGAGGCCCTAACCTTCTAAAGTTATTCCAGTAAAATTTAAATATTTATTTAACAAAAATTTTAATTAGTAGAGCACTCATTGTTTTATTTAACAACTGTGGAATGTTCAAACTAGTATTGTTAAATTCTTTTTATCGCACATTGTTTAATAATGTTACGTTATGACTTCACTTTCGCTGACGCGCAAAAAATTATGACGTCGCTGCGAGAGTTCAAAGCTTAGCGTATACTATTACAAAGTTGGGTCTTAAAAATCAAGAAAAATCGTGGCCTGTAACTTATAATTTAAAATACAAGTAAATTAAATAGCTCCCATACGTGCTTAGATTTGCTATACCTTTCAATTAAAAAAATACGTAATATTAATTTGTTTGGGTATTTATGGCTTCAAATCCAAAATTAAGTTATGTATGAAAAAGTGGAACCATCGGCCCATTTCATACAAATCTTAATTTTGGATATGAGGTCAAAATACCCAACCAAATTGAAAAATTATTTTTGTTATCAAAAGGTATATCAAGTATCTAGTATGGATGTGAGCTACTTTATTTATTTTTGCTTTAAATTATAAGATATAGTCCATTTATAATTTTAATGTTTCATGATTTTAGAGGCAACTTGAGCAATCATTTTTGAGTAAATGAAAATTTTTATTTTTGTTTTATTTAAATTTATATTATATTATAACATTACAATTTATATTATTACATTGTAAAAATAATTTTACTATATTTATTACGAAAATATGACGATGTATAAAATAAAAAATTAAACATTGTTTCGGTTTGCGTTTTTTGGGTGGTAATTTTAATATACAAAAACGACAAATTTTTATTCCGACGTAAAAAGGTAATTTGTATTTTAAATTTACACCCATCAAAATGTTATATTTTATTAATTTTTGTTTTTTTTTTTATTTTATATTTCATCATACTTTTAAAATAAATATGGTAAAATTATCTTATAAATGTTTTTCATTTACTCACAGATAATTGTCAAAGTTGCCTTTAAAATCATGAAATATTAAAATATTTAATGGCCTTTATCTTATAATTTAAAGCAAAAATAAATAAAGTAGCTCATATTCGTACTAGATATTATATATACCTTTTGATTACAAAAATAATTTTTCAGTTTTATTGGGTATTTTGATCTCAAATCGAAAATTAAGATTTGTATGAAACGGGCCGCGCGAACTTTCCACTTAAGAGGAAGCCACAAGCCAAAAATGTTTGTATTCTTAGTGTGCATTGTGTATGGCCACGAATAAGGTAAAAGGCATAAAAATTACTTGGCAAACGGAATCCTAACTTCAAGCGGAAAAGTGGTTTTTATTTATTTGCTAAATAAAATTTAAATTAAGAAAAAAATTTAATCACTGGAAACAGATAGCCATAAATTTTTGTTTTTAAATAGTTGTTTCTTTTATGTGTTCGTACATTTCTAGGAAAAAAAATTGTAGTGTCAGCCTTTATTGTTTTATTAAGTAATTAATAATTTTATTTTAATTCTTCTCAATGGAAACGGTAGGAGAAGTTTCAATTTATCCGAAGCATATGTTTTATGCTTATAATGTAAACCGATTCGTACTAAAGATGAATAGTTATTCAGCATTAACCTTCGCCTTGCAGATTGGCAGAATTGATTGATTCGTAAAGCCAATTTCTAGTAGAGGTTGAGGTCCTCAACCCCAATGAAAGGCCATGAGGTGAGATTGTGAGTGAAATAGGGGGTGGCAACGGGAAAGGATGGGAGCGTCTTTTCGTCAGGGTCATTGGCCGAGCTGCAGTAGGAGTGGGGTAATAAGGAATAGAACAGAGAAACAAAAGAAACACGGGAAAATTTTCTACGGAAGATATAAATTCACGACCATAACTAATTTTGTGGCGGCGCTAAAAAAAGTTTTTTTTACTAGAGGAATTTTTATTTAATATAATTTTTTAATTGCGTAATTTATTCAGAGTGAGAACAATCTCATCACCCTGGTGAAATTAAATTGTGACTTGAAATGGCTTTAGCTATGTTTTTTGATTAGATATGAATAGTCAGATACTTTTTAGTCATCCTACTCTTCTTTTTGTCCTCCTCGCTTCCTTCAACCTCTTAACATTTCTCAAACAGAGATTGCATAGTTTCGCCGAATCTAGAACTGCGTCATATTAAAAAAGACTTTTTTAAATTCCTCAATTCTTCTGATAATCCATCAATATTTATCCTCAATTAAAAGTCGATGCAAAAAATAATTAATTACTGTGTTATTGAATGTTTGCTGGTGAAAGGTACACACGAAGTCCGGAAACAGTGTTACAAGCGGGAGTGTAATGAATTTGCATCACACAGAAAACCAATAAAATAAAAAATTTCGGTTTCTTTTCTTTCTTTTTTGTAGCCGGATCTATGTCGACGAATTTTAAAAGACTAAAAAAGTTTGACCTAAAAAAATCCTACTTTGAACTCGATTTACTCGAAAACGAAAGCTCAAAACAAAATTATACTTGTACTACAAAAGTGTTGTAGATTGACCGGTTTCTTTCTTGTATAACTATTTTCCGGATACCGTGTATATTATGGTCTTAAAATTCTCCGAGTTATCGTACGCCGATTTTTCCAACTTGTGATCTATTATTTCTGGGTTTTTTTATTTTATTTATTGTTTTCGCTCTTACAGCAAGGTTGAAGGTTGTACATATATTTCCACAGTTTTAGTTGATTCACCGAGTTCAAAGAGACTGCACTATGCGATAGGGGTTGAGGGATGACAAGGGGCAGTAGGGGGCGGGTTCTGACAGGTTACTCCATCCCCATACCGAATACAGACTACGTAATATTGAATGCATGGATTTAATTTCTTTGCTATTAGGGCGTGTATTTGTGGGTTTACTGTAGAGCGAATTTGAGTTTAAATTTTAAAAATTTTCATTTCGAATTTATTTATGTTGTCGTTAGTCCTGTATAAAGAAGAGAGAGTAATACTGATTAAAAATTAACCAATAAATATCGTTGACTTGACTTTCAATGACAATAATAATTGTAATCATATAAAAATATATCTTGTTATGCATCAATGTGTTCAGTAGGTACATACTGCTATTTGTCATTATTCTGTAAACATATTAGTACGGTGTTAATGAGTGAAACAGTCATAGAATTCATGAAAAACCCCATTACAATGTTAACTTCTCCAAATGGGAAATCCAGCATTGACCCTTAATTTGCTAATAACCTGATTTGTGCGGTGAACTGTAACAAATTGGGAAACCATTTAAAATTATCATAATTATATTATATTAGTAGGTAAATTCCTACTCTGGTCTTAGTCACATTAAACTAATATTATTATTTTCTTTTATAGATTCACGAGAAAAATGTTGTACTGTGTACCCACACATGTAAGTAATTTTTATTTTAATATTTTCGATTTAATCCTACGATTTTTAAATATAATTACCATTCAAATTTTAAACTATCCTCCTGAAGCCAGTGGAACTGGCACTAATCCCAAACACAAGATGTATCCCCATACCCCATTATGTATTCTCATAGGAATTTAACCAGCTGTTCCTGAGCGTATTTGGAGTAACAAATGTAGATGTCATTATGCAGCCCGATGAATTTTTTTTTCATTTCATCACGTAGGTACTACCTAGCGCATTACGTCATACGCACTCCGTCTCGTTCCAGCGGCACCGTACAGATGACACATAGCGCGTATCACGTGTGGCAGTGTGAACAGTTATTGCCTGTCGGAATTATTTTTTTCATTTGAAAACAAATCATCGGACAGCAAAATGAAATGTACATTTTTTACTCCAAATATGCTTAGGAATCGCTGGAGCTGGTTAAAGTCTTTCGGGTACTTGCGCACACCCTCCGTATATCTTAAAATTACAGAAAGTGGGAAGGTTTTGGTATTATGCCACATCATCATCAATATATTGTACGTACATACGTGAAGCCAAAACTTTGTACCCCTTTTTACGAAAATTGCGCGGACGGAGGAGTATGAAATTTCGCACACTTATAGTTTATATGGAGGAGTGCAGAATGACACACACACTCGCGTCTTTACTCTATTGTTTATTGAGTCTATGGTCAAATTGAGAATAGATTAATATTGTTTGTCTTTAATATTATTTGTCTATGGTCTTGCTGAATGTCAAACATAAAAAAAAACACTACAATTATGGTCGAATTTCGACCATTGGGCGACCACTAGTTATGATAAATCGATGAGTTTCTGTGGATTTTTAGCTTTGATTAGTGTCCATTTTGAATACCCAGACGCCAGATTTTCTATTCCCCTTCTTTTTGTATTTACTTCATTCGCTAGTATTAACAATTTTCATTCACATATTAATTTACCTTTTATACTTCATTCAATAACAAAACATTCTCCAAATTGGATGTCTCATAAATCCGCTGACTTCTGGATGTTAAGACTTTATACAGTACCGCAAATATAAAAAACCCTTGGGAGGACCAAGAAATACAAATTTATTTCACCTTGAGTTTGCCCTGCCATTATTCCTTGTAAAAAAATGCGTCCATTCGGAACTGTCAAAAGTGCATTTATTTCAATTCAGCTTTATTGAGGGCTGTCTGTTGCACTTCTCGGTTGATTCAACTCCAGATGCATTTTCATTGCACTTGTGAGATTCGTCATGGTAATGAATGCACATTGTGTTGATTATGAATGCTGAGGGCAGGGGTCAGGTTTCAACACCGCGGAATTAAGCCGGGAGCCACCGGGTACGTCTTCCAACAAACTTCAAAGAAGAAGACGGTTACGTAGGGTGGGGTATTAGATTATAGAAGCAGAATGCAGAAGATGAAGCTGAACAATTGGATCGGAACACTGGATTTAACTTTCAATCCCCCCTTTTTTGTTAAGAATTGAAAAATTTGTAACAAATGCCTTGTTTAAAGTTTTTTGTTTATCGTATTATGTACGAGTATATACAAAGTTGAATGGATATTTCAAAGCTTCATAGCTGATGATAGAAGTGATTTTGCAATGAATTTGCTAAGAAATTCCAGACAAAAAAATTTGTCCAAATCTAAAGACGCCAGAGCTCATCGTTCGGTGTTTTTAAGTGCTCCACGCACAGTTTTCTGCTTTTTTAGAACACAAAAAATAGTTTTTTGGCCCCATCAGTCCGAGAAACTCACCAATTAAGAAAACAAATGATTTCAAAAATATCTATCCATCGTGGTGCTGGGAAAATTCTATTCTAAAATATTCCCTCCCATAGTTATAAAACTATGAAACATCATAAAACTAGTACTGATATCACACCATTTCCACGAAGAGTTGAGCAGAGAAGATAGACCGCTACACAATTCTGTCTCGGCACTTAAAATACACGGCAAAATCCTTACTATTTACATTCACATATCGTCTCACACATACTCTTTTGACTTAGCAGGAGTATCCGGGTGAGATTTGTACGAGTCTTCGCGGCGGATGTGTCTCCCAATCAACGACACCGCGGTGGGAGGGATGGATTCATACGTCCGTTACTCCTGGACACCTGACCTCCAAATTACTACCCTCTCCTGATACTCTTTCTCTCACGGAACTTTATATCCTGCCTCTACTTCCTTTCCTTAAAATGACCCTCCACACAACATCCCTAAAGATGACATGGGCCCTAAAGGAAATTATTCCTCATTCCTGTGTAAAGATAATCTAAAAAAAATTTACTTCCTAAAATATTATAGATATGTTCAGGACGCATTGTCGTGGTAAGCCATCAGCAGACAATTTATAGCAAATCCAGATAGCAATCATATCCTTTTCCTCATCATCACATCGATCGTCCATTTGATTACAGACATATCTGAAAAATCAAAAATTAAGTTCAGTATTTTATTTTTTAGTATACAGTTAGTACAATACTTTTAAACACCAACAAATCAATTATAATACAGAAAAAACTTGTAGTGAATTAAATTAAATGTTGATGTTTTCTGAGTCACTAGTGGGGTATTTTAAAGTAATTTAATCACAGTAATTTAACTTAGTATTTGGAGAGTTTGACTAACCAACTGGACGATGGACATTTCCAAGGTATACTATGTCTCCAGTTCTTTCCTCGTTGTCGAAGTCAAAGAGGAAAAACATAACGGAATACCATGGAAATATTAGATCGTCTCTTTTGCCTCATTAGTTCGACTAATGAAATGCCAAGACGTTCCCAAGTAGGGTATTCCAAAATGTCATACTAATTTAATCAAAACCTAGTATTTGGAGATGTATGACTAATCAACTGGACGATGGACATTTCCAAGGTTTACCATGTCTCCAGTTCTTTCCTCGTTGTCGAAGTCAATGAGGAAAAGCATAACGGAATACCATGGAAATATTTGACCGTCTCGCCCGGCGTTTTTGCCTCGTTAGTTGGACTTATGAAATGCCAAGATGTCCGCCCAAAGAGCCGCTAGATTTGCAATTAAGATTGTGGAAGAGCAAAGTCGCTAACTGTTGGAAATGCGCCCCGGGAATTAACGAGGATTAAAGCGGCCACCGAAAGAGTTTACTCATTTGTAAGGTGTTAGTAATCTTTTCGTCATTATCCAAAAATATAACGGTGTTTTAAAATTACGTATTTTTTACATTTTATATTCGAGTTGGTACCTACACTGTTTTAATAGTGAATATCGATGGCTTAAGAGTTAAAATGTTGTAACTATAAAATGGTATTAGTTGGAAAATCGCAAAAACCAAGTAATTGATGATATTTTTTTATTGTTATTATGTTTATTTTGAGAACTCCATTTTAATTTTTAGTTCTTTCATATATTCAATAACATTATTATTTAATTTATAAAAATAGTTTAACGCTCTTAGATATGTTTAAGACAAGTTTAAATATTAGAAAATATAAAAATACATAATTATGCTAGAAAAAGAAACCCATAAGTCAACATTTGAGAATACCTCACTTAACGACATTTAGTCAAATTTAAACAATTCAGCGATTGGGGAAACTTTAAAAGGGTGTCCTATAATATTTCCGACAATTACTCGGAAATCAATAAGGGCATAGGTAATACAAATAAAAGCAATTAGTTATTTTTATTATATAAAAAATAAATAATATAAATATATCGTCTATAAGTGGCCTAATCACAGTTCGATAATGCCTTCAGAAGGCAAAACAGCTGACACTTGTAATAATAATTACATAGTAGAACTTGTTTATAAACACGCATTATATATTTTTAACTGAAGATAACCTACAAATATGTAGTATTCTTGATACTTGAACCATCTCTTTTAATACCGTATTCTATATTGTTATCTAATAAGAAATAAGTTTCCATTCTATCATAACTTCAAATTATGTTAAAAAAAATACAATATCTTAACTCTAAGCCATCGAAATTGAATAAAAAATAGAATCGAGCCACTAAGAATAACACTCCTTATGTAGATGACCATAAGGTTTAAATTCCCGCTTGACACCAGCCGCCTGTTTTAATTTATGCAAGAAGATCGCCAAAAAGTGTGTTTTATTTTATTTTGCGAAGCTTAGTAACAAATATTAAAATGTTTCCGATCATTTTCTAAAGAACTTATTGGCCCCATTATACTATAAAACCACAATCGAAAAGGGGGTTCGTGAATAGGATATTTTGAACTTTAAAGCAGTTTCTATGCTGATCAAAGACCAAAATGTGTCCAACTCGCAGCATTTAACTAAATCATTTAAAATGTTTCTAAGCGATCAAATTTTCAAATCGAAAGCACATGATTTTGCATTAAGTCGTAGTGCTTCACCTTAACTATGAATCAAATACTCTCAAATGGTGAGTTGTGGCGACATGAAATTTGTTATCTGTTAAAATTAAGTATTTAGTTTGTCTACAACGTCTTTTCCTTCGTGATCTGTGAAGCTTTTTAATTTCCGTTTAACTAAAAGACTTAATTAGCCGCCGCTATCCGAATTTCGACCGATTTCTTACATATCTCCCTTAAACATTTGAAGTTTTTAAGCTCTTAAAAAAATATATGTTATTTTTGAAGATAATATCTAGATACCTTCCACGCCGAAACGCAAATTATATGAAATTCCCTCGATAGAAAAAAAATCGCAAAGTATGCTCCGAAAATTATTAAAAACAAGTCTATTTCTATTGTTTTATAAGTTATACTTGTGAAAAAATTCACACTGTTTCTTTAAATGATACTTAAGACACGTTTTATTAAGCATTTTCGCTATTTTCGCTTCGATTTTATCACTTAAAATATTAGCGCGCTCTGTCCAACATTCGTAATTATCTCTCCATCTTCTTCTTTTTGAGCCGGGAAGCGCCACCTTAACTTTGTATCAAATACTCTCAAATGGTGAGTTGTGGCGACATGAAATTTGTGTCTCTTTATCTGTTAAAATTAAGTATTTAGTTTACCTACAACGTTTTTTCCTTCGTGATCTATCAAGCTTTATAATTTCTGTTTAAACTGAAAAGAATACGTTAAGTGTTAATTTGGATCGAGCAATTACGAGTAATAACTATGTTTGTATAAACCTTGCTCTATTATCGTTTTCCGTACGTTTCTTACATGTATACCTGCATACGATCAACACAGAATTATAGCGATCATTATTACTAGTAATATTTAATCGAACACAGTGGCGTGCAGTAGTAGCTTTTAAAAGATTTTTTTCATATAGACCAATCAACCAAGACGTGAATTATTTCTGGGGTATTATTCCATCGTATCCAACACTGCCATCGTATCCATAACATTTCCATCGGGACAGACGTGTAATTCAATCACAATTGAATTGAATTTCAACTACACATCTACCCTGATGATGGACACTATAACACTGTCCAAACGTTGGCTCAAGGAGGAGGTGAAAGTCTCAACCAACACCGTACAAGGTTTGAGTTAATACAATTAAATGTAAATTTATTGAATTTCGCTGTACACGTTTTAGATTTAAAATAATGAATTTATTACATTTCATCTCTAACCCACATTCCCTTCAATTTTCCCAGTTTAATTACGATAGAAAAAATTATAATTTAATCAGATTTCTGGACACCTCAGAATGAATTCAACTAAATACTTCCATTGAAAAGTCGTTAGAAGTGATGAAAAAAACATTAAAAATTGGTTAACCACCGGAGCGACAGCGCAATTTAAAAAAAATTCCTCAAATCAAAAAAATCATACCCCTGAATTTCAATATGGAGACATAAAATCTGATTATAGTTCTATATAGCCAATGAATTCTTCTATCTTTTGTCGATTATCACTAGGAGGCGGAATGCGGAGGCAAACGAAAATTCCAAAGCAGCCAATTATTTAAGGCAAAACAATTGAACTATCGTTATTTGACCGGTCTAATTTATTTTACGGGGCCAACGGACTTAGTTATAAAATATAAAAGATCATTTGGTTTTGGCCTATTTCAGCATATCGCTCGCCATACATTTCCGATGTTTTTGTCTCCGCATTCCGCCTCCTAATGATCGCATATTCGTAGGATTCATAAAAAAAATTATAAAATCGTAAACTTCTACTTAATTACTTACAAATAACGGAAAAATTGCCAAAATTGACAGCAAAGCAATCCGAGGTATTTTAAATAGTGCCATATTGTGGCAAAAAGCTCTCCAGTGGTAAGTAATAATAATAATAATAATTGGATATTTTATAGAGCGCCGTTTTGCGAAAAATCACCTCAAGGGCGCTAGATTACGCAATTACAAATAGGTAAAGTTAGGTTAGGTTATGGGTTTTCTTTCATTTTTTTAAAAGCTTTTAACGACTTTTCATTTGTGTTGTTGTGTTCAGTTCAATTTGTGTTCAGTTGCGTTGATTCTGCGTTCTCCAGACATCCCAAGAATGGCGGGTGAAATAATAGATACTAAAAAATGTAACGAATGTGCAATATTTTAAAATGAGATCTTTATATTTTAAAAAAAACAGAACATTGTTTTTCCATGATCTGAATTTATCATCGAAAATTATAAACGATTTTTACTGTGGGACCTGATGGTTTCTGTCAATTTTATTAAAATAAACGCTTTAAATTCATCTATTCTTTATAATGAGGCAGAAAAAAACTGTTATCGAAAAATCTTAGCATAAAAATGAGTTTGATAAAACAATGACTTTGAACAGTTCGGAGTTTGAAAATTGAAAAATATACCCTGCACGCCACTGGCGGACGGTTAATTAATTATCTAATAATTGCTTCAATGGTTTGGTTGCATGCTATAATAACTTAGTATGTAGCCTAAATACCCGAATACCTAGAAATTCGTAATTCTTTCAAAAACCTGCTACATTGTATTATCAATTATGCATTATTGATTATTTAGAACACTTCAACACACTCAGTAATTACAAAATAATGGTAATTATTATTATATAATTACTAAACGTCTGCGATTCATTTAGATTATTAAGCAACGATAAATTAGTGATTCATCGGTAACCAACGACTAAAAACATTTTGGTCTCGGAGAGATTTACGATAGCTTTTTTTTAGAATATTTTGAATTTGGGATTGCTATATAAAAAGTGTTTTCACGACAACGAATAATGAAATGAAAGAATGAATGACTCTAATGAAGTTAATTTTTTTGTTAAAATAACTTTTAAGGTTATAAACATCAATGTACAAGAACAGAACAAGACACGGAAAAATAAAAATTATTACAATTCCTTGGAACTTTGTAATCATTTAAAAAGGTAGCAGCCAAAAATATGTGAAAAATTAGTTGAAGATATTATTGTTTCTGAATTTTAAATATAAGATTTACAAAAACGAATTGAAAATAAAAAGCCGTTTGTCCAGGTAAGATGAGAGATCCTGGGTTCGAGTCCCGATTGCCACCGCTACCTTTTTTATTTTTCTGCGTCTTGTTCTTTTTCATATTTTCGTTTAGATTTATTAGTGCTTTCTTCTTCAATGATCTATATTATGTTAGTTACCCTTTTTATTTTTCTGTGTCTTGTTCTTTTTCATATTTTCGTTTAGATTTATTCATGTTATCTTCTTCTTCAATAATCCATATTATGTTAGTTACCTACCCTTTTTTTTTCTGCGTCTTGTTCTTTTTCATATTTTCGTTTATATTTATTAGTGTTATCTTCTTTTTCAATGATACATTTTGTGGTAGTTACCCTTTTTATTTTTCTGCGTCTCGTTCTTTTTCATATTTTCGTTTAGATTTAATAGTGTTATTTTCTTCTTCAATAATCCATATTATGTTAGTTACCCTTTTTATTTTTCTGTGTCTTGTTCTTTTTCATGTCTTCATATAGATTTATTCGTGTTATCTTCTTCTTCAATGATACATATTATTTATATACAAACCTCTCGGTATAGGTTCTTCCCTTTTTAATTGTATAAATTGAACCACTTTCCTTTGTTTAACTGGTCGGTCCCGCGACTTAATAAACGTAAACAAAATGTCTCGGCCTGACTTCAAAAATAGAATTGGGCCATGGAGGAAAATAACGCAAATAACTTTTACTTTCTCGATTAGGTCAACTGAACTTTGAGACCACTGAAGACATAAAACGGTAGAAGCGTAATTTGGGCGTGTGCCCGTGTATGCCTGAAGTAAGCTCAATTTTATCTTACTTCGGATGGAATTGATCAAAAAATTTCCAAAACCGAATTTCTTACCTGAACAGATAATCGATTTCATTGGCCTATCTATTACGGCCTCCGTAATAGAAAGGCCATCCGGAGGTAAATTTTATTTGATTTTTTTTTACATTAGCTCCACACAGGAGGCCTTGAGAAAAATAATTCCCCTCAGGGCCTGTGTCATCTTTGGGGATGCTGTTTGGAGAGGTTTTTAGGAAAGGAAGGGGGGGAGTTCTGGGAAGTAAAGGGTATGAAGGGTGGGTAGGAATCTAGGGTTCAGTGTATCCAGGAGAGACGGACGTATGAATCCATCTCTCCTGCTGCGATCCAAGACGATGTTCCGAGAGAGTATGACAAGAGAAGTCAAGCGGACTCCCTAAACCATTCTCGCCCTCGTGTAAGACCACCATTCAGAAATGAAACCATGCTAGAAATATCTTTAGTCGTGTTTGGTGACTAGATCTGAATAACCAGATACTTCCCCACCTTCTCCTCTCACATTTTCTTACCCTCCCCACTTACTTTTAGCCTCACAACATACTATTGGAGATTCCATATTCTCACTGGCTCCATAATTACGTTATTCACATAAAAAAGGAGTCCACAGGTCCTATGTAAATTGACGACACCCGTTTCGTTCAAATAGATACCGCACCCTAGGGATTAGCTGTTCTGTGTTTGAGACAATGTGTCAAATTTAAACTGAGTTATTCTTGGAAAAGTAATTAATTCACCCTAAGGCTTTATTTTATATTTTTATCTCGCAATTTTAATTTCAGGACATACTCTTCGCGAGAAAAAACTAAATTAACAGTCTTTGACCATAAAACACTTGTACTAATCTAATTCTAAAATCTCTCTTGGTACCATTGTGTGACTCCAGCCACTCTCTTAATAACCTCATTAAATGTCTGGATCCTTAGACCGTACTATCTCGTTAACTGCCCTCTTCACTAGCGATCAAATTCTTGTATTATTTATTAATCTGAATTTTAATCAAAGGTCTAATCTATAAATTAAAAAAAAACTAAATTAAAATGCACCTCTGCTACCCTGCCATTATGTGAATACAGATATAGAGCGTACATTGCATGCTTAAAAACACCTTAGATCAATCTTAGAATGATTTTTGCTTAATAATTTAAATTTTTTTTCATATTTTTTATTTAAATTTTAGCTGGCAAAGGAATAACTTTTATTAGAAAGAAAAAAATCTTAGGATGGGTTGTTTCAAAAAATTTGATGGATTCATCAAATATTTGACGTTAATTTTCACGTTCTGTGTAAGTTCTATTCAAGTTCTGTGATGATTTCAGTTTTGTGAAGCAGCTGGCCTATGATGATAAAAAAACAGAACTCGAAAAAAACTTACACAGAACCTGAAAATCAACTTCAAATATTTGATGAACTCATCAAATTTTTTGAAACAACCCGTCCTAACACATATATATGATTATTCATCTAACATGAATAAACATATATATCATAAAACAACATAAAAATAATAATGAATACTCGACGAAGCAAGATCGCCGAAACTTGTCACTATATTTGCGGAAATAAGGATTGCAACTTAAGAGGAATATAAACGCTAGAAATATTTCGATTCTCATGCCTTCAAAATTTAAAATCGAGCATCTAATTTGCATGAAGCAAGAAAGCGAAAAACTAGTTTTTATTTATTTTGTGCATAATTTTTTAAGAATGAAAAAAGTTAGAACATACCAAACCTCAAAAATAGTCTTAGCCATAAAGGGGTATTTAAAAAAATATATTTTAATATGTTTTTAGTAGTTTACGCTTATATTTTTTGTTATGTAATTAATAATTCTATTGTAATTTCAATACATGGAAAAGCTAGTAAAGGCTTCAATTTATCCGTAGATTATTTTTTGATGTTCATAATGTAAACCAATTCGTCGTAAAGATTAATCTAAATAGCTTCACCAAAAATATACGCCAAATAATATCCTTCAAAAGCGATATGCAAAATACGACGTTATTTTTTTCATAAAATCAAGATCTTTTTCTTTACTTTTCTTGAAAAGAACACTAAGGATGGGTTGTTTCAAAAAATTTGATGGATTCATCAAATATTTGAAGTTGATTTTCACGTTCTGTGTAAGTTCTATACAAGTTCTTTTATTACATCGTTATAGGGCAGTTGCTTCACAAAACTGAAATAATCACAAAACTTGAATAAAACTTACACAAAACGTGAAAATTAACTTCAAATATTTGATGAATCCATCAAATTTTTTGAAACAACCCGTCCTAAATCGTACCGATTCTGAATAGTAGTATTTCATCTGAACGTTAAAGAGAATATCTTAAACTTTGGATTCTACCTATTTTTTTTTTTTTTTTTCAAAATCGAAGTGAATGTGACCTTACTTGTGTACCCCGTTCTAAGGTCACATTGTACGTGGTTTTATGTAAGATTTATAAAATATGTCATGATTTTTTGTTTATTCATTTTTTTAGGTAAATTTTTGTAAGTATGTTAAATATTACGAGAAGAAAATTATGAAGCAATATCTAGGAGAAAACATAAGATAAGGGTTAATGTTTTAGTATAATATTTTTATAGTATTAGAAATCGATAGTAATTCTAATCAAAAATACTAATTTCGGCTGTCTGTGCGTGAAATATAAGTTATCCCTGAGTGAAAGTTTTCACACTCAATTAATTCATATTGTTTAGAATTTACGTGTCATTTTCAAAATAGAACCGATTGTTCAGACAAGTGATTAAGTAGGTACATACCTATGATCTGATATATTTTTTTGATTATTTTTTTTGTATGTGAAATGTGTATTTCTTTCGTTTAACTAAGTGTACTAACGGTGTTCATTCGAAAGGTTAATCTGTTCGTTTTTTGAGCTTCTCTCTAATTTGCCAAACAAAAATATGATAATATTATAGATATATTGAAAATAATGGTTTTGAAAGGAAATGATCCTATTATAAATACTTTCAGCTTCACAAAATCCTACAATTTATAATATCCGGTGATTTTTGACGGGTTTGCGCCAGTACAATGTACATAGTATTATAAATCGGTAGTAAGTAATTATATGGTGAGTTATTGTGCAAGAAAACTGGCGCATCACGGTGATTCGATATCGTCCTTGCTAAACTGTGAGAGGATTCGCAATTATTATTATTGTTGCTATTAACGATTGACCTTTCAGCGGTTATTAATAACCATAAATCATTATATTACATGTGGCTGTATGGTATACAGCGATGATTCTTGACTAACCTGAACTTTACATTGCAGAAATTCAAAGGTTTGCTTAGGAAGATGTTTCTCTGACATGATGATTGTTGATTTTTAATATTTTGGCTCCTTCTAAATGTCAGTTTTCAATTTATTATTCAAACCTTTTTTGATGAACTTAATTTTTATTAAATGCTAACTTTCCCGGTTTATGAATAATACCTAACTTTACAATATTCGAAAAACTCCTACTGCCATCATTATTAGCGGAAAATGATGCTTGTGCAGTGATGGAGGACTAATCTAGTAGAGGAACTTGAATCCATTATGCCTGGGTGGGAAAACTAGATGCATTTGTCCACTGCTACCATCCGGTCGATGTCGATATTATAATTTTTTTACATGAGCTCCACACAGGAACCCTGAGGAATATAATTCCCTTCGGGGCTTATGTCTTATTTGGGGATACTGTGTGAAGGATCTATTTAGGTAATGAAGAACCCTTTCTTTGTTTTTTTTTTCTCTGTAGGTTATGTATTATATTTGACAGTACTATGTTTTATATTTCATTTTGATTATACTCATTATTTCTGTTATCACTACAAGCATTTCCTTTTAGTAACAACTAAACATTGATTACTCATGCTGAAAACATTTCTAATTGGAGTGTTAATATCTATGTACATCCCAACGGCAATTCTATTATTGTAATAATTGTTAACTCTTTGTAAATTGTTAATGTTTCTATTATTATTTGTATAGTATTATTATATAATGTAGATAGGTTCTTGTTATTGAAACTAAATTTGTAAATATTAACCCAAAATTACACTCACAAAATTATACTCATAAAATCATTCACTTGACACTGGCCAGAACACTCCATTGGGGTGAAAAGCCATGAAAAAAAAAAAAAAAAAACAATAAATAAATAAGAAGAAAAAGTTCTGGGAAGTAAAATGGCATGAGGGATGGAACCCGACCAAATCACCAGGGGTGACCAATGGCAGAGGTGTTGATTATTCAATAATAGTTCCCGGGGCAGCGGTACCCATACCCGCATCACAAATGAAATCGCTTCGTTGAAACCAAATGGTTTTTCTAAAAACCACCGCTTTCTATAAATATCAACATCTTTAGTTATCATCGTGATAAATAATTAATTAAAATAATTTTGAAATTTTGGAAATTTTAATATCCTTGTACACCCTGTATAAATATTCATATTCACTCGAGCCGTGAGCTCCGGTATCATGAAATATCCAAGTCTTTTTTCGGTATTAGCACAATGCAACTATTTTGAGCTTATAACATCATTTCCATCACAGAGCTTTGAGGGTGACCGGACAACTCAGAAAAAAATCAACTCAGAATCTCCTTTGAAAAGTCATTAAAAGTGATGAAAAACTATAAAAAAAAAATTGGTGGAATGGATAGGGTTATGGGCTATTTAAAAAATTTTACTTTTCAAAGAGGTGTTGAGTTGACTTGATTCTGAGTTGGCATGGAACCAACTTTGAGATACGTATCCATTTAAATTTTGGTTTCGAAATTATTGAACGTAGAAAAAAAACCATACCTCATAATACATAAAGTACCTTTTGTAGATATTATCTGTCGTGGCAAAATATTATGAATGCATTATTATGTAAATATGTGTGTACCTACATTGATGTAATTTGCGAGTACAGTAGGTGAAAGTTGGCGCTACTTGTCAATTACTGTGTCGAAGGCTGTTTTGCGGTATCGTAATAAATAATATTATATTGATATCTATACGAGTATAGATATACGATATCTATATCATGATATACGAGTTTGTATAGTTCTTTGTCAGATTATATCTTGTCAACTAGTGGTCCGTGGGAATCTGCCTTTATTCTTTGATAATTCATTTTTTTTATGTTCTTTCTGACATAAATAGATAAAGCTGTTATGTTAATTTTTGTTATTTTTTTTAATCTTACTTATCAATTGTCCTAATTTCGTGAGTGCGTGATGTAAAATATTTCAGCGTAACAAAATAATTTCCAAAATTATCACTGATTAATTCAGACGAGCAATAAAGCAGGTACTATATTATTTTTAATTACTTATAATTATTCTATACATGATTTTTCTAAGTTTTCAACATTTCTAAATTTGAATCAACTCTAATGACTTTTAAAGTTTTCTAACGGTTTTCATTTGAAAGGTATTTCTGGTCGTTTCTTTAATTTTATTTGTCAACATTTTTTTAAAATTATATTCTGAAGAAAGTTGACAATATTGGTTTTTGATCCTGACGAAAATATTTTATAAAGTTCTGCCAAAAATTCTGCCAATTATAATATTTATAGTAAACCAATAATAAACCGGGAACCATTTATTGGTTAACCAACACCTCTGCCATAGGTCACCCCAAGTGGTTCGCTACGTTTGGTGACTTAGCAGGGGTGCCCGGGCTCATGGGGTGAGGTTTGTCCAGGTCTTGGTTTGCGGATGCGTCTGTCCACCAGCTAACTGCATGGCAGGCCTGATTGGGAGAGAGTGGTTGAGGAAATAAATCCCTTTGACTTCTCCAGCCGTACTCTCGGAATGCCATCCCTCCTCTTGCATCGCAATGGGAGGGATGGATTCATGCATCTGTCACTCCTAGACACACTGACCCCCAGATGCCTACCCATCCCTAATACCCTTTCCCTTCTCAGAATTTCCTTTCCTTTTCCTTCCTTTCCTAAAAAGACCCTCCACACAGCATCCCTAAACATGACAAAGGCCCTGAGTGGAAATATTTTCCTCGGGGCCTCCTGTGTGGAGTTAATGTAAAAAAAGTATACCTATGTTATATTGCTGTATTAATTTTTCATAAAAACGTATACATGTCCGCATGTGTGTGCGTGATCGATACCAAAAGTTGATAGAATGCATTTTCATCGACAACTAGTCTATTTGCCGAGTTTTAGTTCGATCATGTGTCTGAAAGTGGGTTAATTTCCACTTCCGAGATTCCGCTTCATCCTTATGCTCATTCAATCAAGAAAACAAAAGTGAAATTCAAAAAATTGATGTATGTATTTCAAAAACAACACATGTACATAAAGATAAGTAGTCGTCTAAACAGGAAGCAAGCCGCAATACATTTTTTAAATGCCATAATTGAGTACCCACCTAACTGCCTGTTTGAGATATCCAAAAGCACACCTGGTAAATAATTAGTTTCGTAAATAAATAAATTTACATTTCTCGGAAGTTCAACAGGAAGACAATCAGAGTTAAACAAATTTATGAGAGATGCCTTCCCGGTCTTTACCCTTTGCAGACGGCAGGTAAAGGCTTGCTGCTGAAAGCTCCATTGCAGCCTCTCCCTCTTTCTCCTAAACAGATCATGTAACAGAAAGATAAGTTACAACGGTGATCTCAGTGGCAGGATCATAGCACGCGATCTGCCCGAGGCTAAAGGCGTAAAATAGGATAAACGCATATCCTCGGTAGCTCCATTGTAAAAAAACTTAACCTTTTTCTCATTAAGAGGAACGGCTTTTTCATAAAACTTAATTTTGGATTTGATGCCAAAATACCAAATCAAACTGAATAATTAGGTATATTTTTAATCAAAATGTATTGCAAATAGTATAAAACGAAGTCGCTCCCGTTGTCTGTACGCTTAGATCTTTTAAACTACGCAACGGATCTTCATGCGGTTTTCACCAATAATTAGAGTGATTTATGAGAAAGGTTTTGAGGTATTTAATTTGTCAAGGTTTTGTGTAAATTGGCGGGGGGCATCTGGCTGGCAAGCGGGCGGTGTGGATTCGATACGTATGCAAATTAACAGATGGTGTTGGTTATAAATATTGGGTAATGGCGTTGTGTTTCGTTAGCCACAGAAACGTGTGACCGGGTCTGCTAGTTTACTATAAAATTTTTTTTTTTTTCATTGTTTACCAATTTCAAAAGTAAAAACGACTTCAAAAATACCCTTAATAATAAGTTGGTATTAATATCAAACGAATTTATATACAGTGTCAATTTGTACTTAATTGTTTGTACTTATGCGCTGGTATATACAGTAGGTTTACAAAGAAGTAGTTTTATCTTTGATGCATTTGAATGAAAATGTGTGTTATACTTTTGTTATTCGGCGGTATATTCTCTCTGCACCCCATCGGGTCACTTAGTTATATTTTGTGTAAGGAGGTATACGCATTTTCCCTAAACCGACCGCGTATTGTATATAAGTATGCCGGGGGGCCAACTACCAGAGGATCAACTGTCAATGGAACCGTACTAGATATTCTACCTGAACAAAAAAATAATTTTTCAGTTTGGTTAAGTATTTTGGCTTAAATCCAAAATTAAGTTTTGTATGAAAAGGACTGCGCAACCGTTCCCCTTAACTGCACACATAACAGACAGAGAAGTTACAACGGAGCTGTCAGCGGCAGGAACATGCACGATTGATACAGTTGTTCTTCTTGACTTCCGTTCCTAACCTGTTAAGCGCCTCCGGGGGCGCTTAAATTATATGGTTCTTTGGAAGCAGGTGCAATGGTGCACTACCGTTATTAGTACAAATTCACATAGCATTTTCATAGAAGGTAAACCACTCGGGTGTTGCATTGTAAAGAAATGCAGTAATTTTTTTAACGTCACTATTGATTCTAATGCCGACTAGTTTTATTCCCAAGCTCTGATGGGCACATCATATTTCTATCCTTTATGCTTGAAGAAAGCGAACACTTTGTGGTGTGGCATTGTAAATTAAATTCAGTAACTTTGTTTCAACGACAGTTTTATTATGTTTTGAGATGCCGACCAGGTTTCAACTACGCTCAAGCTTTGTTATTGGCGTAAGTCGCTATCCAATACAATACTCGAGACAACTTTGTAGTGCTGAAAGAAATCGATTTTTGCTTTGACGAAAAATTAATAGAAACAACCTTAACCTTAACAAAAAAACTACTTAAAGCTAATTAAATGTCATGATATGTGCTATGATTTTTTAAAAATTTTTTGTTGCTCGTAGGTATATGAATTTTCCCTTTTTTACATTAGCTCCACACAGGAGGCCCTGAGGAAAATATTTTCCCTCAGGGCCTATGTCATCTTTGGGGATGCTGTGTGGACGGTTTTTTTTTTTTAGTAAAGGAGGAGAGGAGAGTTGTGGGAAGGAAAAGGGTTTAAGGGGTGGGTAGGAATCTGGGGTTCAATGTGTCTTGGTCATCCGTCTCCAAGACCTAGACAAACCTCACCAAGAACCCGGGCACCCCTGCTAAATCGCCAAACGTAGTATGGGGTGACCTATAGTAGAGGTGTTGGTTATCCAATAAAGGTTCCCGGGGCGGCGGTACCCAAATTGGACCTACGAGTTCTCTAAAGTCATCGGCCTCCCAAATTGAACCTACGAGTTCTCTAAAGTCATCCAAGTTAATTTAGCATTAGATATATTCTTATTTATTATATAGAGTATGCTTTATTTATATTTTTTTCAATCTTAATCGTAATCTTTTTTATTTGTGTTAGTTATACTGTTATAAATTAAATTTGTATTCGATAGGTAACATAGGGCGTCAATAAATAAATAAATGATATACGTACAAACTTTGAAGACAAATATTTTATTCTGACAATTACCAATAAAATATTATATATGCATTATAACATGGTCAGTGGTCCAAAATTAAATTTCCTTATCATTGGTTTGCTTTGTATATTTAACATAACGTCATGATAATGGAGTATTTGCATTTTTTTATTCTCGAAAAAAATTACGTTTTCGTTTTCATCGTGATTCGGCGGCGTTGACGTCACGCCGAGCAACATTGGTAACAGCCGTTAACCACTCAGACCTCGAGTATATTTTGTCAGAAAGTCACATTTTTCACGTATTGTCACGTATTTCCGCTTTGCAATAAAATCCAAATAAATAAATATTTCTCAACGTAGGTATCCGAAAACTAAATACTGTTTTTATAAGTGATGAAATGAAGCATTTCAATTTTATTATAAGAAGTACACTTATAATTCTTGATATTTTGAATGTAAACATAAAAAGTTGTATCCTAACCTTACCTAACGTTTTTTTCTATCTAAAATTACTGATAATGAAAAAACTATAATCACACACATATTTTTAGACAAATGTATTTTAAACGTTATCGTCACCTCATTTTTTGTCGTTTCATGTAAAAGTAATCAACATGAAAAATGTATTTTTTTTGTTTTTAATAGAAAAAATATCATCGGATAGCAAAATAACGTCTACTTTTTTTACTTCAAATATGCTCAGGAATCGCTGGTTAAAATCCTTCAGTTTCTTGCTGTCGCACCCTGTATATGTATAATTATTTATTTATAGGTTTTAAAAAGCAGCAGGAGTTAAGTTTAACTAATCAATATTAATAAAAATAAATATTTTTAATCGCCGTGTGAAAATTTACTCTATTTTGACATTTGAAAGAATGTACGAACTTTAATGTTCATATCAAAGCTGACATTTGATATAAGTCCTGACTAACGACACAGAATATTTTTAGAATTGGCATTTATTTGATCAGTCTTTTATTTATGTTATAGAGTTGATAAATCTCTTATCATAATCTGTATTCATTTGTTTAGTAACTATATAAATTATCATCAAAGTATATCTTCATCACCGAATCATTTAAATTTCTAATATTGTATTCTGATCTCTATAATTTCAATAATAATCGGTCCACTAAAAAATACGTAAGTACCTACTTACCAAAAATTACAAAATGGGCACCAGTAATTTTCAAACGTGATCATTCAAAATATCTTTAAAAGTTTTTAATAAAATTTGAGAACAAAAAATATAACTTATTAATTTTTCATCGGAATCAAGTTTGGCAAAAAAAATTTTAAAATCACTAGTGTATTTAATTAAGTTTAGGTCAGATAAGGCTAATAATATTCTTGTCTGAAAATCTTGCTTAACATGTGCTGAAAATCTTGCTTATAAACCTTAACTTGTGCTGAAAATCTTGCTTATAATCCTTAACTTGTGCTGAAAAACAATAGTTCTGTCAGCCAACCCCAAACATGTTTTATCAACCCAAAATCAAGAAATTACTTTTAATTTTCCCCGCCGGTGACTGAGGTTTCGTGTCCAAGGCATTTAGTTGCCTTACCTTTCCCATTAATAATGGTAGCACTTCCAATAATGGAATCGATAACTCACAGCCGCAGCCGCAGCCGTCAGAGGGGCTCCAGTCTCGTGTTGAAATAAACCGCATGCAGGAAGCGAATAAAAATAATCATTGTTATGCTTATTATGCATTTAAGTAGGTGCCTATTTCTGTTTCTTGTTCATTATCGCACGCAACTGCATCTAAGGCTAAATGCAAAATACAAGTGCAAAAACTACACCTGTGATGTATATTATTATTTTGATTTTCGATTAGTTAGCAATCTTGCAAGTTTAGGCGGCTACTGTGGCTTAATGAAATGCGGATTAAATTTTAGGTATCTAATAAAGAGAGATGATTCTATGATAGTTGATTCCTTGACAGTTGGCCCCCCGGCGTACTTTTATATAATGTACAGTCGGTTTAGGGAAAATACGGTATATCTACTTGTACAAAACATAACTAGGTGTCCCCGAAAGAGTGTCCATAGAGAATGTACCGCCGAATAACAAAAGAATAAAACATATTTTTATTCAAATGCATCAAAGATAAAACTTTGGTAGAAAGTAGTCACTTTGTCACCAGTCAGGTTTGACATTATATTAATTGAAATAAAACAATAACTTTGCTTGTAACCACGATTTAATTATTTTTTTTTTAAATCGTGGTTACAAACAAAGTCATTGTTTTATCTCAATTAAAGATAAAACTAGTTGCCTGTATACAGCGTTTTAAGTAGGTACAAAAAATCGACACTGTAAATAAATTCGTTTAGTTTCCATGTCTACTTACTTATTATTAAAGGTATTTTTGAGGTCTATTTTAGGATAGAAATTTGTAAATAATGCGCAAAAAAATATAATTTTATATTAATTTTAATTTTAGGGGGCCTACTGTCGGGTGATCAAATTTCGGGTCACCAAGAGAGATATAGTCACATAAGCGCTTTCGGTAAGAACCTTAACCGCCTCATTTTTCTATAAAATTAACGAATAACGTGACAATATTTGAAAAAGACCTACTAGATTATAAACGAAAAATGTGTTTGTGCAATGATGGAGAACTTAGCTAGCAGTGGAATTGAAGACATTATACCTGGTAGGGAACCCACAATAAGGAACTCTAGTTAAAAATATTATGGCTTTAAAAAAATATGTTCATACAGACCAATAAACGCTGATTCTGAATATATGAGTTTTATTAAATAATATTTAACGTAGAGTTAAAAAAAAATATTAAAAAGTCCATTTTAAAACAGTTCATTAAAACACCCTGTCAAGTTGGTATTATTGAATTTGTGAGGCGTGACGTCACCGCTTCCAAAAAAATGCTCCAATGCTGAAATTCAAAATGGCGGACATCGAACAGCTGATTCCAGTTCCTTACAAAATTGTCCTTAATATTGATTTCGATTCGTAAAGCTAAAAAAATAATAATTTCAAACAATTTTTATACCACTCTCTCGTAATAATATTGAAAAATATAATAATATAATAAATATAATATAATAAATAAATAATTACACCTAAATAACGTTTTACTTATTGAATAGTTTCATTACTTCCTCCATACAAAATGACAACATCTGTTGAAAATAACTAAAACTTTTGGCCAGATGACATCACAGGGCCAGATGACATCACAGGGCCAGATGACGTCACGGTGGTTTTCGGGGGATCTTGAAAAATTAAAACTTTCACATTTATTTAAACTATTAAAACTAACTATAAAAATAAATATGCAGTTATTTAAGTTAGAAGGTCATTATTCATAAAAAAAATTTAAAAAAATTGGACTGGAGTTCTCTATTGTCAACTATATACTTGAATTACTAACCATATATTTATATAATAACGTGTACAAATACTTTTCGTTATTTGTTTTTGGGGTGTTATGCCATGTTGCGCCACCTCCTTCTTTAGCCAACGTTTCGGACAGCGTTATGGTGTCATCAACGTTCATGAATATACAATTTAACTAAAATCTTAAAACGTATCTGTACAAATACTGATCACACGGTGAGCCTTGACGTCTTTTCTTTTAATTTTATTTAAACGAAGCTCACTATTTTAGATGAACCTTTACTACGAATTGGTGTACATTGTGATTTTTTTTTAAATATTTTTTGGATAAATTGAAGCTTTTCCTAAAATTTTGCTTGAGCAGAATTAAAGTAAAATTGTTACTAACTTTATGAAAAAATATAAGCGTAAACTAGTAAAAAATTATTTTTTCGTTAGAAATGTACGAAAGCATATAAGAAAAAACTTTTAAAAATATGGCTAAAATTATCTGCGACAGTTTCCCTTGATCAACTTTTTTCTTATAAAATTATTCACAAAATACTTAAAAACCATTTTGTGCATTAAATCGACTCCGTTTGCCAAACGACTTTTATGCCAGTTACCTGTATTCGTGGCGATATAAGGCGCACTAAGAATATAAATATTTTTGACTCTCAACCCGTATTATATTTATTAATTACTAGCTTTTCCCCGCGGCTTCGCTCGCATGGTATTACTGGAAATTACTGTAGCGCTTGAACTCATCAATTATCCCCCCTTCTCCTCACCCCCACCCCCTCCCGCATTCCATACATTCATTCCCTTACATTCAGTTTTCAAACATCTCGCCTGCCACCTAAATTTCATAAAGAAGAAAAAAATAATTATCCAATTTCGTTAATTCGTTCGGAATTTATGCGCTTACAAACATTTCGGATGTTTATTTTTAATTAAATATTTGGAAGTTTGTTAATATAATTAAAAAATTACACTATTTATTATTCAGTCTTTATAATCGTTACGAATTCTATTTTAAATGTAGGAACTCTCTTATCTGACATTTATTGCAAACCAGAAGCTTGTCCAAAAAAAAAAAACGAATTCTGATATTTGAATTTTCTGCAGTAGTAGCTGACCGGTAGACTGAGTATCTACCAGCATAGAGCCCAAAAATATATCAACATTGTTTCCATAGAAAAGATTTTTTTCTGACGTTAGCAAAAAATCGCTTTTGTTAGCGACAGAAAACGTATAACAAATATAATATATTAATATTTATAATTTCATAACGCCAGAGCTTACCATCATATACAACATGTAGTCTGCGCATATAATTTAGCTTTATATTGGTGAAAGAATTATTAAAGTCTTTATATTGTGTTATGGGTGAAAAGGTCATAAACGAACTCGAGCAGTTTCGCATTTATAATATTAGTATGGATTCATCGCTCAATGTGATTTGAAAGCAGTTTTTTCTATACTGTTAAAATGGGTTTTCATACACAACGTGAAGTTAAAAAAGTATAAAATTATTGTAAACATAATAAAAATTATTAAAAATATGTAACCTTGAAATCATTTTTAGATCATGCCGGAAAGAACAATTTCGAAATAAATATAATACCTCCTGACAAATAATTAAATTATTATGGATTTTTAATGTTTAAATTTGACGAGTTTGTAGCCATTATTTACCCAACTAAACCGTAGGAATTAGGTACAAGTATAATTTCGCATTTGACCTTCATTTTGGAATCACGAATAAAGTTCATATAATCTATTACGTTTATTAATATAACAAGTCAATTATTGAGCCAGTTTAATGAAAAAATGTGCATTATATTACAAATCGTGTTATAAATCTACCGAAGAGTTTATCCTATATGATTGTGTTGTGTGCATGTGGCCGAAGTAAGGTCAATTTTATATTACTTTTATGTGAAATTGACTGCAAATATAGACATTATTTTATCGTCCCCGTCCCGGGGGCTAGGAGTCAATACTTCTTACGTAAATTAGGCATACCAGCTTGATGAAAAAGTTTTAGGACCGGCCACCGTGTGACGTTGTCAGTCACTCGATTGGAATTTTTTTTTTTAAGGGTTAGGGTTACCACGTCTGTCATTGATTAGGACAGGTTACCACATCTATCATTGACACTTCCCTTCTAATTTCAGCGTTATAGCTTGACGTTTGTAAAAGTTACTCTGTACTGAGTACCTCTACTCTTTTGCGTCTTTTCGATTTTTTATAAGCCATCATATAATGGCATCAATTTTGCACCACAATAACGCACCGTCGCACAATGCGATCCTTGTCCATGAGTTTTTGACCAAAAACATCACGAATACTATCCAGCAGCCTTCGAATTCGCCTGATCTGGCTCCCTGCGACTTTTTCCTGTTCAACCGACTTAAAAACCGCTTTGCGGAGCGCGTTGCAAGACCCGTCGAAGCCTGACTCCAGCGAAAAATGAACATGAACAATCGCTTGAACAACACTATAAACATTTTTTATTTTCCGTCTCTTCCATTCAATTTGTTGAAACATGGTTTGAAAGATTGGTGCGAAGTTCGCGCGGTCAAACACAATTTTGCTAGTGGCCTGTGGTAAGGACCTGTTCATGCGTACGCACTGAACACTTGACGTTTGACGTTTAGCGTTTACATAAATGTTAAAATGCGTTCCAATGAAGAAGAGATGCTACATCAGGGAGAAAACACAGATATTTTAATACATTTTTATTAAAGATTTCCGACTAATATTGAATTTCGAATGCGTAATTACTTACGTAGGTAGATGTCAAAAATCGAGTTCTAATTTAGCGATAAGATTGTAGACGAAGTTTAAAGGAGAACACGCAGATTTCAAGTTAGACCTAACTACCTACCTACCTTAGTTTTTTTTATTAGGCATTTATTTATCAGGGTTTAAGAATAGAATACCTATTTTAATTGCTCAATTTCTCCCGTTAATAAATTAATAGACTTTATTTACAAGTGAGTTCACGAAAGAAATAAGCATCCATTACGACAGTATTTATTTACAATTTAGAGTCATAATTAGGTATTAGGCTCGCGCGGTTGACATAACCCCAAATCTCATTCGATTTATCTCCGTTACCAACCGCCCGGTGCAGCTCCTGTAAAAAATGAACTTATTCCTCCCCCGCCGGCCCCGCCTGCCTTCCCGCTTCACCCGGGAGAGGAAAGTTTTCCGTCACCTGTGGTAAAGCTTGAACACAGGGTTTTTGAACACGAATTGTTCAAAGTTTTCAGTGTTTATAGTGTTGTTCAAGCGATTGTTCATGTTCATTTCTCGCTGGAGTCAGGCCTTCAGAATGACATGAAAAAATCGAAAACGGCTCTGATGGACGTAATGAAAATTGAGTACCAGCGGTGTTTCGAGGATTAGATCAAGCACTGGGTAAGTGCGTTGCAGTTGACGGGGAGTACTTCGAAGGTAACCATATCGATTTTTTTTAATAAACTTGTATTTTCGATTTTATGAATAAATCCTAAAAAATTTTGATCAAGGTGTTATATCTCATTTCTAGGTATTTTTTGCTTAGTACACAAAATACTTTTTTCAAAAATAAAGGTTGCATCGAAAATCAATAATAAAATGTATTAGCAAATTCAACAATTTGCCTTGAATCTTCTTACAAAACTAATATATATTGTCATTAAATTAATATATATTCATTGATTTGGGTTTTTCCCCAATAATCGACCAATTAGGTACCTACTCAATCAGACAGGTCAAGAAACAACACTCGACAGGCCGGAAACAGTGCTTTCCAAAAAAATTGAATGCGTGTTCTAAATTTAAAATCGTGAAATAACACGATTATCTTCCCTTCGTGACAATGGCAAAAGATGCCACCTGGTCAAAGTTTTCACAAACTTATCAACAGAATTGAAGCAAAATAAACACCCCTCACAAAAATATTGATTCATATAGTCTACATTTTTTGGTTTTGTTTTGTTTGTGTCAGCTTTTTTGACGTATGTCAAGGCGACATGATGAGATTACAGTCGACTTCCGTATCATTATAATATTTGCCCGCCGTTTAGACGTGTTCCACTTGGTAAATAAGTAATTGCCGTATTATTTAGTATTCCGATGACAGAATATGTGGCCATCCATCTTTATTGGTGGCATTAAAACACTCCTTTACAATTACTATTGTTTTCGATTCCTGAGATCATTCGCACCAAGGATGTGCAAACTACGAATGCATTTTCGATTAAAATAATTGATTTGTGCCTTGATGTAACGCACTTCCGCCCAAAGGTAAATCATACTAATTGATGGCTTTTGAGAATAACCTTTGTATGAAAAAGTTACTGCTGATGTTAGATTTTGGACATTTACGTTTTAATCGTTTAATTTTATATATGCTGATAAAATGGTTACCAGATAACTCAGAATGACGCAACTTCAACACCTACTTTAAATCATTAAAAGTGATGAAAAAAATTGGTTAAATATGGATGGATTCATACGTTTGTCACTTCTGGACACATTGAACCCAGATTCCTACCCATGCTTCACCGTTTTCCTTTCAAAACCTCCTCACGTATCTTTCCCTTAAAAGACCCTCCACACAGCATCTCCAAAGATGACATAGGCCTTGAGGGAATTTTTTTTCCTCAAGGCGTCCTGTGTGGAGCTATTATTGTAATGGAAAAATTACACTTGACCAATCTACTCCAATGGTTCCCAATTAGTGGTTCGGAGGAACGTGAGGTTACTTGAAGGGGTGTGAGCACGCAAACATCAAAATTGGCGAAATATATTTAATAGATTTTTCAGAACTGTGCTAACAGAGACGTGCACACTTGTCCCATTAAACTTTTTTTAAAGTATGCGCTTTTCATTATTATAAGAATTAATAAGTATGAAGAGTTTAAAGTTAATAAATGATGAATAAAATAATTAAATTAATAATTTTTTATTTATTCATCATTTTGGCTACAAGGTTTCTTTCTCGAAGGCTTACTCGAAAAAAACTAATAGGAAACCACGGATCTAATCTAACCGATCAAATTTCTCTTGTATTTTGTTGATTTGGTTATATAAACTTCTCCAACTTAGGTTTTTAAAAAATATTGGCAACAGTGTCAAAATCCATAGGGGAAATTGGGGAATATGCTTGTATGGACAAAACGCCGGCTAGTTTCATCTTGACAGTTCATGGCAACATACAATTTATTTATACCTCTATTTATTTATATCACCGCTTCTTGTCGAGTTCGAACTTGTTTACCAACAGGTACCAATCCATTTTAGGCGTCTGTTTATATTCGCTTATGGTAATAAGCCTGAATGGTACAATACTCTTAAATGTTATTTGATAATTCGTCAGCGTAATGCCCATTCGAATATAAACAATGATTTAATAGATGTGATTACGTGTACCCATCGTTCGATGATTCAAGAACAAAAGATTTCGCACACATGTAAGCATGCCGAACGATGATAAAAACCCATAATACACGATTCTATACATACTCCTCTTTTCTCGCCCATTAATACAAGACGTAGGAATAAAATATCAATCATGTTTGTATATTTTTTCTTGAAATCACCATAGGTAAGTTTCCTGCTGCATTTGACCTCCATTAATATTGTGATGATCTTCTCATTTGTCTTTGACTTGAACTAGAAGGTTATGAGGTTCGATTCTTGCTTAAGTAAAAAAATATTACAATGTTTTTTTTTTTCTTCATTTGTACGAATTAATATTATTAATTAATATATCATAATTTAATTTATGATCAACGTAAGTTATTCTGATGTACTTCAATCCCAGTAATTATGTTCTGGAAGACTCCAATAAAGATCGAGGTTCGTTGAGATTACAACTTTATTTACTCATAAGGTTTACAATGAATATACTATTATATAACTAACGTCCGCATTATAGGAAGCTCATTCTGAAGCTGGGGAACCAAACACTGTGGGAGCCCAACTGTCTATCATGTATCGTCGGCTATTTCTGTAACCGTTCGTGTATTAGACACTAGCGGTGGTAGTCGACACTCTTCTAAGGTACCACTACTTAACTGACATCCGTTTGATGAGTTAGGGTTGCCCGGATGAACCGGGTGAGGTGTCTTCATCTTGGCTGTGAATGCGCCTGACCACCAGCAGCGTGGTAAGCCGGATCGGAAGAGGATGGTTTAGGGAGACCCTTTGACCTCTCCAGCTTGTCTCTCTCGGCGCATCGTCTTACAACGCAGCGGGAGGGGGGAATTCATATGTCCGTCACTTCCGGTCACCCTTAGATTTCAACCACCCTTAACATTTTTTTCCTTCCCAGAATTTCATCTCCTTTTCTTAAAAACACCCTTCACACCGCATCCCCAAAAGATAGACACAAGCCCTGAGATAATTTATCATTCCCAAAATGAAAAAAAAAAACAGAATTATTTTTATCGGAGTTGTATTTTGACAGATTTTTTTTTAGTTGGAGAATTAATTTTACAGAATTATTTTATTTGTGGAATAGTTTTTAAATATCATTTAGTTTTATGCAAATTGTCATGTAAGTCTTAACATTTGATTAAATTAATTAACCAATTCCAATCAAAATGAATTTATACAAAGGACATGTAACTACTATAACAACAAATTTGCAAATATAGACACACGTGCTGACGTATTTACTGCTAGTTACTGTCGCTACAGAACTTCACTGTATAACATTCTAGGTGCGAATAACACATGAAATAATTGTATCTAATATTTTTATATTACTTGCGTGGCAACTTTCCCTTATCCCTCTCCTCCCCTTACCCTTCCCAACCCAAATCCCTATTTTGCAGTCTATTTCAGTTATAATCACACTTATTTTAATGTTGTGTATTAGTTTACCATTTGTTGAATTCACATTTGTACTCTTATTATTTTTTTAAATATTCTAGTTTATATTCAGTTAGTCTTGTTTCTAAATACCTATCTGTGTACATTAATAATTGGTCTGTTTTTTATCATCCTCTTATGTTTATTGTATTACTAAGACTGTTAATGTTCCTTAAATAAATAAATAAATTAACAAGAAACAACTTTTTTGATTAACAAAACAACTGTTTTGATTAACAAGAAACAACTTTTTTTGATTAACAATAAGAAACAACTTTTTTGATCAACAACAAAAAACAACTTTTTTTAAAACAACAAGCCGCGTTCAGATAGTACTACGAAGGGCAGGGTGTTTTTTACTCCCAATCTGTATATAGTGCTCAATGGAATGAATGTTTTATAATTCCTGGTTATTCGCCGAAAACTTTATCCAATCCATACTTAAGTACCTCTATTAACAAAACCAGAGCCGTTCGCTGATTAAGTTGTCGATTAAATTCCGGGTGTAATGGGATTTAAAATTAAATTCTTGTTATTTTTTTCTTATTAAAGTTTTCTGGTATTTCACCACCACTTCATTTTCTAATGCTTTTTTTATAACTTCACTGTTCAAGATTTTTACACGGTTGACCTAATCGTATTATGCACGAGAGTGGATCGTTTTTAAGGCCCGTTCTTTTGATCAACAGCTTTCTTGTAGAGTGTCATGATCTTTTGAGCAAATAATCAATTTTATTAGCCTATCTAGAGCTCCGTAGCCGAAAGCTCGAAATGTAAATCGGCGTTATTACGTCGCCTTAGTTCGTATTTGTCCAACAGACCATTTGAAAATTTTACAGGAGGAGAAGGTTTTCTTTCATTATTTCAATGAAAAATTATGAAAGGTGTTTAAGATAAAGCTCTTTCCGTAAAGGCAAATGTCTCATTAGTTCAAATTATTCTTAGTTAAGTGAATAATTGTACTTCTTTATACTGTATTTTTAATTTAAAAGTGGAGATGGAACAAAAACTCAAATGGTCTGTTGGACAAATTAGAACTGAGGCGTCGCTTAGTTTTACTTAAAATGTGTATTCTCTCGCCCACAACACTATTAAATTTAAGACTCACATCATTTTCCTCTTCTAAAAATAACCTTTATAAAAGAGTAGGATACCTAAAAATTTCATAGTCCCAAGGAACTCCTGCGTGGAGTTTTACAATCCAATTGATTAACTATTTAGCCGAAATTCTGGCTCAACACAAATGCACAAATTAATACGCTCTTCCCAACGCAACTTTCTGACCGGCAAATCAGGCAAATCACAACAGGCAAATCGAGCAATACGAAACAAATCACTTAGCTGATCGGAGACTCAGATTGATTCATCGAAAAGTTGGGAACAACGGTCGTTAATTTTATTTGTTAAAACTCTATCAATATATCATTTTAATGTTTTTAATTCGTTACGTGGCTACCTGTAAAAATGATTAGTCTTCGGTAGCCCTCCTCTCTCCTTGTGAAGAATCGTAAGTCAGCAAGTGAAGTCAGCTGCTTACCTTGCTTACAATGCTTGCATTGCTTACCTGTAGAAAGCGTAGTATTGTGAACATTATGGTGTGATGCGAACACTGAGCAGTGATCACCGGTGAATATTTGATAGCAGACAACGCGATCACGACTGACATCCTTTTGTCAGTGATCCGCCGTTGAATACGAATTATTGTTGAGAGTTTATTTGGTCCACTTTTTAAATATATTACACGGTGAAAATGGCTGGTCGATTTTGACATTTTAAACTGATGTACTTATCTAAATATGGTAATTTCTAATGTATGTTTATCGGCCCTTGTTTGTCTGTTCTTGTAAGCTAACGCAAAATGACCTAAAAAAGCAGTTTTCACACATTGCCAAGAAAGTTCATAAAGGAGATGATGTTCTTTATAATCCATGAAATCAAACTACCAAATAAGGACAAAGCCAATATGCAAAAGGCAGCCCCTGATATAGGGGGAGGGGGTAAACCCGGGCACCTGCCCCGAGCGGCAGTTTAAGGGGCGCCAAAATCGTAATTTATATGTTTGATTTTTTTTTAAATCTTGATTCACAAAGCGCCTGGCATCCAGCAAACGTTGTTCTATCGATTGTTCATTTGATTTTAAAACAGCCAGTTGGTTTTTGAACACACCCTAAGTTGATTTATAAACGTATCCTAAGTCGATTTGGAACGCGTGCATAATGTACGTGATGTCTCTGCCTTGGGAATCCTCATAGGAGCGATATTAAGTAAGAGAAAATATAATATAAAAGTAAAATGATTTTTTTTCACACAATTTGAACAATTTATCAAATTTCAAAGTTAAAATACAAATATAAAAGTTCCATTTATGTTTTGATATAATTTCATTACGGGCCGGTGGTCACAGTACTTGGATAACAATAGAACTTGAATAGAACTTGAAAACTATCCTTGTAATTTGATGAATTTTTCAAATTCTGTGAAGCAGCCCGTCCTAAGTATAATCTAATTACGAATAATTTTATGTGCTCACCCAAATGTGTTCATGACATATACTCATTTACAATTCGAATACAATCGTCCTGGCAATATTTTTTTTTAAATTAAAATGTATTAAAACTACATATCTATATTACGGCTTTTTGATTGAAAAATATTAGTTAAGTCTTTCGACGTTTAATATCTTGCAATGCTAACATGTTTTTAAATATTTTTTTTCGATATATATTTCAGACCTAGTACCAGACGTCATGTGTACAAAATTTGTCAAGTTATTGTTTAAACATTCATACAATTATACTTTAGTCATTATTTGGGTAAGACGGTTTTGTAATTAACACGGAAAACTAATTCCATGAAAGTATTTGAATAACGTAATTGAATATTTAACGTTACGATGTTAATAACAATTAAGGCGCCATTATCTCAGGACGAAACATGTGTCAGTGGTGTGCATATAAAAATAAATTGTACGATGTGTGTTGTTTCTTTTTGGCTTCGCGTCCACCGATTAAATTTGTATAGCATTGTGCAAAATTCAAAGTATGGTCTCGTATATAATCGTTCGTATTACAACACCGCGTATCTCAAAAAACTCGATTATTATTTTTTTTTCGAATTTCTTTTAAAACTGCGCATGCGCCATGATTTGAATCGACAAACAAATATTTTGACCAATCACCGCTCCTATTATACAAAGTTTTCGAAAAAAATGATTGGTTCTTATCAATGATTAGCAGTGAACTTTCATGCAAAAGGTTTATTATTATTAATAAGAATAAATTTTTAATATTTTTTTAAAAGTTCTAATAATTATTTCAGTTTTATTATTTGAAGAAAGTTGAATAAAATATTATATATATACCGCATACGAACATAGCATATCTCATTATCTCTCAACCGTGAATGTCATTTAAAATACCTAACCATATGTTTAGGTATAATTTAAAAAAATACTTCTCCAAATAACTGATTCCTATATAAATTAGTTGACCCGTTGTCTTTAAAGATACGCTATTTTTATTTAATAAACCAAACAGTTTTTTGTTCCTCCTGAAAACCTGTGTAATGAGATACGCGGTGTTATAACGTGAGCGATGATATATGCAGATTTGATTAATTTCAAAGACTTACGTTATTCCCAACATTTCGATCGATCAATCTGAGTCTCCGATCATCTAAGTCAGTGGTTCCCAAAGTGTCATTCAGGGGGTCCCCAGGATCATTCAGGGGGTCCGTGAAAAATTAAAATTGAGTTGGGTGTCGCTGAACAACGTGAGGGGGTCCGCGCAAGGTTTAATATAAAATAAATAAAAAATTGTGACACATTTTATTCATACGGAAGTTATGTTAAGTTACTAATGCTAATCAATATAATATACCCTAGCTTTAAAATTGCAATATAGAGATGTAGATTTGTTTGCTTATTGTCAACACTTAACGGCGCTTAACGGGGGAGGGGGTGAGGGGGAGAGGGGGGGGGTGCGTGGGTCAAAATAGTTTGGAAAAGAGGTCCATGGGCCAAAAGTGTTTGGGAACCGCTGATCTAAGTGATTTTAGTAACGCTCGATTCGCCTGTAAAATGTTAACTAAAATGTTGTTTTGTAGTTATAAACGTGGATTAATCTAGTTTTTTACTTTGACTGGATAATTTTACCACAAATCCAGAGGTTGCGGGTTCGAATCGAAATGAAATGTTATAAACTTTAAGTAGGTAGTACAGTGAGTAGTGATACATACTCTTAGTATCGTCCTGGATCAAAGACCACGATTCAGAATCGAAACGTTTTTTAAACTGTCATTAACTGGTTTGATTCTGGTAATTCCCCATTTATCTTGTTTATTACCTTCCCTTCCTCACTCCATTCATTCACACAACATTCCCCAATTGGGAACGCTATAATCTCACTGACTCCGATAGAGGGGAAAAGTTGTGCAATATTACATAAATAAAATGAAGTTGCAAATATTTTTTTACTTATGGCAATGATGTTGCTGGTGTGCATAATATGAGATTGGGTTGGTAATAAAATAAAAGTAAAATAGCATAATATTATTTACAGAAAAAAGCTGTTTTCAAAATATCTACGGCTGAAAACGTATTATTTTTAGACCGGTTCAGCCTCTTTCAATTAATCTATTTACTGTGAATATTCAGGAAGCGTGGAGTGTTCAATTGGAAATAATTTATTTCGACCTTGGCTAACAAAAAAACCTATGCCAATCATATCATGATTGAATGTGCTCACGTTAAAATTCAAAATCCAATATTATATCGAATGACAACACGTCGAGATCTTGTTCACTATACAGGGTGTAATAGCACGCACCCGAAGGATTTTAAATAGCGATTAATAGCATCACACGTCGTAAGTAGTCCAGAAAGTGGCGCGTTTATAGCCTAGCGGGTCACTTGATAAGCATTGCGTCTCGTTTCAGCAGCACGGTAACACACGAAACAACGCGCAAATCATTTTATCCTGTCGCAAGGAGTGGAATCAGTGGCGATGTATGACAACAAAATGGCATTTTTAACTTCAAATATCGATCGTCCAGTTTATTAGTCAGACATCTCCGAAAAATCGGAATTTGAGTGAGTATGCTGTTAAATGTTAAAGTGTACACTCTATCAGATACAATACTCAAATTACTCATAAATACCACAATTACAATACAGAGAGACTTGTAGTGAATTAAATAAAACGTTACTAATATACCGGACCGTTATGCCTCCCAGTGTTATTTTATAGCATATTTAATATATAAAACACAGACGTGTGCAAATTATAATATTTGATTTATGGTGAGCATTCGAATATTGCTTTCTTTATTATTCAAAATTTATTATTTGAAGATATTTGCTTAATCAACTGGACGATCGATATGCTCCGGAAACGCTGGTTAAAATCCTTCAGGCACGTGCTAGTACACCCTATATAGTTACTTGCTCAATTAAACTAGGATATATGTCATAAAACAATGTCTTTAAATAAAATGTCATAATGTAATATTATATTGTCATATGTCTCATAATTTTATTAGGTCGTAACTAAAAGTTGTTTCTATCGACGGGATGCAATAATTGGTATATGTAAGTACCTTCCTACTGCATCGACGTATTGAAATATCAATTAATTGTTAAGATTTGCAAGTTTTTTCGTATTCGTAGTTTGTCCATTGATTTAGGTATGTCAACACTGGTATGTGATAAATTCTCAGTAATATCGCATAGATTATTTCAAATTAAAAACATTAAATTAACGTCGTATCGTTACAAAATTATAAATAATCTTGCAGAATCTTCCCCTTTGGTCACACATTATCAATCACCGACTACTAAGAAACCCTGAAACTTTCCATATTCCTTTCCAAAGAACAGACCTCTTGTGCGAATGTCAATTATCGAATATATACCATCCACTGTGGTGGAAAGATTCCGGTTGTATTTAGCGATAACCACCAGAACTTTACAAAATTTGATTTCACTTGATTCAAACTTTATTTTTGACATACTTACAGCTTTACTAACAAATGTGGTGAATATTTTTTTTAATTGATAAACAATCGCATATGAAAAAAAACCTTACTAATAGAAACGTAACATGCAATAAAATAGTTAATCGAAAATTACACATTTTGTTTTTATTTTTAATATGAATCCCGCACAAGAGTCCGGACTGCTCCCGTCTGGAGCCAGTGAGACTATGGCATCCCCAATTGGGGTATGTTGTGAGGCTGAAGGTAGTGGGTAGGGGAAGGAGATGGGGAACAGGAAGGAGATGGTGTACAGGAAGGTTGGGAAGTACCAGGCTATTCAGATCTGGTCACCAAACACCGTCACCCCGGGATTCGATCCCGCGACCTTCGGATTGCGAGTCAAGAGCCCTACCGCTAGACCACGCCGGTCGTCATTGATTCTATTGACAAAAAGGACACTGCTCAGCTATACATTCAGGATTTCTCCTGGAATGTGGCTGGTTTTCAGCAGTGCCTCTAATATAATACATAAAATAAATAAATATTTAAATTAAAATAAAATAAATACAATTAAATTTAAAAAACATAAAAAATAATTAAATTAAATAACATAACAAATAATTCAATCAAATCTCTAATATAAAACACGCAATATAACTAACTAACTAACTAACCATCACGCCGTTTCCCCGCAGGGGTAGGCAGAGAGGACGGACCGCCAAACAACTCGATCTTGGCAATATAAATAATAGATTTTTTTAAAATAAAATAAACAATGTAAATCAGAATTCAAATTAAAGCATATAATTTTTATTAAATTTCAAATATAAAATATAATCAAAAACAGAAACACAACACATTTTTTAATTGTAAATTTTAAATGTTGTACATTGTTAACACAGTTAAAGAGGGTGGAAATACTCCGAAACTCGATGCGAATTTCGGAGTATTTCCAAGGTTTTCGTTATTTGTTTTTGGGGTGTAATGCCGTGTTGTGTTACCTCCTTCTTTAGCCAACTTTTCGGACAGCGTTACAGTGTCCATCATCGGGGCAGATTGGCTAAAGAAGGAGCTAGCGCAACACGGCATAACATCCCAAAAACAAATAACGCAAATACTTTTGTTCGTGAAAATCTGAAATCGTATCTATTTCCAAGGTGCTTTAAATGGGCTGTATATTTCTTCTTTTTTAAGTATAAATAAATATTCTCCTACTAGTAGTGGGAGGAAGAAGCCGTCTATAATAATATGCTATATTATCACCCTTTCATGCCCAGTCAATTGGCATTTATAATAATTTCGCAATGTTCATGCATTTTCAACTGTCATTATTCCATTTTCCAGAGTTCATACGACGAGCGACTTAATGATATCACCTGTCTATTGATATTGCAAATTGATATTTTTGTACCGCAGTGAATGCTTGAATAACATTAATACTGAATACAGAGCAAACCGAATTCACCTGTATCCTCACATGTTTCTGTGTTTCAATAGCAGGTGAAGATGATAGATTATTCAGACCTAACTAAAACAAACTAATATGGTGGCTGTTTGTCTTTAATTTGCCACCGTTTCTAGTGAACAGTTTGTTGTAATACCTGAAACTATAATACAATGTGTGGGCAGTGTTGCGTGTTTGTAAAATGGTTGATTAAAATAATAAGGTCATGTTTCTTTATCTCTGCTATTTACTCTCCGCCTGTTTAATATTTTACACATTTTGTCAGTATTTTTTTCTCATGAGGTATTGAGGTTTATTAAATTGTTAACGATATATTTAAATTTGCTCACTGTGCGGTACTGTTGTCACTGTTTAATACTCAAAAGCGCGCCAGATTTAAAATTGTAAATGTCAAATCATTGGCAAAGTTATTGCCTACTTCAAACGACATTTGGCAACAGAATTATATTTTTTTTTTCAAATACGAGTTTTATTATATAAATAAAGTAAATTATAAAGTGGTTAACCTGTATATTCAAACATCTACGTATATAACTAGGAAATTTTAAAATCGATAGTACGTAAACTCGAATAACATTTTACGGCGCAGAGAGTCACGGACGTCAAGGACGTCCGTCCACCACAACTGTTGGGTGGAGAATGCGACAAAAAGGCGGTGACGATTGTGTGGTCCTTACGTCCATGGCATAAGGTTCACTTTGAAATAACATTTTCGTCGAATGCCGGCGGTCTTGATTGATGTCAAAAATAACAACGCGAAAATGCACATTCTATTTTATTTCTGGAAGTTCATGCATAAATATCGACTTTTTTCGCGATTATCATAAAAGAAACTAAATTTGCCACATTATGCAATAAAATTAAATACGAAGAGGGGTTTACAAGTAGGAGAGTTTGCACTTGAAAGTGTTTTTTTATAGACCTTATACTTTATTTTTTTCTAGGCTTATTAAAAGACTTATAAAAAAAATGACCGATATTTTTAAGGGCAAAGATATGTTCTACACGCAGTATTTAATTGAAGCATCTAAAATACTTTTAAGCGATTAAATTTTCAAAACAAAAATACACGATTTTGTATGATTTTGCATTATGTCGCAAGGCATCATCTTAACTCGGAAACGCCTTTAATTCGTACAAAGAAAACATAGAAACTCCGAAGGTAAACACAAGCTTTGTTCAAAGACACCGTAAATATACCAGGCAAAAAAAACATTCAACAATCTTTCACTTGATTCAAAAAATGAGGAAAAGAAAAATTAATTCAGATGCATTCAGATAGATTAAAGAAAAAAAAGCAATATTACAAAAAATTTAAAACATAAAGAAAAAAACATACACACGTAACACACAATACAAAGCTCACATCATTATACCTAATCGTAACTAACAATATATGCCGATTTTTTTTTTTCATAACCGACTTTAAATATTTTATTAAAATTTATTTTTTTATCTTATTGAAATCTGTATCTATCATAGACATAGTATTCATCATATGTCTATGGTATCTATACTTTAATTAATATTATAAATGCGAAAGTGAGTGTTTGTTTGTTACGCTTTCACGCCTAAACCACTAAACCGATTTTTTTTTAATTCTTTCGCCAAATAAAGCTACGATTGACATAATCTAGCGAGTAACATAGGCTGTACATAATGGTAAGCTCTGGTGTTATGAAATTTGTATAAATGAAAATGTGTGGATTTCATATATTTTAGCGGCAGGGAGGAAATGCAGGGGGAAGGTGGGGTTCGCGGAGAGGGAAGAGGCGAGGGAGGGGGAAGGCGGCGAAGGTGGTAGGTGGACATGCAGGGAGAATCAATTTATTTATTTGAATGGCATTGCAACGCGTGCCGGGGACCAGCTATGAGTGCAAGCGCTACAGTAATTTACCCCTAATACCACGCGAGCGAAGCCGCGGGTAAAAGCTAGTTGTTCTATATAATGGGGGGCTCAGCATGGGTAAGCCACCCAGTGAGGTCAACATTATCAAATTATCTTGTAAAATTTAAATTGTTTTTTTTTGTATTTTTTGCAACCCATTGTTTATTACTAACCCCGTGTGTAAAATAAATGTTAAGATTTTGTACCCAATGTAAAAAGCCCTCTGGGCGAATGAAAGAGTAAATAAATAAATAAAGTCAATGTAATATGGACGTTTTTGTATTTTATTACTTCAAATATTGTTATTTTCCTTCACAAATCACTTCTATAAAAATAACGACTGATGTTGCACTGGCGGGGCGTGATCTTTCTCCCGATTTTCTCTCAAAAAGTTCCTACATTAAGTTAAGAAAAAGTTATCACAAAGTCAAATTTAATATTTTTTTCCATACGTAACGCCGTTCACGAGCGTTTCTTAACAATATCTTTTCGTATTACGTGACATTAACGAATAAAATAGCTAAAATGACTGCTAATTGTTAATAATGATCATGGAAAATGCGATTGTTACTTTTTTAAACGTTCAATACACATAAGAGAAAAACGTTATAGTTAATTATGGGACAACTCTTGGCCTTTAATATTTTTTTGCAGTCACTTTCACCAATCGTAACTGAGCGAACGCTTAGTTACATATTAGCTAAGACTTAAAGAATTAGTAATTTCTGTGTTACGACAAGTTTTGCCTAAGAGTTCATAATGCTAATGAAGGAAAAAAATCAAAGTAATTATTTTAGATATTTATTTAAGAACTTACATAATAATTCAAGGAAATCATCGACAATATCGATAACTTTTATGTCACATTTAAAAATAAAATTAAATATTTGACTCCGTTGCCATTGCGACCGACCAGCAAATTCTTCATTTCAATGACTTGTAGAAAATCCATAAATTAGAGATTCCTGAGAAAAAATTGACGTAAAACATCTAGATGTCATTTTGCTGTTCGATGATATTTTTTTCAATTAAAAATAATAAAAATATTTTTCCATCACACGTCGCAACTGAGTAGTTCGGTATAGCCTAGCGAGTCACGTGATAAGCACTCTCTCTCTTTCCAACAGCACGGTAACACATGAAACAGCGCGCGTATCATGTGTAGTCGTCGCGTCGTGTAGAAGTGTGGTTGAAATTTTTTTTTGTGTTTAATAAAAAAATTATATTATCGGGAAATAAAATGATGTCTCCTTTTTGTACTTCAAATTTGCTAATGAATACCTAGTTAAAATCATTCGGGTACGTGCTGTTACACCTGTATATTACCTTTATGCGTAAGTACCGCTGAACAAAAATAGATTACTCTCAGCCGCGGCGCGCGTCGGTGACAAATTTTAACTTCATCACTCAGTTTGATTGGTGAAAGGGATCATCAGCACAAATTTAATTTTATATTATGTAAATCAGTTTATAATCACTTCCAACTTTCAAAGTTCTCCCCATTCTTTAGTGGTAAAACATAAGGCCTTAGAAAACATGGCTGAAGTTCATAAAACAAGTACACGAATGAATTTCCCAAGTTCAACACCAAATTATAAGTATTAATCTCAATCCTCCAACTTCCAGTTAGCGGCAGGAATAAGTAATGGCGAGTACCCTTATTCTATGGCGAATGCTATTCATGAGAATATAGTGTGGCTTTGTTCTGAATTCTGGAAAAGAAACAACTGTTGTTTTTATTTCAGTTCCATATTTAATATAATTATAGAGTTAATAAGAACGCCCCAAGAAAGAAAGAGCAAAAAAAAACTTTTCTTATTATTTTTATTATGAAATAATGTTTTGTTTTAAAACTGTTAAGACCTCTTGTGTAGATAGAATATTTTATAAGGTTGGGTTAATGATTTTAATTTAATATAAAATTACCTTTAATACGTTTTTAAATGACAAAATAATTGTGCTATTATTGAAGAAATAATTATTTATTTGAAAAGGTATGCAGGTGTAGTGTAATGCAATAGGTAATTCTGAGTAAAACAAAATAACATAAGTACATAAAATAAAAACGGAAAAGAAGGAAAATATATTACTCAATTAGAAATATGCAAACAGTCATTTATAGAGGATATTTGCCAGGGGACAAGACATCCAGGCAGCCATGGCGGTAATGAGGTATTCTTCGATCCAGTCACTTAGAATAATGCTTATCGCCAACTATTCCGCCTACTGGGATACTGCGACGCTACGGAAATGTTCCTGGAGAACCAAGTGCACTCTTTCAGAGCAGATCTCCCCCAACGCATTGGAAGCTTATGATGCAGACTACGCCAATCGAATAAAACAATCATCACTGCCACAATTGCTTGGATGGAGTCCCCCTGATGGCTCTCTGGAAGCGGTCAAGAATCCTCCATAAACGCTGGCGCATATATTTTTGTGTTTAACATTTTTCATTTCTTTTCCACATTATTTTTTTCTGTTTTTTTTTTATTTTTTTTTATTTTAAGAGCCAATATATTTCTTTTTCTTATTATTTGTCTAAAGCCTTTTTTGTTATTTTAAAATATGGAATGCATTGCACTACACGGTTCCATGCCAACTGAGAATAAAGTCAACTCAACACTTCCTTGAAAAGTCATTAAAAGCTATGAAAAAAATAATTTTAAATTCGCCGATAACCCCAACCTAACGTAACCTACTTAACCATTTTTTATATATTTTTTTTTATCACTCTAAATGACTTATCTGAGATGGTTCTGAGGTGGTTTCATTCCGAGTTGTCCGGTCACCGCACTACACTACCACTGCATACATTCTGGAGCAAACTATTATTATTTGCCCAGACTTCATGACCATACTGCAGTCAGCAGTAAAGATCCGCGGAAGGTTGATATCTATTGTTCATAGTTAATGCTTCAGTTATTCTTAGTAAACTAATTATCTTTGTATAATTGAAGAAACTTAAGAAATTAGATTGCGTGTTTATCTTGAATAAAGAATGGAGTCAAGGGAATTAAAGTTTACAAAACACTTGTAACTAATTCAATTATGCATTTTTTAATTTTTTTTTATAAGCTGTAGAATTTATTTTGCAATTTTTTGTATTTCTTGGGCATTAACTATAAAACGATTTTTAGATATTTTGTTTTGAAGAGTTTTACTTTCATGTACATTTTAGGTAAATTTTAATTTTTCTGCTCCCGGTTTCAACACATCCGTGTCATTCACTAGTTTTAAATTTAATTTAGTTAATAAAATAATAGCTCACTAAAATTTAATTTCGTTAATAAAATAATAGCATCCTGTCAATCACCCTTCTTAGCGATGTTCCCGTGTAATGTTAACTCCTCCCACCGTTCTCTCCATCCCCCAAAATCACCCCTCCCACTATCCCCTCTTAATTAAATCTAATTATTTACTTGTATAGAATTTTTAAGTTAGTTTTAAGTTTGTTAGTATGTGACACACAAAATTTACCTAACAAATGCACATGAAAGTAAAACTTCAAAACAAAATTTATCTTTCAACCCAATGCGGGTTAAATTTTACAGATTAGTTTTAAATAACACTTTTTTATTATAAATGTGTAGCCCTGTCCCGAACTACTCAAAGGAGAACTTAAAATTTAGGAAGAAATTATATAATAGGTGCTTAGTTTTAACTTTTTTTAAGGTTATACAGCATATTAAATATTTAATAAAATCAAGACACTATGAGCGAAACTCAATCGAAAATCTGGAAACAGAAAAATCATAAAAAGATATTGGCACCTCTGGGACTCGAACCCAGGACCTCTCTCTTTCCGGGCGAGTGCTCTGACCACTGAGCTAAGGTGTTGATATTCGAAGTTCAAGGAATTTTATATTAACTAAATGTGAAGTATGTTGGGATTCGAACCCGCGACCTCCGGATTAGTAGTCGAGGACTCTACCTCTCGAGCATGAAGGCCGTCAAAGTATTTATCATTACAGGGGTTATCAACATTTTTCAATTCCCAAAATTGTTTAGTACAGAAATGAATTTAAAATATATTTTCATAATATATACCTACCAGACAGCACACTGAAGTGTAAAGACTTTTCTTTCGATTTCCAGAAAAATATTTTTTTCACTTTGCACAAAATATCTTCTACGATGAAAACTTTTTTTATTTATTTTGCTATATACCTGAAGTCTTATGATATCAATTAGTATGTCGTAACGTTCGTAACCGCTGTTTTTTTTATATCTAGCCCCTTATTTGTTAAAATTTTATATCGATAAAAGCGTTATTTTCTATAAAATATGCGCTGTCATTTCAAATAAAAAGAAAAAATCTCAACTCGTTTCTTTATGTTTTAACGGATTTTCAAAAAAGAAATATCGATGCGAAAATTATTTTCTACACGCGCATAATTTGGACAACGTAATTAGCCCGTGTTATTCTTCTGTTTTGACAGGTGATAGGAAAATACAATGTCGTCTCATCTCAGGTGTTCCTTGGGACCTTGACAAGATTATGAACCTCAAACATTTATGTAAATCTAAAAGAAATAAATCACAAATAAATGTATTCTTGTTAAATTTACAGTCTTTTTTACCGAAAGCTATACGTGAAATCCTATTTAGATACTATTCAAATTAAACTTTACGACGAATTGGTTTACGTTATGAACATCAAAAAATATGCTATGGATAAATTGAATCTTTACTAGCTTTTCTATGTATTGGAATTACAATAAAATGATTATTTACATGCAATAAAATGATTATTTAAAAAAAAATAGGAAACCACTAGGAAAAATGTTTTTGCATGACTAACTATGAAGTAATAAAAGAAACAATTTTTAAAAAATACCCCTTTACGGCTAAGCCTATTTTTGAGATTTTGTTTGTTCTAACTTTTTTTCATTCTTATAAAATTATGCACAATATAAATTAAAACCTTTTTTTCGCTTACTTTCCTCATGCAAATAAGACATCCGATTTTAAATTTTTAAGACATGAGAGTCGAAATATTTCTAGCGTTTATATTCCTCTTAACCTTTCCCTTGCGGTGCTAGAAAATTCCGCGTGTACATTTTTAGCGTTTTGTGAATTTGATGTTTTGATAGACTGAATGCTGCAGAACAGAGATTTGTATTATGTGAAAAATGAGGGCGTCGGAAAGAATGCAAGGCGGATGTAATCGTATTAGTGAGATTAAGAAACATTTGGGACAGATGAACGAAGATAGGTAAAAGGTAGTAAAAGTCGGGAACGCCCGAGGAAGAGACGGCACGATCAATTTAATTAAATACTTGGGTCGGATCCATGACAAGAGTCCGAATAACTTAAGGGTATGTAATATGTATGAGTGTATGCGATGATGTATGTGTGTGAATAAAGCAAGCGTGTGCCAAGACAGAGAGTTTTGTGGCGGTCTATCCTCTCTGCCTACCCCTGCTATGAAACGGCGTGAAGGTTAGTTAGTATTTTATTGGTATTCTTTACCAACTACAGTTTTGACAGTAATAATTATATTATTTCTAGTAAGTTTTTACCACTTTTATTGTTTGTGTTGGTTTTATAAACAATAAAAGTGGTAAAAACAAAGTGTATTATTAATTTTGAATTATATTATCGTAGAGTTGGCATTTCCTGTCTCTAGTATGTGGTAGAGTTGAATGCAGTGTTGTCATTGTCAGCATGCATCAGGTACCGAGTGTTGGTACTTGTGGGTGCTAGGTGCTAGGTGTCGGATGCTAGGTGTCGGGTGCCAGGCAGGTACTACTACAGGATTCGGTAAAATCCCAATTACAACACACCGCGGGCAGCCTTGTTTCTCTTTGAGACGAATGGTTCTGCAACTTTGTGAAGTTTGCGCCCTTAAACAATGAATTTGAAAGATTTCCTACCTACTATTTCATAAAAGAGCTATTAGCCCTTTTTTTGTAAGGTCGTTGAAATTTAGTTACGTTGATCTACTGACAATTTTATCCTTTTCGTCGTGGAAAATGATTACAAAGACGTAAATTCACATACCAATAATAATAATAAGCCTTTTATTTCTTGCAAATAGGTATGTTACAGAGTTATAAAAATTATGCTATTTACAATCTTGTTGAAAAATGTAACGTAGGTATCTTAAATTATTCGTAAGCAAGAACCCCTCTCTGAGGCGAAGGTGAAGGCCTCCTCTAACGAAAACGTTCGTGAGTAGATAAAGTTCTGACGTTATAGGTTACTATGTAAAGCTCATCTTTTGTTTTGTTCGTATGGTTAAGTATTTCTTGTGTTTGTGTCACTTTTTGTATTTTTGAGAATGTTTGGAATTTCTTCTTCAGAGGGTTTTGGTCTTGATCTTCCACGGTGACCAGCCGGGTTGGAAGATAAGGTTTGGTTTTTAGTGTAGTTTTTGCATGTTACCTGTGTCGGAGGGGGGCGGTAGTTGCTACAAGTTGTGGCTTTGTTACACTGAGCGTTGGGCATGTTGTTTTGATTTTTATTTACTAAGAAGTTAAGCAGGCTTGGTTTCACAATTCCTTCAGGCAGGCTAGAAGTTTTTTTGTGTCACATACCATTACACTGCCAGAATTACATACAGACGGAATAACACATGGACTAAATTTCAAATGGCGAGAAATAAATCTACTGGGATCTAAAAATCTAACCTAACTTATCCTAACCTAATTTAGATTGTCGTCTGAACATGAACTAGAAGTTATAAACGTCCTTTCTGAAGTCATAAAACATTTTGCATAGAATCATTGATTTTACCTGCAATTCACCCATTTTTGATAAAGGATGCCTACCCATCTACCCAAACTGCATTTCGGTAGTTACTAATCATCAATCAGTGAGTCCTTTTTTGCCACCCTTTCTATTTTCTGTTTAGCAGGTACCGAATGAAATAACCTAAGTCAACGTTGTGAAAGTCTTCAGACAACAATTTACTACTGTAATTGGTTAAATTAGCGTTAATGTTAAAAGGTCTACGGTTTACGCAGGCTTATGGGTCATTTATTGTGTTCAAAACTATCTAAATTAGATTAGATTAGAAAGGTATTTATGAGTTATAATCACAGATCAAAGAAAGAATATTATGATTAAAAATGGCCGTGTTTAGGCACAACATTTTCAAAATTTGTATATTTTTATTTTTGTCGTGGAGTCTGTCAAGTACCACTCCCTGTTTTTGTTAATAAATATTGAAATTATCAATAACATTGACCTTACAGGCATAGGTATCTACATAAAGTTGATAGCTTTGTTATTAGGTACCTTTCCCTCTTGCTCGTACACATTCTATAACAGACCAGTAAGAGGGTTTATAAAGGAACCAAGCAGCAGTAGAGACGCTACACCCTTTTCTTTTGTTTAATCATTGTTCCATACGGTTTACATGACGTGAATTTCACTAACATGGCAATATACACTACCTATACATAATTACATATGGACAGAATCAGAGATGGGGTGAGTACACACCACTTATATCCACTGGAATAACTATTGAATAAATTTGATATTTATTTAGCACACACAAACACTTTAAAATGTAAACCTATTAAAAATAGTTTTATTTTGACTTCTGTAATTCTCTCCGCGTGTAATTTCGTTCATTTGTAATTCTGGCTACAATTGGTATGTGAAATTCATTCCTTTATAATTTCGACCTGACGCCGTCATATACATATTTATGTAGTAAGTACCCGTCTGAACTACTAAGGGCCAATGGCATCGAAAATAATTAAAGTAAGGTTTAAAGTTAAATACTTAAGCCCTAACTAAAGTTAAGCTGCAATTCAGCACAATTTAGTTGCATCAACATTAAAAAAAGTTAGTTTATAGTTACCAGTATTGCCATCGAAATGGCTTCGAATTTTCCTTGGATTTGACGTATTTAAATACAAATAATCACACAATTTATTTTTGCGGGTGTCAACACCAACCAAATCGGGGCGATTTCTTGACGTTTGACGGTTATGGAGGTTATGATTGGTTCATGGTTTGTTTATGTTATGGAGGTTGTTTGATATTTCACAGTTGCAGTTTAAAAACGTCAATAACGTTTGTGGAATGATGATATTATTATATTGTGGCCGAAGGCGGGCTATTATTGCTCTGCTGTCTTATACACCAAACAATACCGTTATGCACCCTAGAGATGTCTCGTACATCTTTGCGTCGTTCCCGTTACATACAAATTCATTAGTATTAGAACCTGGTCCACAGTACAAACATCATGATTTCTGATGACTAAAAAATTATTTTGTTTCAGTGCCGTTACATTTATTGAAATATTACAATGCTAGTAGGTAAAAATTATTAAGATAAGTTTGAGTAAACACTTGTTTGTAAATCTAGTGATCTCATTGGCATTGTTGGCAATGAGTAAAGTTGATTGCCTAACCATACTTTTTGATCCAAAATCTGGCAATAAAATTCATCTTATCAATAATACAATCAATTGATTATCAAAAACCGGGTTGTCGAGACATTTTTTATTATTATTTTCTATGAAAACAAAATTTCATTTCTTTCTGACGGATGACAGCTGACAACTTTACCAAAATCTAACTTTAAACTCTCAACAAAGCTGGGTTAAATAAAAGTAACTTTTTTGTAACTATTTAGTTAACTTTTATTTAAACGAAGTTGAAACAACCCATTTTTGTAAGAAATGATAAAAATGTTACTTTTATTTAACTTTAACTAAAAAGTAACTTTAACTATTTTCGATGCAACTGGCCCTAACATGAGTAAGTTTATATCCACCACAAGGTGGCCTCTTCAAGATGCTTTCAATCTTCGAGGTTTCAAGCTTTGGATTGATATGTAATATTTCTGCACATCTAACTTTATATTAGTGCCTCCCATAGCTCCGTTGTAACATTTATTTTATCAACTTTTTTTAAATGATCCACGGATTGATAACCTGACTCGAGCAGGCGGTCAAAAGAGGCACTAACGAACAAACTATTATTCATTAAGGCGGCACTCTTCGGCTGAAAAAGAAGACGATGGAGAGATATGTAATTGTAATTACGAATGTTGGACAGAGCGCGCTAATATTTTAAGTTAAAAAATAGCGGAGAAAATTGCGAAAAAGCTTAATAAAACATGACTCGTTTAAAATAGAGCAAAAATCTCGTAGAAAGTATCTTAAGTATCATTTAAAGAAACATTGTGAATTTTTTCACAAAAATAACTTGTAAAATAAAAGAAATAGACTTCTTTTAAATAATTTTCGGAGCATACTTTGCGATTTTTTTCTATCGAGGGAATTTCATATAATTTGTGTTTCGGTGTGGAACGTATCTAGATATTATCTTCAAAAATAACATATATTTTTTTAAGAGCTTAAAAACTTCAAATGTTTAAGGGAGATATGTAAGAAATCGGTCGAAATTCGAATAGTGCACCCTTAACCCCTACCGGGCCGGAGCCACGCAATTGCAGTGTCGACCTTATACATATATTCATTTTGCCTTCGGACATCCCCTACTAAGTAAGTTATCAGTTATCAATCAATCAAAATGTTACTGTATCAAGCATTGGCTTTAATAAAAAAAAAATTATTTATCGAATTTTTTTGCGGCCCCTACGAGCTAATCCATGGGTGTATTGTAATAAATTAGTGTAAAATCGACACCTCCGGTTGTAGGTCATTTTAGTTTGTAGAACTACAAAACGTGTATATAAATGTATTAATACGACTCGTCCGAATGGAATCAAACCAGCAACCAATTAAAATTAATCAACCGCTAATTAAACTAAAATTATTAAATTCGTCAAAATGAAAAAACCTGGGAACATTATTCAAATACGCAACTGCGATGAAATGGCCGCATAAAGTTTTGCGCCATTCATTAAAACCATTAACCATAGACAAACCACAGATGCAACTATGATGACCGCATAAGTTAATATGTGTTGACAAAATGAAAGAAACAACAAAGAGTATTTAGTTTTCCCGAATGACGGATGACAGTCGCGCCACCGGTTTAGAGCCTTGTTCAATCAGATGTGTAGTGTGTAAACACAGTAGCGGTAAGTGTAGGGCAAGCACGTGGTCCTTCTCCGGCTCTTCTTCTTTTACCAAGATTTTTATCGAAATGGCTGGCAAATTAAAGGCTCGTAATCAAAAGGAATAAAGATAGTTTGGAGGTTTGTTGGAGGTGGCATGTGTTATGTTGATGCTTTTCAGCGTGTATTCTTTTTGATATTTCCCGATGTTGGATGAGTGCGGTCGTGTCTACGGAAAAACCGAAAAGAAAAACGAGTAGGTACTCTGAAAGCTCAGTGTAAAAATGTCTTATTATTTTTTTTTACAAAACAGATATTGTGTGTTGCGTCATTAATTATGCAAAAGGGAGATTTGGAAATAATGATTATTTATTTTTATTGTTACGTTTCACATGTGCACTAATGTTTGCACTTCTGTGTGCATTTATGTTTGCTTTGTCTTTTGGTATACTTATTGTCAATTTATTGACATTTTCGATGGTTATTATTAGCCAATTTAGCGTTATTTGAAGATTAACGATCAAACAGATTGTAAATAATACCCAATTTAGCGTTATTTGGAACAACACGTTCCTTTTACTTGCATTGCATTTTTGAAGTGAAACTTCTTTAGATTCGTTGTGATTTGAAATTCGGATGAAACAGAAATGACGCATTACAGTAACTACGAAGCGTCAAACTGCGCTCATTGGCAACTTTAATTATGACCTCACTTTTCAAGGCTCCTATTGGTTGAAAATGTGTGGGCAAGGTTTCACTTCAACCGCGCGTGAACTGCACTCGACATTTTTTTAAATGTGAGTCCCAACTGATCCCGACCATCTGGAGCCAGAGGGGCTATGGCATCCTTTAATGAGGTTTGTTGTGAGGCTAAATGTAGTGTGGAGAGGAAGAAGATGGAAAGAGGAAGGTGGCAAGTGCCTAGCTATTACTGAGATCTTGTCACTAGACACAGATAAAACTATTTTAGGTAACGATTCCGAAGTGAAAATAATCTATCACTCTGGATTATCAAAAAATCATCTGCTCCTGTAGGTCGATTGTTCTTGTCTTCTTTATTTGTTTGTGCATGATATTAACCACAAAATGTATATGTACAAAAAAAAATTTCTACTTTGAAACTATTCGGGTTTTAAAGAAAGTATTTATCATTTAATCGTAGCAGTTTAAAGTAACGCTGTCCGAAAGGAGGAGTCAACACGGCATAACACCCTTAAAAAATAACGAAAATGAATGTAGCAATATGTTTTTTTTTTAATACCTATATTATTTTGTGCTAAAATTATTAATCTTATAACAACCTTAAAAAATAACGAAAATGATTTTGGCGATATGGTTTTTTCAATACCTTTATTATTTTGTGTTATTTTTATAAAATTATTAACCTCAACACAAGCTTGTTCTAGTGAGGTTAAAAACTCTTCAACTCCTTCGTTTTCCTTAAATTTTTCTTTTTTTTATTAGTGTAATATAACTATAAATTTATAAAATTTAAGCACCAACAAATATAATGCATAATATTTGTCTCTTTGTATTCCGTGCCTCCGCTCTGTCTGCTAATTGGGCGGGCGCTTGCCGCACGCAGCCGTACGTCAGATCGTAAGTCGGGGCATCTTTCCACTTCCACTCAGCAATAGAGCGGCGAGCGCATAGTAACTCCGAAGCTCATAGCGAACGGACGCGAACACACATAGACGCATCGACATGTCGACATAGAAAAATCTCCCAACAACAACATAGAAAACTTCTTTTGTTTCGAACTCTTTCTGTGCGCTTTTGTTTTTATCAGATTTTTCCGCGCTTTTTGTTTGTTTCGCCAGTTTTGGCGCGCGTAAAACTTTCGACGCAGTGAAAACTTTTGAATTTTTTCGACGAAGTGCGTATTTTTTATTATTCGTTTGTGATTTTGTTATTTGTTTTGAAGTGTTTGAATATTGTTTTGACTTGTGTTTTATTTTGTGAAGTATTGGATTGAATCGTCCGATTGGGACTTCGTCTCATCGTCTGGGCTGAAAACTCTTGCTGATAAACATTTATCGTATGTATTTTTATTTATCTTATTTTTTAATTTTCATTTATTGCTTTTACACTTTTGATTTTAAATTAGCAAGCACATTTTAATTTGTTTGTACGATGACTGATGAGGACTTTTAAATTTTCTTATCCATATAATCTGAAATAATTTTGGTACCTATTTATAGTTTGGGTTATGTTTTATCTCTACAATATCGAGTTAGATTTCAACTTTGGAAGCAGTTATGAAATGAACGTTTGAATAAAGTTTAAATCAATTTTTGTTGGAATGACTTGAAGGTAGACCCATCAATGTAATATATTTATAGAAGAGGATAATACTAATAAATCTAAACGAAACATGAAACGGAACAAGACACAGAAAAACGACTAACCCAGGATCTCTTGTCTTACCGGGACACAGCTCCTTAAACAACTGCCATTGAGTCCTATATTTTTTCCGGCATTTCAAATTCAGAATTTACAATAATATCCTCAATTTATTAATTGTTTGAGTTGGTTTAGGCACTACGTCCCGATAAGACAACAGATCCTGGGTTCGAGTCCCAATTGAGTCATTTATCTATTTTCTACATCTTGTTCTGTATCATGTTTCGTTTAGATTTACTAGTGTTATCTTCTTCCATTATATAGTTCAAAATCATGCTACGACAACGGGTAATTGACAACATGATGTCACCGAAAAAAAATACATGCAGAAAATGAAATATAAAAATATCTTAATTCCCTTATAAACATGTGTTATATCATTTTATATGCTATTATTATATTACGCATATGTACTTCTATTAGTGTATTGAATTTGAAATAATGTTAAAATCCAATAAGTAGAGAGAAATAAGCTTTAAGATAGGTAGTTTGTGGTAAACACGGACATAATATTTTATGCCTCTTTAAGTATTGATGTTTTTATGGATCTCCGTTTTAATTGATATTATTACATTATTTCTATGGCAAATTTTCAATTCCTCTACTACTCCTGCTACGTATGGCCATAAAATATTCACTTCGAGAAACTTTATTGGCATTAAAATGGTTATTTAACGATACCCGTCAATTAAAATAATGATGATTTATGTTCTCATGGAATAACTTTATCTTCTCTGCCGGTTATCAATGGCTTGATTGGATCCATCAATCATCCGATCAGTGGTCTTCACCATCAGGACCATAATTCTGCGTATCATCATAAACTTGTGATTATTTTCTGGTCGGCATTGTATTGTGAACTGCGTCTTTGCATGGTCCATGAACTTCAATGAAGCGCGAATTGGAAGTCGATGGAGTGTTTTGGCAATCTGGCATTTCAGTTTGTTGTGTTGGATCCATTGCCGCGTTTTATGGGCTTCCTGTATTTATGTTTGACTAGTCGTTACTTGTTAGGTACCTACTACCCGAATTCCAACGCTTCACAAAATATTTTTTCTTACTGCTGCGTTTTATCATTTTGAAAATTAAATATAAATATTTCTAAGCTATATAAGTCATTATAGAAAAGATATTCCGTTCTAAAAATTGAGTTGTTTTTAAAAATCCAGAATGAAGGAGCTGTGTAAATTTCAAGACGCAGGAACGCTCATAACTCGAGAGTAATCATTGTTTCAGCACACAGATCTTCGGCTTTATATTTCTGCTCAGGGCTCGCCACATTAGGCTTTCATAATCTCCTTCGTACAATAAAGTGTACATCAAGTTGATTCAAGACTCAACACCCAGGTTCAATCCTTCTCTTCCTTGAAAATATTCTTCTTACATCATCCCTAATAATAACATAGGCCTCGAAGGGCGACCCTGAGGCATCCTATTTAATGTCAATATAAAAGATACATATTTGACCTTCTTTAAGAATAATTTGGCAATTATCTAATAATTAAGACACATGTTAATATTTGCTTTAAGCCAAAGGTTTGTACGAGTATATTCTGTCATCCGTCAAAAAGTAAATAGTAGTACTTATGGATAATGTAAAGAAATTTTAGTAGGATGAATAGTGTTATGTCAAGCTCCCAGAAATACAATCAATTAGTTATCCAGACGACTCCAAATTGCCGGTTTTCCCAGATATTGTATCAAAGTCCAAAGTTCTTTTAATGGGGTGATTACGGGGGAATGTTCATTTGTATTACAGTTCTCGGTAATAGGGCTTACTATGTAAATTGAATATTAATGGGGCAACAGGCTTGGGGGGTTTGGGTTATCAATGGACAAACAGTAATTATTACAGGTTTTTGTAACGTTGTATTTCTAATGTGTTTTTCTCGGTATTTTCGGGTTTTCTATAAATTCAGCAATGATAGTATTTATCATTGGTGCCATTTAAATTTATTCATCATCATATTTCACTGGAACGAGCCATCATGTTATTATCTTCACTGTTCTTTTTATCACAATTATTAGATACAGTTTTTATCATAAACCTTAAAAGTACCATCAGTTTTTTTTTACGTTTAAACAAATGTTATATATTTATTAAAAAAAAGAGTCCCGGTTTACGAATAATCTGACAGTATTTGAAATTCTCCTACTCGTCATCTTATTTGGACAAGGTTCTAACCGACATTTTTAAAATGACCTTTGAATGCAAAACCATTTCTTTTGCTCAATTCTATAACCAAAATATTTTTCAGAGCAATCTTTGTTGTATTTCCATAGATACTTGTATGACTAAGTTCTGACATCAAGGTTATAAAGCTTCCATATATTTTACAAGGTTCTAACTTCACGTTGAATCTTTAGTAATTGCCATTTTGTTTGTACCTGACAGTTGGTCGGTTTTGGCGAGGCGCAGTGTAGTTCGTCAGTTTGTAGGACAGGGTTCTAACTTCGCCTTACCATGTACTGAGGTGTCAAAGTTTGCAAAGACGATTTCTCGTAATCTATTTACTGATTTCTGAATTAGAGGTTTAATCTTGTGTGAAGTTTGGTTAGTTAATATATTTGAAGGAAAATATTTTATAAATAAAATATGTTATTTAGCACCTTTTGCAATGATATGGCTGATTGTGTCAATGTTCTGGCTGATAGCATATGGTTCTATCTGCATGTTTAGATATGTTCTAAAATGGTAAGTACCTATTTAAATATTTTCCTGACGTAAGATTCAACCTCGAAATCAGAAATTGGTAAATATATAATGATAAATCGTCTTTGCAAACTTTGACACCTCATATCTCAGAATAAAATAAAGTCAAGTTAGAACCATGAACAACCAAATCCATATCAAAACAAGTCCAATCCAATACCATCACAGGAATCGGAAAATGTTGAAGCTTAGCCAGCCGCGGAATTGAACCCACGACTAGGGTTACCAGACGGCAGGAAATTTCCTGACATGTCTGGAATTTCGCTGTTTGTCAGGGAAACAGGGAAAGTTGGAAATTATCAGGAATTTTTAAAAAGCCAGAAAAAATATTTAAATAATCATTAAACGCCGCATTCTCATACACGCATATTCAAGCTCACCCGCGAGTGGCGTAACGAGGGGATTATGAAGAATAGTAACAGTTTTAAAGAAGCCGTTACCTGCACAAGTAGTTCATCATGATGATATCCCATTTCGCCCCACCACCCCATATCCCATTCCGCCCCGCCCGTTGTGTTAAATATATGGTGACAATAGTTGTTTCACGTTAGTTCTTGTGTAATAATTTATCGCCATGGTCAGGGATTGATTTTGCCAGGATATCATTTTTGGATCTGACCCTGCCCACGACGCCTGGGTAAGAGCCCGACGCGCTGTCGATTCAACCATTAACCAATAAAAAAAATTCGCGATGATGTCGGACCAAATTATATCATTTATACATATACAACAAATCAAGGTTATGCAAACTATGCAATAACACCACGACATATTTTTTATGACAAAAAGAAAATACCTTTGTTAAATATGTACTAGTTTTCAATCTGATTAATTATCCTTGCCCTTGCCCTTTGCCAATTGCCCTTGTCTGGGAGTAACTACAGCGCGAACTTAAAAACAAACAAAAATCTTCTTAAAACAATTAGTTGCCAGCAATCTAACTCAATCGGCCATCAATCTCTGTACTGTTCCACTATAAAAGCTTTCCATTGTAGTCTATTGTTTAAACTCCTTTGTTTCCTAAAAAGCTCTCACTTCGTTAAACTCTCAATATCCATCCAGTTAATTAAAGTAGGTAGCACTTTATTCACATACTTAAGGCTCCGTAGTAAGTGTTAAAAAAATGGTTTTAAAGGGAGATCCGTAATTAATTATAATGAAAGAGCGAAAATATATAAAGCACAAGCGGGTTCCCGACAACCCGCGTTGCAATGCCTCCCCTCTCCGGCTTTCCATTTATTCAGTCCCGGTACATTCAGTTTTAAACGGCTCGTATACCATCCATTGTAATTTTTTTTATAGAAATTTTCATTTTTCATATAAACATTTATTTTTGTACATTATAAGAATAGTCAATCAAATTTGGTACCTAAGATAGGTACCTACCTATTTAAAATACCTACAATTCTTGATTAGATTAAAAGTATTCGATATTGGTTACTATCACAGGTGAGTACTCCAAATAAATTTATTAATTTAAAGAGTTTATTCGAAAATTGAATTTTGATTGAACAATCGATGGTTTGCAATATCTGATTCTCAAATTGTGACATTATTGATAGTTTTGTAAGAGTTTTTGTAATGATTAAAATACATAAAAATAAATAAGAAATAGAATCACGTCAAATTTAATTCCATAAATAGATTTGACAGGATTTACTATTTTCTGTACATCATTTCTTCCTTCAGTATATGATAACTCTCTTTCAAATATATACCCACACCTCCAACCACCTTTATATTATTATTGTACTCAAATGATTATGTAGCATTTATATTCTTTATAACTACCAAATATGTTCTTAAATATATTAATTTATGTACCTCTATGCCTGTCTCGACACAGGTATATCCTAGTGAGACAGGCATCGACAAAAACCTAATGTAAACATACTGTTTATAGATAAATAAATAAAAAATAAAACTTTTCAGATACATTGTTATGTGTTTATAATAAACCAGGAACCTTCGCGAGGGTGGAAAGAAGATATTTTGAAAGTTTCAAACATTTCCTACACTTAATACATAAACAACAAACGTACATACAATAATAATAATAATAATTGGGTACATGCAAGCAAGCAAACAAACAAACATACACTCATTTTTTATATCTACTTATAGATGACAAATGTCTAAAGTAGCAATGTAACAAATGTAGAAATTCGAAATAAGAATGTATTTTTTTTTTTAAATATATTAGTTTTGTAAGACCGTAAATAAGCAGACAAACTGAAGTATTTTCGTCACAAAAAAGGGCGCGTATCTTTTTTTATGATTTTATTTAAAATAAAAATAAAATTGTGAAAAGTAGCTTTCCCAAATAATTTATCGATTTATTTTGCTGATTGATTATAATATGATTTGAAATGTATGTTGTATAATACAAAATTTTGTATGAAAATTTAACAATCTGCCAACGACCCACGGTAAAACCTTATTGTACTAAAAAAAAAAAATTTCTCAAAATTTAAAAAATAGCTTTACTACATAAAAGAACAGTCTTTCGAAATCAATTTATATTTTTTTGTGGAAATGTCAATACGTCTAAAATTTGATTTAAAAATGACATATTTCCGGTTTTGTCTTGTTATTCCCTCTGAAAGCAGAATGTTAAAAATAGCTCACATCCGTACTAGATAAAAACCTTTTGATTTAAAAATAAAATCAGTTTGTAATTCAACTTCAAGTCCACAAATTAAGTTTTGTATACAAAAGGCCTCGCCTCCATTTTTCTTAATAATTGAAGGGTTGGCTATTTTCATGTTATTAAGAGCTTTTTATTAGACAAGCTTTGTGGTGGTAGTCAAAGGAACTTCATATATCAATCAAGCCTTGAACATATATTGTAATAAGACATCCTTGGCTAGTGGCTAGCGAAGGTCTTTGGCACGTCACCTGTGTGACAAATTGCTGTTCTCTCGTTGCATCAAAGTAAAGAACCCTTGGAATTTCCAAGTTGGAAAAGGGCTTTTAGCAACATCCAAAAATAGATGACCTTCACTATATCATGTAGGGTAGATTCTAGAACACCGATTTTTGAAGAATTTATCTGAAAAGTTAAAAATTAGCCTTGTCGTTGTCGAAATTGGCTCTTATTAAGTGTATTCTAGTGTAGAAAAAAAAAATTCTTCATATTTCGATAGTTTCAATATTCAAGAATATCTCCTTAAAGGGATTTTTCAAAATTAGAATTATTTCAAAAGTTATAGCCATTTTAGTTCGACCGGTTTAGATAGAATCTGACTAGAATCTAAATAGAGCAAAACTTTAAACGCTTGATTCTCAAAACTACTTTTTTGGAGACGGTTGACACGATATCTCAAGTTCTATTGAACTAATTTACTGTGAGCCTTCGTGTGAGCCTTCTCTATACATTACTCTATCGCACTACAAAATTTGAATTTTTGGAAAAGTCAAAAAATCTGTTAAAAAAATGTATTTTTGTTTCAGACAGCCGCCATTTAGCGAAAAAATCATTTTTTTTACTTTTTCTTAGTTCGGGCTATAACAGCATTTGTTTGGATTAAGAATTAATTTGGTATTTTTTATTACTATTATTATGACGGTATTACTATTATTACAGTGTCGGCCTCCGTGGTCCCGAGTCACAATCCGAAGGTCGCGGGTTCGAACCCGGTGTGCGCAAATAAATTTTATTTGATTAATTTGTGTTATTTCAAAATTAATTTAAAAATAATATATAGTATATTTGCGGCACGCTCCAGAGTGGAAGATACTATCAGTATCGCCCTGGTGTAAGACCACCATTCAGAATTGAAACGTTGCTCGAAATGGCATTAGCCGTGTTTAGTGACCAGATCTGAATAGCCAAGTACTTCCCCGCCTACTTCTTCCCTATCTCCTTCCCCTCCCCAATACCTTCAGCCACACAACATACCCCAATTGGGGATGCCATAGTCTCACTGGCTCCAGAGGGGAGCAGTTGGGACTCTTGTGCGGTATTTCATATAAAAAATAAAAAAAAAAATTTTTTTTGTTAAACCATTCATCCGATTGCGATGAAACTTTGGGGATTTAATGTGCGCTCGCCCGCGATGGTTTCTATATACAATAGTGAGTTCTGACATCATGAAATTATGCATTGCTAATCGTTCATCCGACTACGAAGAAACTTTGGGGATATGATGTGTGCATATATAATAGCGAGAAATGCGTTACTAAAACGATTATGAAAATGCGTTATTAAAACGTTCATCCGATTGCGAGAAAACTTTGGTGAGTTGTTATGAGCACGCCCGCGAAGGTTTCTATATATGCTGGTGAGCTCTGGCAATATGAAATTTGTTTAAAAAATTGCAATGAGATGTTTGAAAACTGAATGTACCAGGACTGAATATATGGAATGCGGGAGGGGAGAGGGGAAATCGAGAGGGGGGTTCGCGGTAGGAGAAAGCGGGAGAGGGGAGTGCGAGAGGGAAGGCGGAGAAGCGGAGTGGGAACGCGAGAGGGGAAGGGGACGCGGGAGAGGTAGGGGAGGCGGAAGGGGAACGGGATGAATGTGAAAGGACACGCAGGGAGAAACAATTTCTTTATTTAGTGGCATAGCAACGCATGCCGAGTACTCGCTAGTAGGTTTATAATATCAGATTGAAATCCATTTTATATGAGCATCAAAAATAAGATGTGACAATTGTTAGATGTATCAATAGCTTAATTTATTTTGGGCCCCTCTGGCGGTTATTTCAAAATTCCTTTTTTACATGCTCATTTGCTCGTAGGAGCTTCACGATCGTTTTCCAATTGGATTTTTGTGCCAATCCAAAAAGTAATTTTGTGGTAGCTTTCTTTTCTGAAATTCACGTTGATTTGGCTTCGCGTGGAATAAATTTATTTACCAATTTATCCGCTCCGTATAATACACAATAATACACGCTGTAACAAGCTTGTTACACAAATTTTCATATTTCGGATGATTGCAATCTGAATAAATTATTGATGTGGCATTAAAGTAAATCAGTGTGGAAAATATTTGATACAATGGAGATGAAAAATTGTATTCAATTTTCTGTTGTATTTATTATTGCCAATAGCGACAGGAAATTATGTAAAATATTGAAAAATTGTGTCGCAAAATGGTAAGGTTATCATATTATGTTGTTGACAGGTTATATTTATATCTTGGAGGAGGTTGGCAAAAACTAATTTCAAAGTATCAATGTCTTCTCCAGCACGAAGCAGATGATGACTCCCATCTCGGTTCATCTCCTCTGACTAATACAGTCCTCACAATTTAAAGTTTTCTCTTTATCGTTCCTTTCTTAAGTTAAGAGAAACAGTATTTTTCTAATGAGTTTGCCAATGTGTGTCGAAATAAAAAGTTTTCTCTATAATCTATAAAATTGACAATACTGAAATAATTTTATCTGTGAGCGGTTAAACGCCCAGGCTAATTTGTTCGGTTTTCGGAACATTCAAATAGGTCTCATAGAAATCATTGTATCTCCCTTACTAAAATGATATTAGAAAGAGAAAATACCCTGCCTTATATTCAAATAAAAAAATTAACCACAAAATAATTAAAATGTACATCTTTTTGAATCCTAAGTTTCCCGCCGCAGTTTGGAAAAATTATGAAACTTGGTGATTTTTTTTATTAAATATTTTTACATGAAACGACAAAAAAGGTAGTTGACGATAACGTTCATAATATATTTAACAGTAATTTGTGAGCCATTTTTAAAACTTTTCTATGTTTGCATTTAACAATTTTATGTTTCATCACCTTTCAAAATAGTTTTTAATTTTCAGATGCGCTCAGAAATTTTCCACAACTGTTGTTGTCACTGTCACTGTTGACTCACCCCACCCTCCCCCCTTAATACTGAGCGAATGGGTCAACTGCACCTCAGGCCGATAATACACAAATAAAATCGTCAAAATGGAAGTTTTGTGTGCTCCATTTTTCTCCTCCAAAACTGGACCGATTTTCAATATTTTTTACCGTCTGAATTAGAAAAAAATATTCTATGTCTGCACGTTTTGCTTTTTTTTTTTTAAATATGTCTAGTTTGTATACTAAAAGTCTGTTGACGGTGTCCAGGCCAGGCAATTTTAAAGATTCTTGGAGGGTCCTAACTCCTATAACAAGTAACTCATAAAAAAGTGGTCTAAAAATATTCACACTAGTGTCAAAATCCAGAGGTTTCCTCTCGACATAAAAAGACTTCGCGTGTAGCGTTAAAATGAACCTATCCTAATAATTAATATGAAGGAAAACACCTTACTCGATTTAAAACCAATCAATCAGCCTACAGTCCTTAACAAGAAAGAAATGTAATTTGTCTGGTTCTCAGATTTGCTTATTACGGGATATTATTCTGTTCACATGGGCTATTTGCAATAAGTCGAACAATATTGTATGAAATTATTATTTTGCATAATGTTTCACATACACTGAAACAATGTCGGGCGAAACAAAACCGTGACTGTTCAACTGTTATAAAATATCTTTTGGGCTCCTGTTCTCATGGCCTTAGTCTAATGGCTGATAACAGTTCTTGTTTGTAAACATATCTTATCACTGTAAACAGGTCGCCACAGCTTCCCAACCAGTCAAATCAAATAACTCGTTTGGGTGTTGATTAACATGTTTCAATTGCTGGGAGGTTATGTTCAGTTTTCTTCCTTGTTTTCCTGACGTATCAAAGATTCTGTATGTTAAAATTTGCAATAACAGTTTGTCAAGTCCATTATATAAGTTTGTTATGTCGTTCTCTTTTGGTGCTATGCATCCATTGGCAAATCTTTTGGATTGCTATCCAACATGAGATTGTTTAATCTTTATCTCACTTATACAATGGTTATACTGGTAGTTTGTTAGACCTTATAAAAGTCTTGCTTTTTAGCTGTCTTATCTGTTGCTTTACCAAAAAGTTTGTTCTCTTCTGTGAGATAATGTGCACTTATCCTCACCAATCTGTTGTTATCCGTCATCTTTCTTCTTTAGCTCACGTATCCATTGCTTTATTTATTGGATTGTTATCTGTCATGAGAAGCTTTCCTCTTTAGCTTTTTTATCCTGTTATCCATCATTATTCCATAATATCCTCATAGCAATTGCTTTACCTGTTGATTTGTTTTCCTTTGTAATTTGTTCATTGCTAAATCTATTAGTTTGCTATGTCTCTTTCAGATTCCTTTTTATAAAAGTATAGCATATAAGACCAACAACATCATAAAACCGTCCATTTTTTATAGTACTAACTATAAAAGTATTATTCAAAATTATTTGTAATACGAATCCATAAGCAGAAGTTAAAGTCAGTGTTGGGCCATTTAGTGACGTTTTACGTATAAAAAATGTATGTATTTTAATACATCACAAAAAATGGTTTTCACTCCAAAAAAAAACTGGTACAAATAAAATTTACAAAAAATGAACAATTTACGCATCTCCAGTGCCAAAGTGTTAAGTTTCCTTTTCATAAATTATCCTTCCATACAAAAGCCAAGGAGTTAGGAAGATGGGAAAGACTTGTATCACATATACATATTAATTTATATTGTTTCATTACATATAGTTGGAATCCTTACAAAAAGATTGGTGTTAAAAATTCGTATACAAAAAATTGACAGCAATGCCTCTCTAGGATTCAAATAGCTGGCGTAAAAGTTAAACTACCCTTCCCGGCCAAAGTGTATTAATATGTACTAGCAGTTAAAAACGCACTCCGCAGGTTTTTGCTGCTAGGCTCTGGGGGTAACTTTTGGTTCGGCTTCGCCCAGTCTGAGTGACGATTTTATAAATCCTATAGGAACTGGTTCCAAAAATAGCTGGTTCCTCGGATCCACTGTGATCCAGTGACAGCTAGTCACCGGGACAAAGTAACCGTGACATGACGTCGTATGTAATATATAGCTACCTGGTACTATTATACAACTGCCAGTTACAATTATAATCATATTATCATCAATCTCTCCATATCCGGAGAGATACACAAAATTACGAATCCGTAGTACTTACGCCTGCCATCGATGCTAATCACGCAAACTGTTAACGTAAGTGGCGCCATCTTTTGGCATTTCTTAAATTCGGTTTTATTACAAAAGTACATTTGTATACAAACTCCACGTATGAAAAAGGTTTTGGGCGCGCTTCAGAGTTGTATTCTTAGCCAGATTCTTAAGGCGGCGCTTTTCGGCTGAAAAAGAAGATGGAGTGTAATTGTAATTACGAATGTTGGACAGAGCGCGCTAATATTTTAAGTGGTAGAATTGAAGCGAAAATTACGAAAAAGCTTAATAAAACATGACTCGTTTAAAATAGAGCAAAAATCTCGTGGAACGTATCTTAAGTATCATTTAAAGAAACATTGTGAATTTTTCACAAATATAACTTGTAAAATAATAGAAATAGACTTGTTTTAAATAATTTTCGGAGCATACTTTGCGATTTTTTTCTATCGAGGGAATTTCATATAATTTGCGTTTCGGCGTGGAACGTGTCTAGATATTATCTTCAAAAATAACATATATTTTTTTAAAAGCTTAAAAACTTCAAATGTTTAAGGGAGATTTGTAAGAAATCGGTCGAATAGCGGCGGCTTAAATTTCAACCATACAGTCTCTAGCCTATTAATACTGTTTGATTCTCACTTGTCATCAACTGTTTATTTTCGATGATATTATTTTAGTCAAATATTTGTATTACGCACTATTAATTCACTCGTAGACAGAATTATATCTATTTTTTAAAACGCACTTCGCTGTTATTGTTTTCGGCGTTGACCATGGTATTCCCTCAAACACAAACAAGAGCAAAAGTCAGATGATGATGTCTGATGACATAATTTAATATATCGTACAATACTATCATAATTGAATTAAATTGTTTCCGCGCGTCTACTAGGTATATAACTTGATAGTAACTCATTTTAAATTACATACTTATGTTTATCAGTGATCCAGTTTAATGGGTCACTGCTCTCTTTTATATTAGTGCCCCTAGATAAGGAAGTAAACATTAAATTATCACTTTTCACACTATGTTGTAGTGAGTTGTTGTCGCGTTTTTTCTCAGTGCAACTGTACTTATTTCATACAATCTTTTTGGTTCGTTTTGGTTCTTATTAAAATTGATTAGGAGGAGGAGAGGACAACTATCATGTTGAGCCTGTCTACTTGTCACAATTTTATACAAAAGCTGAAATGGACCTCGAATTCGCGTTTAACAGGTATCTTTCAAATGCCAAAATAGCGCTGAATGCCATTTGAAGACAACCTTACATTTGAATTTCTGCGAAACAACTGGGCCTTAGTATTGTCCTGGTGAAAGATAACCATTTAGAATGGTAGATTGCTCGAAATGGCTTGAGCCGTGTTTGGTGACCAGATCTTAATAGCCAAGTACTTATGAACATCGATCGCATTCCATTCTCCAATGCATTCAGCCTCACAAATTTGCTCACAACATACATCAATTAGGGATTTTAAAAAATATATTATGTGAATACCTCACAACCCCTGTTGCTCCCGTCTGAAGCCAGTGAGGCTATGGCAACCCCTATTGGGGTATGTTGTGAGGCTAAGGTTAATGGTAAGGGGAAGGAGATGGTGAAGAGAAAGGTGGGGAAGTACCTGGCTATTCGGATCTCGTCACCAAACACGACTTAAACTATTTCAAGAGACGTTTCAATTCTGAATAGTGGTCTTACAACAGGGCGATACTGAACCGCAAAGTGCCGTGCCGCAAACATACTGTATATTATTTAAAATGAATTAATTGTGAAATAACACAAATTAATCAAATATTTTTTTTGCGTGCGCCAGGATTCGATCCCGCAACCTTCGGATTGCGAGTCAGGACTTACCCCTCGACCACGCAGGCGGGGATGCCACTGTTAGTCGAACGATGGGAGAAGTTGGGACTCTTGTGCAGTATTCACACAACACTTGGCTACCGAAATCAATCGTATTCAAAGACTTTTTTTATTTTAGCAATATTACTTTATCCATTATCAGACACTTGAAACGTTCACGCTTTACACGAAATATTCTTTTACGCAATATACTAGTCTAAAATTCCGCGGTATATTGAATTATTTTTATAATTGAATATATTATTAAGTCCGAAATGAGGTTGACATGAATCCAATTCATAGCTAATATCTGACATCTAAAGCTGCGTATACCGAACCACGATTTATGTTCGCAAATGTTTCAGCGGCGTAATACCTAACCAATGATTTATGAACACTAAAAGAAGTCACAAGATCCCATCAAAGCATCAATAATATTACAAGACCACAACAATAATCATGATTATTAATATGTCACTTGAAAACAATTTGTAAAAACCCGGCGTAATAATAAATAAATAATATTTTATGTAATTTATTTGAAAGTCGGGAAATTGCATCAAAATGACTTATATTTTTTTACCAGATCAGACTAGATTATTGTGGTAAGCTATGAACCAAGCGGGACGTATAATAATGGTAACTCGCAGGATACCCATTACACATTATCATCTGTAATGGTTATCCTACGAGAAGATGCGACGATTTTAGGCTTCAGAAAACCAATGCAACAAGAACCCCAAATAATTTTTATTACGATCAAATCTTCGATTTGTTAACCCATAGCAGAAATCTGTAATAAGGGCTTAAAATGTTGGGATTTAGGCTAACTAGAAATTTTAATAATTTAAAGTGTATTAAACTGTTATATTTTGCCTATGTTAGAAGTCAGCTTGAGTACAATTCTCCCGTCTGGAATCCACATTATAGTACTCACGTACAAATTGTTGAAAGAATACAAAACAAATTCTTACGTTTTCTAAATTTTAAAATGGGTATTCCAGCAATTATGTTGAACTATAACACTCTGTTAAATGATATAAATATGCTCAAATTGTCAGACAGAAGAATTTTCGCTGACTTGGTATTTTTATATAAAATTCTAAATGATTTAGTTGATAGTCCGGTATTGTTTGAACCGACAAGCTTCCGGATACCACAACGTAATACCAGAAGTCAGGATTTATTTTAGTGCGGAAATTCGGGGACTAACTACCATAATATTATGTATTCCTCTTTGCCCAGAATGCTAATGGAGAGAAATAATTATACCAAGTCAGTGGACATCTTCAATTTATCTTTAAACAAATATAAAATATTGTTACTGAGGCAGTTCAATTATATATGTAAATACTGTATATTTCTTACTATTCATATGTAAAAGTGTTAAAAAACAATTAAATAAATAAATTAAAAGGGTTTAAATGTTCAATGAATTCCATTAAATGCAAAGGAAGCTAAAAATTTTGCATTTTCTGGAAGATTTTGTCGCAATGTTTTAGTACGTACGTATTAATATTAACCCCACATACTAATTTGTTTGTTTTTCGTTATCAAATCTACCAATAAAAAAACGTAAGGTGAGCCATTTTTCAAACTTTTTTTATATTTGCATGCAACATTTTCATTCTTCACAAAAATTATATGTTTATTTTGTTTTATAAAATTTGAAAGCGTTTTTTATCACCTTTAAAAACAGTTTTTAGTTTTCGGATATGTTTATAATAATTCAATTTATTTGGATTTTATTGAACAGCGAATATATTCTGACCCTCTGGCAAAAAACGTTCTGGGTCTGAGGGTTTAAGATATTATTAAGTGAGCGTCGCGAAGTTCTGTTGTAACTCTGTATAAATTTGTTTGTGTCGTTCCGGTTCCGGTTTCAAGATGGTGGCCGTTTTGTCGTGCGTCGCGGCTGATAGGCACGATCAAAGAATTCGTTTCTCGAATAATAATATTTTGGATAACTTTGGACAAAACACTTGTGGTTGATTTAATACTATTTATAAATAAGAAAAAAAAGAACACCTTACATGGTAATACAATACAATTTACAAAAACATCATTTTGAAAAAAAAAAAAAACGTTATTACGAAAATAGAACCAGCTGTTTTATTATAATAAAAAAATTATGTTTAAAAAAAAACTGTGCTAATATTATATAATTACCGAAAAATCACGGGATATTGTAATTTTAAAAATGACAATTAAAATATATTTCTGTTAAAATATTCTATCATAGGTAGGTACCTATTTTGTTCAAACAATCAGTAACAATATTTTTAAATTGACAATTTATTGAACTGGATTTCACGAAGGACTAACGCGCATCACAAACAACCGAAATAAGGGTGTATGATACAACTTTTAGGTCCAGAGCCAAGAAACTAGCAGCTACATGACGGAACTCGTCATCTTCAACATGTTCAATAGCTTTCTGCTCTCATCGTAGATAATAGGAAAATACTTATGAAACTGACCCAAATACATAAAATCGCACTTGTTTTTCGGTCGAAGGTTAAAATCCTAATTACGTTACACATTACATTTGTCAATTGTCATTAACTGATGTGTGGGAAGTACATAGACACTGCACGTACCTACATATTCGTTGACAGTAGTTATGCGTTCAATGATTTCGCATAGGTTTTACTTTTCTAAGTGTCCGTAATAAAGGCAGGTTCCTGCTCGTATGGTAATCACGCTGCTCGTTTCGATTGACAAAGTCGTCGATCGACATTGGTACAATAGTGAAAATGTTAGTGACGAAACCAATTTACCTTGAAGTTTATCAATATGTATCGTAAACTGCGCACTGACTTTAGTCCTCGCTGTGCACTGCAATCCTTTCATGAAAATAACATATTATATTATAACTCAGATTAAATAATTCTAGAGGACATTATACCTGTATTACATTTGTTGTCGCGGGAGACCAGTAGGATAAATGATACCCACTAAAAACATAAAATATCGATCAGTAACTGGCTATTCCTACGTAGCATTTTGACATGATAACGTCTTATAAATCGATGAACGCCGGCAGCACTCACGAAAAAGTATGACTCATTGTCACGTTCCGTCGGAGCCGAGCGTTCGGCTTGTGACTGTAAAATTCTATGTAAAAATTTTCTTATGACGTTATCACGTAAAATTATCGTCCGTAAACCGACTTTACAGACAACCAATTTTTTTTTGTATTTTAAATTAAAAGGCGACATTCGATGTCAGGCAGTGAAAGATAGATTGAGTGCGCGCCGAGAGGCCGGTTGAGCCGGACTTTAGCCGGACTCTCTTGCATCGCCTTGCGCCGCAGTGGGAGGGGTTGATACATATGTCTGTCACTCCAGATTCATTTTAACTTCATCTCCTTAAAAAGGTCCTCCACATAGCATTCTCAAAGATGATAGGCCACCAAGAAATTATTTTCCTGTTCTCAATCCCAGTAGTTTGGATTACATGATATGTGTTCGGGAATCTCCGATAAAGCTCGAGATTACAAGTTACTTTATTTACTCGTACGTTATCGCGTGATTTACAATGATTATTTAACTGGATCAAACGTCCGTCCTATTGGATGATCTGAATATTTCTGAAGTCAGTGAACTCGTTACTGAAGGTGCCCAGCTGTCGATCGTATATCATCGGCTATTTCCGTAACCGTTCGCGCACAGTTACCATTCTATTGAGGTACTACTCAACTGAGATCTGTTGAGATACCTCAAAACTATGTAAAACTACCTATACCAACGACATACGTTAAAGAATATTGAAACTACATACATAATCCTATAAACCACACTCAGAGTAATCTTATTGTCAAAAAATAATGTTAAAAAAAACCTAATCACCAAATCATATTTTGAATCAATTATTTATCATAACAGATTTACCCAATTCTCTTTTCAAATAACTTTTAGAGGGTTTTCCACCTTACTTTGACTTACCCGCGAATTTGTTTCTGATACTTTCAATTCATCGTATTCTCCGCATTTCTATAATCTCATACCTGTACGCGTAAAGCAATCCGAACTCGACGCATTTGGCTATTGACAGATAATTGACAAACCGCTTTGTTTAACTGAATTTACCACCGGAGCACAATACAATTTAACCTTTAAAATTATAAATTATTTATAAGGACGCTGTCACGCTGCGTCGCTTCTTTACGCGACTGTTAAAAAGATACTGAACGTCCGATACGAAAAATTAAAGCAACACGTCGCTTATGCAATACAATAATCAAAAAATAAAACCAGTATTCCGTGCTGCTGATCAAGTCATTTTCCCACAGGGATAAGAAGAGAGGATTGAAAGCGCCACATCTTAATCTCTTTCATTCCTTGCTTCATCCACATTCATACATTTATACACATACTGTCCTTATGTTTCAACTTTTGATTATGACCCAACTTAAGGTTTCATTATGAACGTTCAAAAAAAAGAAGAAGGTTACTGAAGATGGTTTGAAAGAGAGATACTTACCTAATTATGAATGATAGAATGAGAGCGCTAATATTAAAAAAAATTGGTTGTCTGTAAAGTCGGTTTACGGACGATAATTTTACGTAGAATTTTACAGTTACAAGCCGAACGCTTGGGCCAATCGTGCCTCTCTATCGCTTGTTCCCCGCCCTCGCTTGCACGCTCGGCTCAGGCAGAACGTGACAACGTGACAATTAGTCATGCTTTTTCGTGAGTGCGGCCGGCGTTCATCGATTTATAAGACGTTTTTTGTTTTTTTTTTTTGTTTTAGGCAATTCACCCTGGAGAGTTATAAGACGTTATCACTTCAAAAAAAACTATTATAATGAACAAACGTACGCGACTGTTGTGAAAATATTTAATACAAAACGACTTATTTAGAATAGAGCAAACGACATCTAAGTAGCATTAAAAAGAAATACTGTGCATTTTTTAAATTCCTATAACATGTTAAACAATAGAACTAGACGTGTTTTTTTATAATGGGAGGGGGGGGGGCTCAGCTGTCTTGGCATCAATAATTTGATAAAAAATATATAAAATTATTTGGTACCTTTTTGTTTAGCAAATTAAAAAAAAGCAATTATTTTGTATTTTAAGTACTGGGTTACTACCTCCTTCCTTCCGGCATTCATGATGGAGTATCAATTCTTAATAATAAATAATAAAGATACACAAAAGTATAATATAATAAAAGATAAAAAAAAATTATATCATCCATTGTAATGTAGATCTGAATGTAATGGAATCTTTCAGTTCAGTTTTCATCCACTTCCCGCACTACCAAAATATGTGAATTTTCACACATGATAAAAATGATTACAATACAATAACAAAAATTAAGCAATATTAAAATTTACTTTGCTTTATTGGTACGCGATTAGCGTGTTTTTTGTCTTTTTTTAGACCATTTTTTTTACTCTGCCCACGCCTTAACTGTGCCGTCTCAAGGCCTCCTAATTTTCGCTGGGTCTTCTTCTGCCCCCCTGAAACGCCCACAAGGGAGCGTTATCGCTGCGTTGAGAACCTATGGCATACACGGACCATTATTTCTGGATTTCCTCTTTTATAATATGTGCACATCTACTGCATGTATAGTACTTCATACCAGTTCAATGCCTTACTGCAATTCACCAGAGTTTCTATCAGAACTATATTGTGGACTGCAGAACTATACTGTGGAATCTAATGGGAATAAAAAAACTTGCATTATTTCAACATTATTAATGATGATAATACCTGAAGCGGCGTTTTGTAATTCTATTGACGAAAAATCAAGTCAAGGACACTGCCAAAGGATATTCGGAATCAATTTTTGAGATGTTATTTGTTTTATTTTTATTACTTAGTAAATTTAATAACGTACATAATTGTAATTATTTTATCTTTTACGCTGTCTTCAAATTCTATACCTACCTACTTTTTTTATTTACTTTATAGTATTTGTAATTTCATTTTACATTACGTAAATATAAGGGGTATCACATTGTTTGTTACAAATGACTGAACAATATAAAATTGCAAACACAATTTAGAATGCATGTATATATTTAATTACCTTTTTTGAAATGAATTAATTTTGCTAATTTATTTTGTACAAATAAATTTATTTTGTCAGGTATATTTGCGGCACGTTTCAAAGAAGAAGATACTCTCAATATCGCCCTCGTGTAAGACCACCATTCAGAATAGAAACGTTGCTTAAAAGCGCTTTAGCCGTGTAAGGTGACCAGATCTGAATAGCCAGGCACTTTTCCACCTTCTTCTCTCCCATTTCCCTCCCCTCTCCCCTACCTTCAGCCTAACAACGTCACAACGTACCCTCATTGGTCAAATCATATAGGGGCCATCCATAAATTACGTCACACGAATTTCAAGATTTTTTGATCCCCCCCCCCCCCCGTTCCTGTCACACATCGTCACATTTGTGAGTCCCCCTCCCCCCTGGTGTTACGTCACATTTTGCAATTTTACATCTAAAAATAATCAAAACAGTAGTTCAAAATTTTATTTTTTACTTTTTTAGTTTTGCATTTTAAGAATTTAGATTTTTATATGTGACGTCACAGAGCTGATGACCCCCCCCCCCATACCCCCTGTCACACAATGTCAAACTTCTCTACACTCCCCCCCCCCCTCTTTAAGGTGTGACGTAATTTATGGATGGCCCCTTATCACTGGCTGCAGGCGGTTGGGAGCAGTTGTGACTCTAGGTGTGCGGTATTAACTTTTAAAAAAAATTTAAAAACGCCTGCATAACGATATCATTTGTCTACTACGTGCTGTTTAATTATTATCGTCACGGTTTTATTTATTAACTGTTACATTATTTATGTTTATTGTATCTACTTAATATTAAAGAAGCTGTTACTTTAATGGAAGTGAAATATACTATACTATACTTTAGTGAAAATTTATCTTGTAAAGAATTACCAAAAAAATTATGAACTGTATTGTAATTTTTATGTAATATTTTTTATTTTTCGACAGCATACAATTCCAATAGGTAAAATAATTTAATTTCCATACGTCGCAAACAATTTGTGGGTTTACGTAATTATAATGATGACAATAAAATAACTTTGTTTAATTCCATTTTATTATATTTTTAACCAACCGGCTTCGGTTCGACCTGAATCTTCATCAGGGTTAATTTAATTAAATACAGAGTTACAGAGGATTTAAATGAAAAGTAGAAGAGGGAGAGAGGACATCAACTTTGGGGGGACGAGGGAGAGGTACCTAACAGGGAGGGGGTAAAAGTAGGCGTGTGGAAGGGAAATATGTTTAAAATGGGGCTGATTGACAAATCTAACCACAACATACAGATTAAATACACGTGTTAAAGTATACTCACGTCTTATATATATATATAAATCTTTGAATGATTTTAGCCTTTTACAACAAACTTTTGGTCCACAACACACTTAATTTTATCCTTATCTTTGTTGTAGACTCCACGATGTCTCACATAAACGAAGCATGATTTTCGCTTACATCAACATGTTTACAATAAAATATCAGAGCCGATTTTAACGAACAGGGCTGGGTTTACCACTGAGCCAAATAGGCACATAGATACTTAGGTGCCTTAGGGCTTCAAAGAAAAGGGGGTACCACACAAATTTAGATGGCTCCCTCACGGGTCGGTATCAACAACGCCCACGTGCAGCAAACATTCGTGTAATGTTGCGCTATGTCTCGCTATATGGACTTGCACACGGGTCTGCAAATGTCAATATTGCAGATTTTTGTTTTACCATCCCGCTTTTACCATCACGTCAAGTGAATTATACATTTATTCATGTGAATTAAACATTTATTCATGAGAATTATACATTTATTCATGATGAATTATTTTACGATATTGTGTTCCTAGTTTTTTTTTACATTAACTCTACACAGGAGCCCCTGGGGAAAATAATTCCCCCCAGGGCCTATTTCATCTTTGGGGATGCTATGTGGAGGGTTGTTTAAATAAAATGAAGGAGAGAAGTTCTGGGAAGGAAAAGGGTATTAGGGGTGGGTAGCAATCTTGGGCTCAATGTGTCCAGGAATGACGGCCGTATGAATCCATACCCCCCACTGCAAGGCGATGTTGCGAGAGAGTACGGCTGGAGAAGTCAAAGGGACTCCCTAAACCATTCTCTCCCAATCCGGCCTGCCATGCAGCTGGCGGGCAGACACATCGCCGCCAAGACCCGGCAAACCTCACCCATGAACCCGGCTATCCCTGCTAAGTCACCAAAAGTAGCGAACCATTCTGGGTGACCTATGGCAGAGATGTTGGTTATCTAATAAATCGGTACCCACACCCGCCTCCCAAATTGGAATTAGTTAATTAATTCGTAAGAATATTTTTAAAACACTTTTTTTATTAATTATCATTAGATATTTGTTATACCTCTTGATTAAAAAATATTATTCAGTTTTGTTTGGGTATTTTGTCCTCAAATCTAAATTTGAGTTTTATATGAAAATCGGCCCTGGTTGTTAGTTACTATATTACTAGGGTCATTAGGTTATTATAAATACCAACTTTAGTCGTATGAATTAATTAATACTCGGGTATCATATGTTACAAACATTAAATACTACTTCACTAAACAGATATTACATTTTTATTGCTAAATCGCCATCGCATAATGTACACATTTGTTTATGATAAGAAAAATCCCATAATATTATTTATTCTGTCTCGGGTTGTCAAACTTGTTTATGTAATATGACAACCTTGAAAGTACAACTTGACAGTATAATCGCACTGATAACTACTACAACTTATGACTTCTCCGTTGGGTTGAGTTGAGTTGTTGAGTTGTTGAGTTGTTGAGTTGTTGAGTTGTTGAGTTGTTGAGTTGTTCGTTGTGATAGCAATGGTCTTGTTAACACAATCTCCCACGTGGGAACACATTGTTTCCGCAGGTATCAGAAATAAATCACCAGTAATTAAATCATGATATCAATCAGAAATGTGATGTTATAATATTCACATCGTATTGCGCTGTTTCAGATATAAAAATAAATTGAATAATCTGTTATTCATTGGATAAATTGAATAGCGATCTGCGGAATGAAGTTAGTTACACATAATATACTCTATTTTGTATAAGAAAAACTCTCTTTTTATAACTTTTGAAGGTTATTCCCGGTTAGACGAGAGGTCCGGGTCCGAGTCCAAGACGCGACCATTGTTTTTTTCTATTTTTCTGTGTCTTGTTCTCTTTCATTTTTTGTTTAGATTATTATTGTTATCTTCTTCTTCAGCAATAAACTCTCTTTGTAAATGTTATTTCTTATATCTTCACTGTAGAGACACAAACATATCGAACGGGGAGCTCTGGCGTCATTAAATTTGTACAGATTTTTCTCCCTGAATTTTACTGAAAACATCGTTTCTGCCATAAGCTTTTCTTTTATATGAATACCGCACGAGAATCCCAACTGCTCCCGTCTGGAGCCAGTGAGACTATGGCATCCCCTGTTGGGGTATGTTGTGAGGCTGAAGGTAGTGGGAAGGGGAAGGAGCTGGGGAAGAGGAAGATGGGAAGTACCTGGCTATTCAGATCTGGTCACCAAACACGGCTAAAGCCATTTCAAGCAACGTTTCAATTCTGAACGGTGGTCTTACACCAGGGCGATACTGAGAGTATCTTCCACTCTAGCTGTAGCTCTTTGAAGAAAAAGTAACTAGTAATCGAAACCGGTCAGAAAAACTAGTTTTTTTTTATCAATAAACTAACCATCTAAAAAACATTAATTTTGAACTGACGAATTTAATTTATTAAAATTAAAGACAGATATTCCCGGGTTACGAATAAACTGACAATATTTGAAAATCTCCTACTACCATCACAGTAAGCGGAAAACTTTGCTTGTTTCTTGATGAATGAGTAATTGAATTCACGACGCCTGAGTGAGAACCAGATGCGATGCCAACTCAGCCACTGGCCGATATAAACTAATCCGACGTTTTTTAAAACAATTAACAGGTATGCAGTTAAAATGTTGCCACTTTAATTTTTCTCCCAAATGCCTGTCGTGAAAATGTATTTAACGGTATTATCTACTTTTCTTGATGTATTTTTCGATTTCACGTTCCAAGATGTTTCTGATGTGCTTAAAAATATACTTTTCGTCCTTTTACGTACAATCTATTGAGATTTTCCTTACGAGCAACCTTCTAATACTACAATCAAACGTGCTCAAGCTTAAAAAAGCCTTAAAATGTATTTCATTAAATCCTGGCACAGTTCAATGGAGTAATTTCATTCTGAAGAATGTAAATTGCTATTTCCGAGATAAATGAAATTTTCAATTAGATTTTTACTTTAAAAAAAGATACAAGGAGGGTATTTTTGATTTTAGGAAGAATAAAGAACCAGATCTGATGAAATAATATAAGAATACAATTCGAAGCCATTTTAATTTTGTTGGCTAGCTTCTTTCTTCAGAAAATCGTCCAAATAATATCTTTTACTAGACTACCGCAACATTATCTGATGTATTCAATCATGCCAGGTAATAAATATTATAGTGGTGTGTTTTGGGTTACTAGCTTTTCGGTACATTTCCCACAGTTCGGATAATAAACAATTCACCACCTTATTCTTGATAAACCTCAATTATTATTCCAAGCACTTACCTAGAACAATCTCAGAATTGAAACAATCTTTGGCAAATGAGGCACTTGCATGATGATTTTTTTTTTGTTTTTTTTTTGCGGTTAAGGAGGAATTCTAGTGATTTCAGTACTTTTTATCGTATTTTGAATACTGCTGTAATTTGTTGAGAAATGTTCATTATACTACTTTTTTATTTCTCCATTCTACAACCTAATATTGATTAACATTATATTACATACACTATCCTGATAAAGCAGATGGTGACCCGAAAGTTAATCTCTGCTTAATGGCCTCCGAAATTTTAATTATTAGAAAAAATTTTTTTTCATTATTTACCGATTTCAAATCTAAAATCGACTTCAATTTTTTTTTACATGAACTCCACATGGGATAATAATTTCCCTCAGGGCCTTTGTCATCTTTGGGGATGCTGTTTGGAGGGTTTTTTTTGAGGAAAGGAAGGAGAGGAGAGTTCTGGGAAGGAAAAGGGTTTAAGGGGTGGGTAGGAATCTGGGCTTCAGTGTGTCCTGGTCATCCACCTCCAAGACCTAGACAAACCTCACCCCATGGACCCGGGCACCCCTGCTAAGTCACTAAACGTAGCGAACCACTTGGGGTGACCTATGGCAGAGGCGTTGGTTATCCAATAAAGGTTCCCGGGGCGGCGGTAACCATTCCTGCCTCCCAAATTGAATTCCATGCAGATTGCAGACACGCAAATTCTTAAAAATAAAATAAGTACTCATTTTTAACTTTCATTGTGAATTTGTAATCTAAAATTAATTAGACAATTAATATCATTATTTAACTATTTTAGATGACAATAGAGAAGACTTTTGAACTTGACATTATGTACTACAATTTTCTAGTTTTTTTTTCATATGAATTAATTTTTTTTTAAATACGAATTAACCAAATCAAATGCTTTTTAATATAAAAATTAACCAAATCAACTATAAAACTATAATAGGTTCATAATTTACTATAATTGTAATTTTTATGTCAGAAATTATATGACGATAATTATCAAAGGCCAGCTACATTTCATAATTATATGTGTAATAAAATAAATTCAAAAGTTAACAACAGAAAACAATATTCATGGGTGTGAACAGTAGGTACTTTTGGTTTCTCGTAACCTGCCTCACTAGGCTAGCCTGTGTCAAGGCAGTAATTTTAATATCAAATAATTTTTATTATCTGTCGTCACGTGCTAAATGTTTAAATTTTTTTTAATTTTCATACTCACAGTAGAAAAGTCGTCGGCCAAGAAAAAATGTATGCAGGGGGCTCATTCTATCAAACTTTTTATTGAGTTTGGAATAATTTCTAGCGTGGTGTCGGCATACGGCAGTTCGAAATGTAAAATGATTACACCTCGCGTAGGTACCACGTACCAGGTAGGTAGGTACTCCACAAAGCGATCCGGAGTGATGCGATCCAATGCGGACAGCTTCCCACGGAACGTTACATTTACATCAGCTTCTCTCAAACTCTGTATCCCCCGAGAGACCGCGAACTTAGTGATGGGCGAATCAAGATATCCATTTCGAAATTATCGACTTTTCGAATGAATTGGTAATCGGAATGTTGCCAATGTTTCATTTATTGCCACTCCCGGGGGGTGGAGACGGTACAAACAATTGGCGACAACAACTTGGAGAGCGAAAAAAGTTTTTCTATATGAGAATTCTGGTTAAAAGACAATATTTTTCAAGCATTGTCTTTGGGGGAAAAAATATTTAGCTATCATTTCGAAACGTTTGGTTGTGATGTCAATACATGGTTTTATGAGACGTACTTGACTTACTTTAAACGGTGATTCCTGACATTATTTGGAGTATAACATGTTAACGAAATTTTTGTCTCCGGTGACTTTTTAATGTCTTTTTTTTCTTCCTTCAGTAGTCACTCAGCTGAGTAACTAACTGCCCGACCCCTCAATCCTCAACCAACTGTTCAATACCTAGGGATTTTTTAAATGTTTTTAGTTGAAATAAATAAAAAACGTGGAGTCCCTTAAAATCCTGTATAGTAAATGTTTTGCAATTTTGCCGAAAAACACCCAATACACAGGGTGTAACAGGACCCGAGGGATTTTAACCAGTGATTCCTGATCTATTTGGAGTAAAAAATGTATTTGTTTTTATAAGAAAAATATATGTTTCAATCACATGTCGCTACTGTTCCCATCACTATGGAATATATACCGTCGCGATAGGTCAGCGATATGCGCTGTTTCGAGTATTACCACTCTGTTAGAACGAGACGCAACGCTTATCAAATGACCGCTAGGCTATAAACGTGCCTTTTTCATAACTAGTCAGTGGCGGTGTGTGATGGAAAAATGTTAATTTAAAAATTTGTTTCCTTTATAAAAACCATATATTTAAATTAGAAGGTAAGAACGGGTTGTTTAAAAAATTTAAACAATTCATCAAATATTACAAATTAATGTTCAAGTTCTGTGTAAGTTCTATACAAGTTATTTTTTATATCATTATAGGCCAGTTGCTACATAAAACTGAAATAAACACAGAACTTGAATAGAACTTTCACAGAACGTGAAAATTAACTTCAAATATTTGACGAATTGTTCAAATTTTTTAAAACAACTCATCCTAAATGTTGAAGAATTAACCCTAGTTCCGGATTTTGAATTAGGCCTTGTAAGTTTTTGTGTTTTGGTGGAAAACGTTAATATTTTGAAAAGGAGCAAAGTTACGCAATACTTCTACGATCATTCTTTCGATAGATTGATTACTTCTGCATCTCGGAACAATGAGAGATATGTACTGCCCCATCACTATTGCGTACCTTCGCGAACTTTATTAATAAAAGATGGAGTTTATCGGTGCATATTCGAACCCTCGTCAAATGTAGAGAATTCTCCATACAGTTCCTTAGATGTTTGCTTTTCATGGCCGCCCTGAGAGTTGCGCCCTTAGGGTTATTGCGCATGGTGCCCATGACCTTATGAGTTTACTGCCGACAATAGTAATAATTCAAACACTTGCTTCGTGTTGTAATGTCCACGACCGAGCTTGCAAATCAAATAAACTCGCTTGAGCAACAAGTACCTGCAGGCATACCGCTGATAGCTCCATTGTAACCTCTCGTATAAACGAAACACGGACAGTTGACACATGCGGCCAGAAAATGAATTAACGACGCCATTTTTTTGTGAGAAAATATTATTTTCTAATGAATTTCATTCTTAAAAATTGTTTATGATATAATTATAAAGCGATACAAATGGAAAAACAAAGGACACTTGATAGACCTTCATTGACTTTATAACCCATGAAAAGCACCGAAATTTTCAGTATTTGAACGCCATTTCAAATTTGCAGTATTACCGCCATTTCAGTTTGCAGAAAATTGTACCATACAACCGTGTCAAACTGCACCAAATCCGATGTTAGAACGGAACTCTCAGTGACAGGAATAACATTAAAAGAGCGAATTTTTCACGAATAGGAAAGAATTTGGCTCTGAGCATTGATTTTTTGTCTTCTGGTCCCCTGGTATCAAATATTCAAGAAACACTGCCATGAATTGTGTCGTTTTAAGCGCCTTGCTAATTTACTAAATTGGATTTCGGTTGTATGAGTGAAATACAATATTTTAGCAGGAAAATATTAATTTATAGGTAGCTACCAACCTTCTTAACTAAACATGTTTTCAAGCCGGATTTCACTGCCGCGATTTGATTGTTAACTTGTAATCATAGTTTATAACTGTTTTCGTCACTCTCTATATATATATTTATACAAAGAAGAGTGTCAGTGGCGAACACACTGCATGGATTTGATTTTTACAAAAATCTACAGTTTTTTTCCAAGACTAGTAGTTCTGTGAACAGTAGACTTCGCGTAATGTTGATTATTCCGATAGCTCGCTACAGTCGCAACGCTCGTGCGCTCTGGCGGAATAAAAAGTTACTATCAAACACGGCTACCATCTTGACTCGATTGGCCGGACAAGGAACACACAAACAGACAAATGCAAAGTGGTCTAATCAAAACAGAATTTCGATGCGCTCAGTCAATTAGATTTTAGGTAGATCGTAACATTATAAAACATTCAAGTTTAAGTCAACAAAATTTTATAAGTTTTCAGCGTATCTTAAAAAATCCTGCATATTCGTGTTATTTTCTTCTTGTTCATTCTGAAATCTTTTAAATCTGGTTCCATACGAGTTTTAAAAAGTGTTAATGTCTTTATAAGTTGCACTATACGGGTTTGAAGATATACATAGATATATCCCGACCGTATATCAAGACTTTACCACCCAACCTTTCCACTTTCCATTTCACATTCTTTTTATTCAGTCTTGTGGTGTCCAGCTTTGGACATTGCCTACTTACTTCGTTATAATATTTGGTCGCTGCCTTCCTCAAATGTCTCTTTTTTCGCCGGCTTTCACCCATCCAAAGCTGGCAGTTCTTAGGTTATCGGGTTATTTGGATGATCCTTGTTCCTTTTTCTTCCAACGCATAGAGTAGATCAGGCAAGGGGGCTCCTCCGAAGCCAAAGTCAAGTTAACCTCTCAAAAGCTGGGTGCACTTTAATAGCACACATCTGCTGACCCTGTAAAAATCGCAAGTGCGCCGCGCTGTTGAATTTCTTCGCCATCTGTGATCTGGAGCACCAAAATACTTGAAAAAACCTTAGACTGTGTAGAAACGGGCGGTAGATATCGCATTCTTTAGAGCACAGGCATCAGGTAGGTATAACTTTAGAGCATAGTCAGGTAGGTTTTTTACCGGTATCACAATGGAAGGTGCTCCGTAGAACGGGTATCATTGGTTCCTTAGGTATAGCTTTAGAGCACAGGTATCAGGTAGGTGTTTTACCGGTATTACAATGGAAGGTGCTCCGTGGAACCAGTATCATTGATTCCTTCGGTATAGCTTCAGAGCATAGGCGTCAGAAAGGTGTTTTATTCCTTCGCCACCGGTGAGTACTCGGGAAACAGGCCAAACGCGCGCCCAACATATTTACGTGGTTGATAGTTATCGCTTAAGAACGGATCGCTTCTACGACGTGTTCTTGAGTTCGACAATCGGCTGTGGAACGATTCGCCGATTTGCAACGGCCGCTGTTTCCTTCCTTCTACAAAATGGGTCTCTTCAAGACCCTTGCTCACTTCTTCCTCCCATCACAAAGGCAAAGAAAAACATAGGAGAAGAAAAATGGTAAACCAAACTCACGATATTGGTCCAAATTTTCTGTTTTTTGTGTTTCTGGACGCCACTTCTTGAAGACTTTAATTTAATTTAATTCAATCAATTTTAAAGATATTTTGTAATTATGACTTTGCATACTTTTACCAGGACAGTATTGACAGTACACCACATAATTCAATGACCACTTACTAAATTCTACTAAAATCATACAAAGTAGGCTGCATGCGTGCTTGGAGAAATGGGCACAGAGTACAGAAGCGTGTGCGTAAAACACAAATAAATATGTGTAGAACACGAATAAATGTGTACAGAGCACAAATAACAAGCGTCTGCAGAAGTGATGTCGATAAGCCTATTGTAATTTGAACACTTGAAGGTGTTGGATAAAACAACATCATTGGGTATGCAGGAAAGCCACTTCTTTGAACGTGTGACCTTCCTTGTGGTTAGACCCACCCTTCATTTTACATACGGTGTTATTCAGAATGACCTTATAGGAATATAAATATGTTGAATTTGTGCACATGACTGCAAGAGAGAGGTATCTTGTCGAATATTGGTCATCTGATCGAACGACGATTTGATTTGTGTTTCATTGATTTTGATTGACCTCAGTTAAAGGCTATTATCCTCAAAGATCTGATGTGAATCATAATTATTGGCACCCAAGCGCTAACTTTACACCATTCTTTTCTTTCGTATCATTGCATCATTTATTTAATCTTAATATTATTATTATTTTTATAAAAGAGCAGTTATTTTGTGGCCTTCCACATTAGATGAAATTAAAGTTTTTATCTCAATTTTTCAATCCGGTCCCAGAAGAATCCTTCCGTCGTCAAAACCAAAAACCGAAATACAGGGTGTTAAGAGACGGATTTGTCTTACTTTCTGATTATTGGTGATTCCTGACTTTTTTATATTTTGTAAAAGTAGCAGTAAAAAACGTACATAAAGTTTTGGTTCTGGTGACATTTTTTGTTTTGTTTTTTATTCAAATACGAAAAAAATATCAATTCTTTCCCGTGTCGTCATTCAGTGGTCACTCAGCCAAATGACGGCCCAAACCCTCACCTTGACAATAAAGGCCAATTGTTTCACAGAATTTTAACAATCAAAGTTAATTTTCAAGTTCTGTGGAAGTGCTAATCGAATTATGTTATTATATCATTAGGGGTCGGTTCTTTCATAGAGCGGAAATATAACAGAACTTGATATTTAACTTTGAAGTTTTTATGAATTCTTCAAATTCTGTAGAACAATCCATTTTAACTAAGTCACCGGAGATCAAAATGTCATCTCCTTTTCTTTTACTCTGAGTTTGGTAGAAAGAGAAAAAATTAATATCAAATAATATAAATTTATTTTAGTATTCCTTATCTGTTACACTATTTCTATGGGTCATCTAATTTTTACTATTTCTCGAAACCACACCGTTCAAGAGTTATTACTTCATAAACAATTTGTCTGCTTTATAGTTAAGATTGCCGGCAAACCTGAGTTTGAAATCGAGTACTTATCAATATTCTGTCCAATGATGATCGTTCTGTTGTGATTTTTCTTAGAATAATTACCTGGTAAAGGTAGCGATCTAAATATTTAATAAGAAAATCAATTTCCTTTCTCGTCTTCCGCTAATCTCCGTTTTTAAATGAAGACCGAGCTAACTTTAATCCCTAAACTGTTAACATCAAATAGGAAATTTCATACTTTATCTATGGACATTATTTTTAAAATCTCAATCATTAATCCAACAACTTTACCCAGCCAATTTGCTAACGTTCTCAAGATGATTTTTATAAATTCGTTACATTATACAAACGTGTCTTTTGTATATTCGATAAAGGAACGTTCGTTAAAACCAATCCTTTTGTTCTATTTTTCAAAATAGGTTCGTTAATAGTGCTATGTTTTCCATCTTTCTTTATAACGTAACTTTTTGTGAAACAATGCCAAAAAGGAAATCATGTGTGTCTGTTCTTTCTGCTTCATTAAAGGCGATGATTTTTCAATTTTATTCAAATAAGATCGCAATGCTTTTTTTGGTTGTATACAATAAACAGTGACGGTTCAATAGAAATAATTATCTACACGATATCGACAAACATCATTTTAGAATATTTTTTTATCCAATCACAATTAAAGAGTAGTAGAAAAAGACAATGGTCAAAATTGGGACTCGAACCCAGACCTCTCTTCTAACCGGCGCGTGAGCGTTAACCAATACGTATCGCTATTACCACCTTCTGTCAGTCCCAGTTGCGACCATCGTCTTTTTCTATTTTTTGTGTCTTGTTCTCTTTCATATTTTCGTTTAAGTCATTATTGTTATCTTATTCTTCAATGATACATTACATTGATGGGAATAACCTTCAAAAGTTATAAAAAGATAGTTTTTTGTAATAAAAAATTGAATATTCATTTAGACTTTTATAAAAGTCAATAGTTCCATAAGCCTCGATTACATTGAGCGAGTTTACAAGCTACAAGCCGGTGAATTCACTATCTGCCAGTAAACTCGCTGAGTGTAATCATATATACTAGCTAACTAGCAGATTTTTCACTGAACAAGTTTACTAGCAAGTGATGAATTCGCCGACTAGTAGCTTGTAAACTTGCTGAATGTAATCGAGGCTTTATGAAAATTCGGATGTATTTATCCGAGATGCTATCCAGGTGACAAACCAATTCTTAGATTGTTTCCAATAAAAAGGGTAGTTGCCCATAATATGGAAAAAAAATAGTTGAAGATAATATTGTTAATAAGGAACTCCAGTCCAATTTTTTTAAATGAATAACGACATTCTAACTGAAATAAATGCATTTTTATTTTTATAGTTAGTTTTAATAGTTAAGTTTTAACAGTCAAAGTTTTAATTTTTCAAGATCCCCCGAAAACCACCGTATCTACTATGACGTCATCATGGCCAAAAGTTTTAGTTATTTTCAACAGATGTTGCCATTTTGTATGGAAGAAGCTATGCAACTATTCAATAAGGTAAACGTTATTTAGGTGGATTTATTTATTTATTAAATTATATTTGTTATATCATTATATTTTTCAATATTATTAAGGGAGAGTGGTATAAAAATTGTTTGAAATTATAATTTTTTTAGCTTTACGAATCGAAATCAATATTATGGAAACCGAAGCATCAATTTTGTAAGCAACTGAAATCAGCTGTTCGTCGCCGGCCATTTTCAAAATCAGAATTGGAGCGCTGGGACAGGCATTACAGGATGTTTTTAGAAAGTTAAAGTTTTTGAATATTTTAAATAATATATATAAACTAATAGAGATACTCAATTTTTGATACTGAATTATTTAGGCCTAAATAATGTTTCAATTAAAACAATAACTATTATATGTCTAAACCTTTATAAACCAATAATACGGAATGTTGAACGGCTTGTCATTTTTCAATACAAATATACCAGGTGACTGGAGAATTATGGACGCGGTGACGTCACGCAAATGATGACGTCACAAATACAATAATACCAACTTGACAGGGTTTTTTAATGGAAGCCTTTTAAAATGGACTTTTTAATATATTTTTTAAAACTCTACGTTAAATATTATTTAATAAAACTTATATATTCAGAATCAGCGTTTATTGGTCTATATGAACATATTTTTTAAAGCCATAATATTTTTCACTGGAGTTCCTTATTCTGAAATTTGAAATATGAGATTGACGGTTTGACAGTAGGTGGCAATAGCGAAATTAGTTAACGCGCACGTCCCGGTTAGACGAGAGGTCTGGGTTCAAGTCCCAGTTGTGACCATTGTATTTTTCTATTTGTCTGTGTTTTGTTCACTTTCATATTTTCGTTTAGATTATTATTGTTATCTTCTTCTTCAATGAAATATTACATTGATGAGAATAACCTTCAAAAGTTATAAAAATTGTGTTTTTCTTATAAAAAATACAATAAAAATTTTGATGAGTATTTTATTTTTGCGTACGAAGGATTTATCATTTTCACCTAATATTTTTCTTGGCATAACAATATGCGTTTTCTTCTCCAATATTCTATCAACCATAGGTAAAACACTCTAAATGTGGGAGTGTTTTAGAAACACTAGCCCTTGCCAGCGGAATGCTCGAGGCATGACAAAAACAATAAATTGCGGACGGTTTCGATTGCTAGATTCTAATCTAGAAATTCGATGTTGTTTTCCAATCGAGTGAATGAAACACAAAACCACGAACTTCTATTTTAATCCATTCAGCTTTGACTATAGTTCTGACAACCCCAACTTTCGTATTATTCATCGTATAAAACCTATACAACACATCTTCACTATGCACTCTTTACAAATATTTAGCCTTCAGACGTTTGGGTTGAATTTTATTTCAGACGTTGTGTTGTTGGATTCCCACCCAGACGTCGCAGGTTCAATCTTAGGCTTACTAAATCCTCCATCATTGCACAAGCAACGTTTTCCAATTTTATACATATATAATATATATATATTTTTTATATGATTACCGCACAAGAGTCCCAACTGCTCCCGTCTGGAGCCAATGAGACTATGGCATCCCCTAAAGAGGTATGTTGTGAGGCTGAAGGTAGTCGGGAGGGGAAGGAGATGGGGAAGAGGAAGGTGGGAACTGCCTGGCTATTCAGATCTAGTCACCAAACACGGCTAAAGCCATTTCAAGCAACTTTTCAATTCTGAACGGTGGTCTTACACCAGGGCGATACTGAGAGTATCTTCCGCTCTGGAACGTGCCGCAAATATACTTTATATTATTTTAAATGAATAAATTGTGAAATAACACAAATTAATCAAATAAAACTTGTTTGCCATGCCGGGATTCGATCCCGCGACCTTCGGAATGCGAGTCAAGGACCTTACCGCTGGACTGCGCCGGCCGTCATGTAGATTATAACAGAAGGAATTCATGAAGTAAGGTTATTCGCCTGCGAATGTTTGTCTTTATTACCCTTTGAATTACCCGGATGCAAAGCAAAACTTTTGATGACATCTGAGATTCTGCATTTTTTCGTTATATTTCTATGTTTGTAGCTTTTTTCAGAAATACAAAAAATCCAAAACAATTGAAGAAAATTTAATACGTAGTTATCTCGTTGGCACGACTATATGCACTTTATTTAGACTAGCAAGCGGCGTCTGAGTCCACACTACCGGCAGTAAAGTGGCGTCGAGCGTCGGGCGTCGAGCTTGACATGTTTTCACAGTTGTTCCGGTTGATCGGCGTCGCGGCGTTGGGGCACGGGCGTTGCAACGTCACTTTGAGCACGATGCCACGGGCCATTGTTTTTGTTTACTTTCAATGGCCACGAGGGATAACGCTGCACACGTTTACGTTGTTAAGAGCCGATTTTATTTATTTATTTCCTTTTTCGTGTGAAATGCTGAAAATCAAAAGATATATCCGATAAAAAAATGGCAAAATAAAACTCATGGTATAAATCGACAGTTCAAAGTTCTTAGATCAAGGAAGGACTTACAGCGTTACGGTGTACTTCATCAGGGAAGATAATTAATTCTAATATTCTATGTTGACAGTCTTTAAAATGCATATTTTTTTTTCGATTTAGATTTCAACATAATTTATAAACAATTGCAAATCTTAAGCCATGATTAAATATGTCACTAAATGCCTTCGATTTCTGTCATTCTTAAATAATATTACATAACAAAGTAATATAACCACATAACTTGGAAAAATTAACGTTGTTTTAAATACACTAACGCCCGATTTCGTTTCCATGACATTTGAACATTTAAAAAAAAATAATAATAATGTTATGTTAATTTATTATTGGAATGTCATTCTGTAAGTGTACATAAAAAATAAAATTAAATAAATAGGAAAACTCTAGTATTTTTAGACGGCTGTTTCAAAACACTATGATGCTTCTCCTAAACTTGGTAGAAATGTAGAAATTTTCCTGTTCAGTGTTAGAATTATGAACAGCCGCTTGAAATGCTAAAAAAAATTACAGAAAATTTGGACCAAGTACATACTAAGTCCTTCCACACTGCATCTCTGGAGATGACATAGGGCCGGAGAGGGGGGGGGGGGAGAATTGCTGCACGGCCTCCTGTGGAGTTAAGGCGATGCACAACACCATGTAATATTTAGAATCCGGCTGCTGTCAATATCACTCCTTATCTATGTAGATGAACAAAATTGTTTAAATTTCCACTCAACACCAGCCGCCTTTTTGATTTATTGTAAAAAAATCGCAAAAAGTGTGGTTTATTTTATTGCGAAGTTTAGGCACACATTTGAAATATTTTAAGATTATTTTATAAAGAACTTAATTTGCCACGTTAAATAAAACCGTTACAGAAAGGGGGTTTCTTACTATGAAATTTATTACAGAAAGGGGGTTTCTAACTATGAAATTTTAAACTTTAAAGCAGCTTTTACAGGCCTGTTATGTACTTTATTTTTATTAGGGTTTATAAAAGACTTGCCAAAAATACGCTCGATTATTTCAAAGGCCGTGTTAAAGCATCTGAAATACTTCAAACTTTGAGACCGAAAACACATGACTTTGCATTACTTCATAGTGTTTCGCCTGAAAGTTAAAAAAATATATAAAAACCTTGATAAAATTGAAAAAATAAAAATCACGGTATGAAAATTTCTAAAAAATATTTCAAAATGAATTGGTGATTTTTTATTGCGCGAGTTACCGTTGCTGAAACCTGATGCCTTTGCAAACACTTTGAAGGTCGTTTCACTTGCTGACTTTCAATAATTACAGTTCCTATGGATAATTTAAACAATAATTGTCGCAATCGGCGACCAGTAATTATTTTTAAGATCCCTGGTATTAGATGTTAATTGTTTCTCGTCAGAGAGTTGTTTCGAAAATCACAAATCCAAATTTGCAATCTGTTGTATTTTATCTATAAAAAATGGTGACCGGATAACTCGGAATGAAAACAACTCAGAACCATCTCAGATAGGTCATTTAGAGTGATAAAATATATAAATATATATATAAAAAATTGGTTAAATAGGTAACGTTAGGAGGGTTATCGGCTAGTTAAATTTTTTTTTTCATAGCTTTTAATCACTTTTCAAGGAGGTGTTGAGTTGACTATATTCTCAGTTGGCATGGAACCATAAAAAATAGGGACGGTGCAACAGATTTCATTATTACCATCTAAAATCTAAACTAAGTTCGTATCTCTCATCCAATCTTATTCTGAATGCAAAAATGATTTTAAGATCATATACGTAGGGTTTATATTTATATAAAAATCTTGTTTTCTAATGCAGTAGAATCCGTTTATTATGACCCCGCCTATACTGACCAACCGCTTTATATGACGTAATTATACAGCGAAGTTTGGTTTTCATATAAAATTCTTAATAACAATTCGGATATAATGACTTCGCTTATAGTGACATATCGCTTATTATGACCCATTTTTAATAAATCATAACCTAATTCCATGTGAAATTTTGTCGGTTATAGTGACCGACATGATTCCTAACACCTTCGGCAGTGTACGGGGTAGTCTCATGACGCCCGACGTCGTTAATATGCTGTGTTTTTCTCGTCACGGGTCTTTCTCACGCCACGAGTCTTAATATGATGTGTTTCTCTCTATTAAAATAAATACATACATTTATACAAAAAAAATCAGGATTTTTTTTATTAGGATGTTTATTTTCTACAAAATGCTTTGTATGACTTCCGCTTAGTATGACGTGTTTGTGATTTCCCTTCGTAGTCATTATAAACGGATTCCCCTGTAATTTACTTTTTGTGGGGTCGCTTCTGATCCTGCGAAAACTCATTTTGTAAATTGTATATCCATGGTACATAAAGAGCAAATTTACACACGAGTACTTGCTCTGACAACAAAGTGTTTTCAAATCCTTAAAGTAATATTAAAGTATTAATACCTTATTTAGGATTAAAACATTGATGGACATTAATGGAAATCATTCTCAGCAAACTTTAAAGAAGTTTGATTTGTATTTGGTATTACGAATCAATAATTTAAAATCGAAATAAAGCCCTTAGAATTCGAAATGAGAATTCAAATTTATGTAACTTAATAAATCTTCTTATCTATGCAATACATTATTAACTTCCGAAATAGATTTTGTTGTACTTTACGATAACATACCCTTAATTATTTATGATTTAGAAACCGTTATCAAATTGCAAACATTTTAAGCAAGCTGTAATCTGTATAGGTATAAAATAATCAAAATACCTATTCTTGCTTGGGGATGCTTGCAACATTAAGCATAGGAAATGTTTGAAACTTTCAAAATACCTTATTTAGACCTCCGTTTCTGGATTGTTACAATCACATAACAATACATCTGAATTTTTTTTAATCACTAACAAAACTCTTGCAAAACTGTCAAAAAAGTCAGAATTTGAGAATGACATTTTGTAAAACTACGATTGTAAAATCAAAATTCAATTTTCGAAACTCTTTAAATTAATGAATTTATTTGAAGTACTCGCCTAATACTTTGATCGAATCAAGAATTATGGATATTTTAAATAGGTAGTAGCTATGTTAGGTACCAAATTTGATTGATTGTTCTTATAATATAAAAAAATGAATATTTGTAAAATATGAAAAATTAAAATTTGAATAAAAAATTTGTAATGGGTGGCACGCGAGCTGTTTGAAAACTGAGTGTACTGAGACTGAATATATGAAAGGGGGGTTGGCGGGAGGGGGATTGGCGGCATCGGGGAGCAGAGAAAGGGGAGATAGAGAACGGCGACGCACGGGATAGTACATACATGGAGAAACAATTTATTTCTTTGAAAATGGGATTACAACGCATGCAAGTTATGATATTATTTTGTTCTTAATTTGAATTTTCATCCTTTATACCTACTTTAAAGAAATTAGAATTCAACTCATGTTCTTTGGATTGGTAGGCACCTTACTCCATTTGAACACAATAAATCTCTTTATCTCTTTAATACCTAAGTACCAACCCAACTCCAAAAAGGGTCATTTTGTGGTACCGACGTTAAGATATTCCATTTTTGAACTAGAAACGGCCTATTCACGCAATTAAATGGCCACCCTGTCTAAAAATACCATTTTATCTGACAATCTAAAACTACAAGATGGTCGAATTAGATAATAGTGCTTTTCCCCATTATCATGATTTTCCGGGTAAAGAATTTTTCGTTGTTTTTTTTTTACTTCGAAAGCTTTAAAATTTTATTTTTAAATTTCTAAAGGAGTGACCGCACACCCCTGGTATCGTAACGCGAGATCGCCTGCCGCATAACAATATGTTATTATGTGTTCTCACAGCCAAATAACGGATTCCTCCATTACACCTGATTTAAAATCAAGTGAGATATTTTCCCTAACACTCGCCTACATATTGCAATACATTGTTTGAAGCCGCCTCAAAATTAGGGCAGATTTTTTTTTGTGAATACCGCACAAGAGTTTTAACTGCCTCCTACTCACTTATTCGTATATAACCGACGCATTATCCATTCGGGATGTTTCGGCAGCACTCGGGAGCTCCACCTAAATAGCTTCGTAAATACCAGACGTGTCGTATGCTAACACGTCAGTTATTTACGAGACCGAGAATTTGCTATCACAAATATGCGTGATAGCAAATTCTATGTTTCAGTTACTTAAGAAGAACATTGAGTCGTTCGGTTAGTAGGTTCAGATATTTTATTTACCTTTTGAAATAATGCAGGATATTTGAACTTTAAAACAACACGGTTTTGAGATTAAGAGAGACGTAAAAGCTGACGTATCGTTACGGGACGTTTTTATCGAGTGCTGCCGAAATATTCTGAATAGATAACGCGTCGGGTATTTACAAAAATGCAGCCCGAACCGGCATCTCAAAATGGGGAATGTGTTGACGCTGAATGGAGTGGGGAAGAGAAGCAGACGGATATGAAAAAAAGAGGAAGTTGGGAAGGGTGTTGGGAAGGGTGTTGGGAAGGGTTTTGACTATTAAGATCTGGTCACAAAACACGGCTAAAGTCATTTCAATTCATGTTTCGATTTTGAATGGTAGTATTTTATCAAGGCGATTCTGACAGTATCTAGCACTCTGTATGTGATCTAAAGAAGCTATATTATGTAAGATTTATATTACAGTACCTGCCCATATACCTTTTCACTAAGGATAACTTGTTTTGGAAAAGAAGTAAGTTGGTACTCGCTGTGGGTATCTAACTGTGTGTAAAATATTGTGTGGGTTAAAATGTTATTATTTAAATGTTCCAAAAACTGGTGGTGAGCTCTGGTGTCGTGATATTTGCCCAACTTTTTTTCTGTTATCGCGAATTTATAGGTTAACGCAATCGGCAACGATATTTCCACCAAGTTTCCATTTAATTAAATAAGTGTTTTGAGTGCTGTACTTTCAAGTCAGACGTACTGTTTTTTTGGCGAAACGTCCCAGGGATAAAATGTACTGGTTTGGGATATATAATTATTAAAACATTGATTATTTATTGTGAATCATCTTACCCATCAAACTGAGTATCAGTTATCGGGTAGTGCCATTTTTGAGAAATAAGCTTAAATTTTCTAAAACTCAAGTAAAACCAGCTTACTGGACACGTTGTAATTTCATATTATTCTGTACCTTTTAAAAAGTTTTCAAAAGTTTTTCAATTTTTCCATAACTCCATTTCAATCTAATTTTTGTATTATTTTGTAGTTAAATCCTCCCAAGAGTGGCTTACTCAATACTTACCTCAAAAATTTAAACAATATTCCTTTTGTTTGTCTTTGTTCCGATAGAAAGATTAAAAAGAAAGGTCTCAATTTTCCTTGTCCAATTTTTAATTGAATAAAAGTTTTCTCTTCAATCTGAAAAAAAGTCTCCAATTTTTTTTACATTGTCCTTCGGAAATAAGTTACCTGCGTAATCTCCTTAACAATTTGTTGTACAAGGGCTGATTACAAATAAGTTCTTACTTGATGTTTACTGGTTAAAGATGAAATTAAATACAATCTTAAAAGTTTTTTTTAGTTTTCCTTTCTCCTGAAAATATTTAATTTTTAAACTGTAATCGATTCATTTTTTAACATTTTCATCAAATGGCCAATGAGCGCCATTTTGTTTCAATTTTTTTCTTTTGAAGGTTCGTTGATTCGAGCTTTATATCGAATTATTATCCGCTGGCTAGCGTAGCAACTTGATAGTGGGCTTTTCAGCTGATCACAATTTGTTCAAATGTTGAAATTGACGTAGAATCGGCGTTCTTCGGGGACCTGTCAAATATTTTTAAAATATGCAAAATGGCGCTGATCGTCGATTTTTGTGAAAATTTTCAAATGTATCCGTCGGCAGTTGGCCCTAAATCTCTGTGAATTAAGACATTGATGGGTTACTATAAATATTTATTTAAACGAGGTGAAGAATCAAATTATTGTTCAAGCAATAAAATAAGAATTTTCTAGGAAAGGGAGTTAAAACTGCCGAGCTGTCCGTTTCATACGAATCTTAATTTTGAATTTGAGGCTATAATACCCTACCAAACTGAAAAATTATTTTTGTAACCAAAATGTGGTTATATGTAATACTAGCAGACCCGGCCACACGTTGCTGTGGCTAACGAAACACAACGCCATTACCCAACCTTTATAAATTAATTATAAAATATAGGCCAAAGATTTCAATATTTCATGATCTTTAGAGGCAAATTGGGCAATTATTTGTGAATAAATAATAAATTTAAAAAATAATGATTTTACCCTATTTATTATAATAAGTATTTTGATGGGCGTAACTGAATGACCTATTTACGTCGGAATACAAATTTGTCGTGTTTAATTAAAATTACTACCAAAAAATTAATTTTTGCAATGTTTTATTTTATTTTTCATTGTATATGTAATGATAAATATTGATTTTGATATTTTTTAGGAAAATTAAAACATTTATTTTAATAATTATAATTAACTCACAAAAAAATTCCAAAGTTACCTCCAAAATGAATCAAAATTGAATTCTTTAATGGTACTACATTTTCGGGTTACCTTTTGATTAAAAAAATAATTATTCTTTTTTTTATGAAAAACAAATACCTTTGTAAAACACCACAACTTTGTGGTGTTTTACAAAGGTATTTGTTTTTCATAAAATTAATGATGACACCCCAAAGTAAATATGCCTATTTTGAAGAAATAAATAATTATTCAGTTTGGTTGGGTATTTTGGCCTCAAATCCAAAATTACGTTTTATATAAAAAGGGCCGCGTAGTCGTTCCTATTAAGACGGAAAAAATATTTACCTAAAACAAATATTTATTTTTCAGTGCTTCCAAAACTTATTTATTACCGCCTAGATAAGTAAACTTATTATTAATTTCAGTCCATGTTAAAGCTGCAGTACGCTTTTTGAATAACTAAGAAGAATAATAATTTTTGATTTCATCGGCGAATTAAGTTTTATATAATGAAAATACATTATTATCTCCGATACGAATATTTTAAAGGGTTATGGAGAACGGAAAGTTTCAACTGTTTTCTCAAAGCTAACTAATAATGTAATTTTGAACCGAATTTTGTGCTTTATCTCAATTTATTTTCAATACAACACGATGAAGAGACGTACCCAATAAAGCCCCTTTGAAAATTAGCTTAAAAAGACGGATTATCCATGTCCACGCATTTACTTCAAAATACGTGTTTGTAAAACTCTAAATATATTTATTCAACTTTACGTCATAATTATTTAATTCTCAATTATTTGGAGCTCTCTCTCAGTAAGCGCTGTAAAATTAATTATTATTTGACATTTTTTATACTGTTTGATGGCGACAGCCTACAAGTAATCGTTTATATCAGTATCTACTACGGATTGTTGCGAGTACCTACCTACTCTTGGAAGAAATACCAAAAAAAAATTCCAAGTACTTACTCTGGCGATGTCTGTATCAACTACGGATAATGCGGTAGGTACTTACTCGTCTGGTGTCAGTAGGCATCAGTGCCTCTGTATACCTACCTGCCGCAGATAATGTCTGGTACCTACTTTGATGGTGTCAATGGGTACCTACTTTGATTGTGCCGGGACCTACATGTATTGTAGGTATCAGTACTAACTACTGAGTAAAGTCAACAATTAGTCCTCTCTTCTCCTAATGCGGTCGCCACAGAAGATGCGGTCTCCGGTTTCGCTTAATTGGTGTGCTTAATAATTAATTGTGCCGCGCAAAAGCTCGCCGCAAACCGGGGCACGTTGTTACATAAAATTGACAAGTCGTTTCTTTCATTACGTGATAAATCAAGAATGAAAGAAAAATATATAGAAATAGTGCCATTCTGTCTACATCATCTGGCACATTTACCAGTATACTGAGATCCTCAATCCCACTAGAGTTAAATGGTTTAGGTTTAATGTTTAATGTAATCCTCTTCTGTTTATTTTTTTATTTGAAAAACACTTTTGTTTTTTTGGCTTCAATTTCTTTTAAGATTTATCCAAGTACATACCTAGTTTAATTAAATAATATTAAATCCCCTAATAAGGCGGCTCCCTCACAGGCCGGTAAAGAATCGACATAAACTGAGTGCTGTGTCCTGCGCAGAAAAGTAAAGTTAGCTAAACTAAGGTAACGGTTTGCTGCGCAGTCCATTGTGGGACTTTTCTTCAGAAAAAGGAATTACGATAATGATGAAGATGTTAACCACAATAAAAATTGTCTGTGATTTTTAGAGTAAGTAAAGCAAAATAATACTATTTTGCATGGTCTAACGTGTTTTAGGCCAATTTTACAACATTTTCCTTTGTATAACCAGCTCCCTGGAAGATAGAAAAGTATTCTTCGGTTAATGTATAATTTAAATAGATATCTACCCAAATAAGCCTAACGCATCTAATTGGTAATAAGATTACCTAAATTGAAAATTGATTTCCCGGCGTAAAGTTACAGTTAAAATTTCATTAATTCTTTTTAAATGGCCCTGAATTCTTTTTAAAAAGCCCTGAAGGATTTAATTTGCCTTAAGGCCGAACCTTACCACAGTTTTTATTAAATAGATTCTATTAAAAAGGCCCTGAATTCCTCTTAAACTCCCTTCATTGAACAATTACCATTAAAGCCGGTCCCTATCACAGTTTTAAATTCATTAATTATTTTCAAAAGGCCCTGAATTCTTTTTAAACGGCCCTTAATCAAATCCACCAGTTTCTCCATCGAAATTCAGTAATATTATTAATATGTTGCCGATTGAATGAGATAATACCTACAGAAATACACCGTCGATCGCGTCGCCAGTAGTCGGATCGCGTCGCTAGTAGTTGGATCCCGTCGCTAGTGGTCGGATCACAAAGCTAGTGGTCGGATCGCGTCGCCAGTAGTCGGATCGCGTCGCTAGTAGGTCAGATCGCGTCGCTAGTAATCGAATCACATCGTCAGTAGTCGGATCGCGTCGCTGGTAGTTGGATCGCGCGCCAGTGGTCGGATCGCGTCGCCAGTAATCGGATCGCGTCGCCAGTATAGATTTCGAGGATTAACAAATCAATGGTTTTGAGAGGAACGGCTGCGCGTTCTTTTTCATACAAACTTTAATTTTGGATTTAAAGCCAAAATACCCAACCAAATTGAATAATTATTTTTTTTTATCAAAAGATATAGCAAATATCTAGTAAGCGTATGTGCTGCTATACTTTTTTAATTTTTAGTTTTAAATTATAAAATATAAAACACTTAAGAAATGATTTTTCATGATTTCACAGGAAACTTTGGCAATTATTTGCGAGTTAATGATACTTATCAAAAGGATAATTTATTATATCAACATGATGCATTATATAATAAAAAAATAAAAAAATATTGAAGAAAGCAATTTAATGGGCGTAAATTTAAATTGCAATCAAACACAACTTAAAGTCAAAATTCTCGCATATAAATTTAAATTTCCACCCACTGAAAAGTTTTTCAACCATTTTTTTATGTATATTTTTTTGTTTATTTTTCATTATATTATTATTAACTCTCCAAAAAATGCCAAAATTGCATTCATTTTGGCTTATATTTTATAATTTAAAACATAAATTAACAAAGTAACACATATCCGTACTAGAAATTTGCAATATCTTTTGATTTAAAAAAAATTATTCAATTTGCTTAGGTATTTTGGCCTCAAATCCAAAATTAAGTTTTTGTATGAAAAGGGCCGCCCAGCCCTTTCCCAAAAATATTTATTTGGTTCGTTAGTTTTTTAAAATGAAAGTATCGCACAAGAGTCTCAACTGTTATGTTATGAAGCTGAAGTGAGTGGAGAGGGAAACAAAATGTGGAGGAGGAATGTTAGGAAGCTCCTGGCTACCTGGCTTTTAAGATTTGGTCACTAAACCTAAAGCTGTTTCGAGCAACGTTACGTTGCTGAATATTGGATTTTTTCACGTGCGATATTATCTCCAGTAGCGGCGCCCCGACAGAAAAAAGAATGATTGTGTTTTTTTTCGTTTGATACCAGGGTATCATGAACGTTACAGAGTATAATATACTCGGCTCACAGGCGGCGTTTTACCTTTGTGTTCGCGCATCCATCTATTTCAATTAATACTTAATTAATTTATGGCGTTACGCGTTAATATTTAGGATGTCGCTCAGCGAGGAGCATTTAATATTGATTTTCAGACCGGGTTTATTCATTAATCATAACCTTTTAAAGCAATAATATTGTTTTCTAAGCATCACACATTTTTTAAATTTATTTTTAGAGATCTACGAGTAAAAGCAGCACCTTCTTGAACAACTTCAATAAAAAAATACTAATTTCGGTTTTTCGTGAAATGTGGTTCAATGGACTCAAATTTGCTTTGAATTTAAGTGTCATTTAGAAAATTGGTTCTGATTATATGAAGAATTATGCAGAAAATCGATAAAGTAGTTGCCTTTCTAATTTATAATATTTATAAATAGAAAATGATTTTAGTTACTATTTTCATCATTGGAACTGATTAGTCGCGAATTAAGACAAGCGATGAAGTACCTAGATACCTATAAATTAGTATATTCTTCAGCAATTCTGATGTGTTCTTTGAACAAACTTTCAGCTTCATAAATTTTCACCGGCCTGCGCTAGTGATAATCATAATAATAGGATCATTTTTTTATACCGTCGTTTTTTTGTGAAAAATCATCTCAACGAAAGAAAACTTAGACCTGCATTTGCTGCCTGATTTCACCTGATTCTAGGATTCATGGGGTTCGTCATTCAAATCATTTAAAAATGGTTTTATTAAATAGTAAAATGAGTCACTTGTAAAATAATTCTGAAGGAGGATTTTACGTATAAATTGACGGCCTTCTTGAGGTAGAAGGTAGTGTCCTGGCCTGGGTTGAGGTAATTTTGACTGGTTGAGGTAGTTTCAACAAACACTCCCATTTTTTGCATTAGCTCCACACTGAAGGCCTTGAGGGCCTATGTCATCTTTGAATGCGGCGCAAGGCGATGGGTCGAGAGAGTCATATGTTAAAGCCCTATAGCCATTGACCTAGTTACTTGGTCGAAGCTTATAGCTCGTGATGGAAATGATTCAAATGATGCATCAAACTCAAAATAGTTGGATTAATAATAATGGAAATTTTAGGTCTTTGTTCAAGAGACTTTTTTGGACAAAACCGATTTTCTGACATTTAAAATTTTTAAAATTTATTTTTATTTCTTTTAAATATTCAATAATATTAGTATTTTATTAATAAAAACATTTTTTTATAAACAAGCTCTGCTATATATATACTACTTGTTAATTAACAGTTTTTATAAAATAAAAAATAATATTATTGAATTTATAAAAGAAACGAAAATTGAAATGGAGTTCCACAAAATAAGCTTTATAACAATAAATTTTTGATTTTGATGTAAGATTTAAACAAATTTAGCTTAAATTTTTTAAAATTAGAAACAACTTTTCGTAAGGCTTTGTGTGAAATCTGTTTGACTCAGACTCGGTAATCACCAAAGAGAAGTTTGGAAATAGGTTTTCTTGAGAAAATTCCGATAAACTGAAACGCATTGAACACTTTTTGACTTTCAATTTGAAATAAAGTTTAGTAAATCTTTCGCTAAACTGTGGCACGAGATTCATTGAATTATCTGTTTGAAGAAGTTTGCAACATCTAAGGCACGTGAAGATAGGATATTTAAATTGAAAATCTCTGCTTGTTTGATGTTATAATTTTTCTTTGATATATATTTGTTTTACATTCATTTAAGGCATATCTTTTAAGACGCAAACTTACAATATTGATTTTTATCACGGAGAAGATTACAGGTTTGAGGTACATGTAAATATAAAATATATGAAGGCAGTTTTACTACTCGTATTTCGTGACATGCGTCAAAAGGTGGGTGGGTCGTTCTTCTTTTTAACCTACATAAAGTTGTCTCCACTAGTTAGTGGAGAAAAATTCAACAGAATTACCAATATTATTATTTTATAATTACTTTAAAATCTACTGTACTAAAGACGTAACGACTGTATGCATTTTCAAAAAATATTTGTTTGTATTTTTGTAGTAAAAAATACGTTACAGCGTTGTAACTCCTCGTGATAGAAGTGTATTTCATACAAATCACAGTTGTCTTCTGCCACCTCGACTTGCGTATATTCTATAATGTTACAAAAAAATGATAAGACGACATAAAATATAAAACTATTTTTAAACTCCAAAAGGTATATTTAACCTATCAAGTAACAGCGATTATTATTTTTAATAATGTTTAATAAAATATTTTTTGAAATCTCAAAAACTTGTCTCCTACAACTTTTATGTCGTATGTTAATTCTGTCACGTGGGTTGTCATTCGAAATAGGTATACACGCAGCTCGTGTTTGTCACCTGCAATAGGCATTTTAGGCCTCCTTCCCCCCGTGCTACAATTTCCCGTCTGAAATCCAGAGAGAATTTATTTATAGTAAAAACAAAATGTGACAGAGTGGTGGAAATGTGACAGAGTGGTAAAAGTTATGTAGGTTAAAAAGAAGAACAACCCACGTGCTGAATTGTTTGTAAGTGACGTTGAAAATGTCGATGGTCAATGGAGAATTATTAAACAGTTGAGTCGCTGTGTTGTTTGGCTCTTTCTGAAAGGCTTTGTCCTCGCTTTCGGAGCATAAAAAAGTGCGACTATAGGTACTTGTTAAGGACATATAAGTTAACCCCTTTCAAAATTGGTGACCGGACAACTCGGAATGAAACTAACTCAGAACCCTCTCAGATAAGTCATTTAGAGTGATTAAAAAAAAATATATAAAATTGGTTAAATAGGTTACTTTAGGTTGGGGATATCGGCTAATTTAAAATTAATTTTTTCATAGCTTTTAATGACTTTTCAAGGAGGTGTTGAGTTGACTTTATTCTCAGTTGGCATGGAACCTTCAAAATTATGTATTATTTATAATCATTATGAATGTTTAGGTTGAGTTCGTGGTTTAGATCAGTGTTTCTTAACCTGTGGTCCGCGGACCCCCAGGGGTCCGCGAATATATTATGTATGGGGGTCCGCAGTCTCATCTCTGGACCATTTAGTAAAAGTTTCGTAATCGCTACGCTTACTTAGCACGACGAACATGCTACAACGACGAGTTCTTTTTGGAGAATTCTGTAGGCGGCATCAATAAACATGCTGCTCACTTCAATGATTTTGGATGGCTCACAATGGTAGCATGATATTATTATCATTAGCTGATATCTTTAGTGCCCTTAAAGAGCTGAACTTGGGTCTATAAGAGAGAGATAACTACATCTTCCAAGTTGAAGATAACATTGAAACTTTGCTAAAAAACAAAGGACAAATCGAACAATTAAAAAAACTATAATCACTTGCCTATACTTTTGTGGAGCAAAGTTGCCAACACAAGTACAAGACAAAATAATTAAACACCTCTGCGCTTTAAGGTCTTCGTTTCGGGATTATTTTCCAGCACCCGACAAAAATAAAAATTGGATATTAGACCCTTTCAACACAGATATTGTTGGAAAACCATTAATAGAAATATCTTGTGATTCAGCTTTAAAACTAAGCATTAATTTAATTAAATTAAGAAGTAATTTCAAAGAATCCTCTTTATCAAGTTTTTGGGTCGAATGTAAAGAAAGATTATAAGGAAATATCAGAAGAAGCATTGAAACATTTACTGCTTTTCTCAAAGGTTTCTCTGTTCCTGTATATACTAAAAACAAATACAGAAACAGATTACAAGTGAAATTCGATTTGAGATTACAACTTAGTAGTAACATCAACCCGAATAGATATCACTAATTTAGTGGCGAAAAACAACACCAACCTTCCCATTAATTAATGTTAAAGTTGGTTTTGCTGTTATAAGTTAAGTATTAACGTATTTTTTATAAAAAAGTTTTTTTTTGTATTTGCAGTACTAAAATAAATGATCCAAAATTTATTGCTGTTTTTTTTATTAATTACTTAATTTCTTTGGGGTCCGCGGCTGGTTAGGTAACGCTGGTTTAGATGGTTACAATTAACTTTTCAAACGGCCAATGGCGGAACCCAGAGTCGCAGATATTCTCAGTGTAGCCCTGGTGAAAATCATCATTCATAATCTAAACGTTTCTTGAAATGGCTTAAACTGTGTTTGGTGAACAGATCTGAATAGCTAGGCACTTCCCAACATTCCTCTTTCCCATTTTCCTCCCTTCTCCACTCCCTTCAGCATCACAACATACCTACCCCGAGCAGTTGGGACTCTTGTTCAGTATTCACAAAAAACATTTCATCGTTCTCTGTGCTGTCGTGTGCGTCGCTACTGAAGACAATTTTGAAGCTCCCTATGTACAACCAGTATAATGTTGTGAAGCTGGAGGAATTTGGCAATGGAAGATGACGAGAAAGGGCATAGTTAGAAAGTAGGCACCTGGTTATACATATTACACTAAACACCCCTAAGGCCATTTCTAGCAACTTTTAGATTTTGACAGTGTTACCAAGGGTATACCGAAAGTACTTAAATAATTACAACTCATATTACGTAAATATCGCAAATAGTAAAGTTACAACGCTCCAGCTATAGCACCTATTTTTAACAAATAAAATACGACGTTCGTTTTGTAATTATAATGCCCAATTTTTATGGGAATGGGACGGCCATTTAAATTTGGACGCTATTCTGTACAATCTGCCAAATAAATGCAGAATTGTCTCAATGAGTAAATTGATTTTTTCGCTTTTTTTGCAGTCTTAATACCACGACGTTGTGTTTAGAAATATAGAACATTCAATTATTTCATTGAATCAGGATTTTCCAATTGTTTTTAATAGAATACGTAAAAGGGAGTTTTGGAAGATCCTTTAATTTGAAAAAAAAAAAATATATTTAAAAAAAAAAATTATTGGTTTTTGAATTTTCTCAAAAATAGAAAAATGTAAATGAACGCATTTAAAATAATTTTAAAAACTTGTCTATATTTTCCGTAAAATTCTAATCATCGAGTGATTTATTAAAATTAGTAGATATTAGCGAAGTCACATGAAAAATCGCGGAATAGTCTGAATTCTTGACAAATCAGTTTCAGTTTTAAAAATAATTTTCTGTTAAAAACATTATTTAACTGTTATATCGCTTTTCTGAATTCTTCACACAATCAGTTCTAATTTTGAAAATGACAATTAAATTCACAACAAATTTTAGATCATTGAACCCGAGTTTCGCAGGACGCACAGACAAGCGGTATTAGTATTTTTGATAATTTCGCTTGGATTACAATTAATGCTTCTTTTTCGTGGTCAGGAATTAATTACAGACATAATACGTACAATATAATTGTTAATTATAATTATAATAATAGACTGGTTAACAAAGTAAAGTGTAGACTTATCTCCCTCGATCTTAAGGCCCGGCTTCCCGCATTTCTACCGATTTATTACACTTTAAATTTTAAAACTCTTAAAAAAATATATGTTGTTCTTGAAGAAAATATCTATATATTCCCCGCGCCGAAACGGCAATTTATTATATTATTCCTTCGATAGAAAAAAATCGCGAAGTATGCTCCGAAAATTATTATTAACACGTTTTTTCAGTTATTTTACAAGTTATATGTATGAAAAATTCACAGTGTTTCTTCAAATACTGTTTTAGACATTCCCCATGAGATTTTTGATGTATTTTAAACAAGTCGTGTTTTATTGAACATTTTCATAATTTTCGCTGAAATTTTATCGTTTTTATCGCTGAAATATTATCGGAATCAGAAATTTACAAAATCTAGTACCTATCTACCTAAAGCATTTCTAAAATTCGATCATGCATAACAACTAGAATTAAAAGTTTTAAATTTGACTAGATTTGTTTAAATGTCTCTGCATAAGAGTGAGAGAACCCCGAAACGAAGGTCAAATGCGTGGAAAGAAATCGCTAAGAAAATTCCTGAAAATCCAACGCGAATTGAAAAATTTATATTAGAAATGTATGAAAATAGGGCGGGAAAATATTTGAAAGCCGCAAAGGACGACCCAATGGTGATTTTTATTATGAAATTTCAATAAATACGCTTAAAGCTTGAATTTATTATGAAGTAGGTTCTAAAGATGTTTTTTTTCTTATGTTTTTAAAATACCGCTACATTATTATTGTATTAGTTTGTTCAGCTTTCAGCGTTGAATTATGTTTAACCTCAAATATTACGTTATTATTTATTCGTTTGATCATGACTACGTAATTCTTAAGCTTATTTTTAACATCATTTAAGATACACCAATATTGCAAAATGTACATATTTGATCACTTGAAACAATGCTGTATCTAGAAATGTATTAAATAATTTCTACTGACGAATTATTCAAAATAATTTAAAGCTGTGAAAACAATATTCAATATTATTATCTTCGTCTGTAACATTAGACTAGCGCAAACCCCTCAAAAGTCACGGGATATTTTAGTTCTGTAATTTTTGAAGCTGGAAATATTTATAAAAAATTTACCTCGTATCATCATAATATGAAATATATTTGCGGCACGTTCCAGAGTGGAAGATACACTCAGTATCGCCCATTCAGAATTGAAGCGTTGCTTGAAATGGCTCCGTGTTTGGTGAATAGATCTGAATAGCCAGGTACTATACTAAGCTATTTAAAAAATGCATATCGTCTGGTAAAATATATAAATAAGTTGGTACCTTATAGCTAGATTTCATTTTGAAAAGATTATTTTATGATTTCTCAAATTCCTCAATTTTAAATCATTCAACATATACAACTCTTACGACGAAATCGAGAAACATTTTCGAATCACGAAACTACTCAACAGGAGGCTTGTCGCTGATCAGATGCTCCTGTGCAAAATTATTAACTCAAAAGTTGACTGCCCGGATTTGCTATACAAAATAAATTTCCACACGTCGATTCGATACAGTAGACAAAATACCCTTTTCTATATTGATAGATGCAACACCAATTCCAATCAAAATGAATTTATGCAAAGGACATGTAACTACTATAACAACAAATTTGCAAATATAGACACACGTGCTGACGTATTTACTGCTAGTTACTGTCGCTACAGAACTTCAGTGTATAACATTCTAGGTGCGAATAACACATATTCGTGAATATTAATTAATTGTATCTAATATTTTTATATTACTTGCGTGGCAACTTTCCCTTAATTTTCCCTTATCCCTCTCCTCCCCTTACCCTTTCCAAACCAAATACCTATTGTTTTAGTTATAATCACACTTATTTTATTGTTGTGTATTGGTTTATCATTTGTTGAATTCAGATTTGTGCTATTATTATTATTTTTTTAATTGCTTCTGAGTTATGTTTTCTTTTCTTAATTTTTCTAAAATATTCTAGTTTACATTTAGTAAGTCTTGTTTCTAAATACCTATCTGTGAACATTAATAATTGGTCTGTTTTTTTATCATCCTCTCAGGTTTATTATATTACTAAGACTGTTTATGTTCCTTAAATAAATAAATAAATAATTTTAATTATTTTATTCACATAACCTACAGTTCTAATTTTGAAAATTTTATACTTGGGAAAATCGTCAGAGAACACTTTTGAATGTATTAGTGCACACCGATAGTTTTCAAAAAGTTTTTCGAATTAGTTTGAAACTTCCGCCAGCAATCCCCTCTTACCCCGCCCAAAGGTAATGAGTGTTAGCGACATTTATCAATTCTGTTTAATTTAGACTAGCGATTCAATTCAAACTAGGCGTAATGTACCGGACCCGCAAATACTTTTATAGTACACAACTGCTAACCCTGTACAAATCGTAAGTGCGCCCCATGGTTGAATTTGGCAGCCACCTCTGGTCTGGAGCTCCAAAATACCCGAAAAACCCTTGACTCTGTGCAGAAACGGGCGGTCCGTTTGATAGATTCTCCCACCTTAACAAACGGATTGTAATCTTTAGAGCACAGGCGTCAGGTAGGAATGCTGCCCTTGTTCTACCGGTATTTCAATGGAAGATGCTCTGAGGAAATAGCGTCATTGATCTCTTCGGCACCGGTGCATAGTCGGGAAACACGCCAAACGCGCGCCCAACATATGTACACGATTGACATTTGTCACATGAAAACGGGTCGCTTCTTCGACTAGTTCTTGAGTCAGCTCATGAACGAGTTGCCGGCTGCTATGTTTACTCCTTCCTACAACATGGGTCTCTTCAAGACCAATGATCATTCCTTCCTCTCCTCAAAAAGACCCTCCACACAGCATCTCAGATGGCCTTGAGGGAAATTGCTTTCCTCAGGGCCTCCTGTAAGAAGTCAACGTAAAAAAAAATCGACAAAATTACTAATAATATTTTTGTTTCATTCTTCAGCTTATTAACAAAAACAAAATTATTATTAAATTTAATTTTTTTTTCATCCAATACACCAACACACAAGTAATTTACTCTATAAAATGATTTACCTGTAAACAAAAGGATAATATATTGTTTAATAATAAATAATAATTATCTGTTGCAAGTTGCAGTGCAGGCAAGCCACATAGAAATAACTTGAATTGTTTGTTGAAATTTCAGACCACTAACCGCTCAGTTGTTGATCGATTAGGAATTTTGCAATATTGCAATAAGTCTTTGTTGAAATTACCACTACCATTTCAAAACTTTCTGAAAACAACGGGCTAAATATTCGTGGTTAAAACATTTAATCAAATTCGAGTGCAAACTTTCCACAACCGATATTTGCGAAAAAAATGAACACATGTTACCCTATATTTTCTCTGACTCTATTCTCTTGCTACTCGTTTTATGTCAGTAAAGAACACATTATATCATTATATAAAATATCAATATATGATTAAATTTCCATTATACTACGTACATATTTGAAATAAGTACAATGACTATTCGTTTATATTTTTATGCCGAAAGGGTTTCTCTTGTTGTCATAAATATAACATGCATGTGTTAATAATTAATTATCATCTACTTTTGTGTTATTTTCTTTTAGGACCTTGGGCCTTAACAAACGGACCTCGGGCCTTTGTTGTAATTTTGTCGGAAGATCAAAATAATTCCGCTTTGCAATAAAATCCAAATAAATGGAATATTTTTGAACGCATCCGAAAACTGTTTTTGATGAAAAAGGTGATGAAATACCCTTCCAAATTTTATAATTCAACATAAACATGACTTTTTAAATACATATTTTTTTAATGCAAACATAAAAAGTATTAAAAATGGGTTTAAGGTTAATAGGTAAAAGTTTTGAAACCCCACGTTTTTTGTAACTAAATTGATAACGGAAAAAAATAAAAACACACCTATTTTATTAGGCAAAAGTATACTCATGCAAAAATAATTAATAAAAAAGTCACTAAGTTAAATTTTTTTTTTCAAATATCGGCCGTAAACTTTGGCTTCATAAAGGTGTACATTTTAATTATTTTAATATTTTATTAAATTTTTGATTTGAATATAAAGCGTGGTGTTTTCTCTTTCCAACACCGCTTAGATCATAATTCTGACCATGATAGTAAGGGAGACACAACGATTTCTACGAGAACTATATGAGTTGTTCCGAAAAGCGAACAAATTAGCCCGAGGAGTTAGCTGATCATTAAGCTCATTACATTGTATACATTCTTAAACTATTTATTTATGTTTGTATTGCGTATTTACGGGCGCAAACAAACAATTAAATTGAATATTTAACAGAATAACTTGCAGAAACGGTTATTTCCTAAAATAATTAATTTACCGCCATGAACGAGCAGATTATTAATTATTTTAAGTTTACCGTTAAAATTATCAACTATTCGTTTAAAAGCTCTCAATTCTCTACTCAAATGAAAACAGAGATATTATCGCTGATTGAACAGAAGTGTTTACGCGCTAACTTAACTCGATCAGTTGAAAATAAAACCTTAGTATTATCATCTACTAGTGAAGTGTTGTCGTGTCCATAATCAGAGGTGGTATTAGATACCAGTAGTTCTATTCTGTCCTAGACAGGTCCCAAACGACTTCCTTGAGGAAAGAACCAGTTAGCTTCCGGAACGACTTTATAACCTTTGTTTATATATCCCGAAGGAGTCATTCCTAGTCACCAGTTTGTTGTACACAACTAACAGCTAGCAAGCTAACTAACAACATGTTGTGAAGATCTTAGAAGTTACGAACGATAGTGCAAGTAATAACAGTGATGTTACACCTAATGCTGGAATCTAGCAAGCATAAAGATACCAAACCACCCACCTAGCAAGTTTTCAAAAGTTTCTGGAAATATTTTGTTTAAATCTTCCGGAAAACTGTTGTTAAACGGTTACAAACTTTAATTTTGGTTTCTTGGGTCTCGGAAGGGGGATATTATTTATTTATTTATTTAATATCAACGGTATAAATATACCATAAGCACACATGTCACAAAATTATAAGAAACAGTAAATAAAGATTATAACAGATAATTGTGGCGTTTGAAAGAGAAATGACACCAGAGATGCGATAACATACGACAATCTATAGTACAAATAAAATTAATATTGTTTGAAAAGATTTGATAGTATAGCCCTCTTGTACCGGCAGTTATATAAATCTGCGTATCTATTGGTAACTTCATGTAATCTAGGTACAAGCGAGTGTTTCGTATACTCAGTCCGGTAATTGTAGCATTTAAACAGGATTTTATAACGAGTGGCTCTCGTAGGTATATGAAATTCAATGAGCTTAGTTGAATCAGAACTGTCTATTCTACCATTTACAATTTTGAACATAAAAAAGAAGACATTATGAGCGAAACTCAATCGAGAATCAGAAAAATCAGAAAAAGATATTTACACCTCTGGGACACGAACCCAGGACCTCCCTACTTTCTGGGTTGTGTGCTCTTATCCACTGAGCTAAGGTGTCGATATCCAATTCGGTCACTTTTAACTGTACCATACTTCGACTAAGAACCACCCATATTATCTTCATTTTTCTTAACGCATATTTTTATTGGCTGCCATCTTTATGAATAATTGCAAGATTCAACTCGAACTAAATGCAATCTAGATGGTGTCTGGATAAATTTTTATCCATTTTATTTAATGTGCGACATCTATTGACTCTTCTGCAAGTCTAGGATGAATATTATTATTTTTTATTTTAACTTTTTATGAGTAAAACCTCAAACTGTAATATTTTAATTATTTACAAGATATTTACACCTCTGTCCCAGAGGTGTAAATATCTTTTTCTGATTTTTCTGTTTCCAAATTCTCTATTGAGTTTCGCTCATAATGTCTTCATTTAATTAAAATATTACAGTTTGAGGTTTTACTCATAAAAAGTTAAAATAAAAAATAATAATAAATATTAAGATAAGATTCTTCGATCTGAGAGTCTTAATAAATTTAATTCTTTCATCAAGTAATTATAGTTTATGTTTTCAACGGGAATACCGATTTTAAAATTAATGTGTCTTAGAAATTTATGTTGAATTTTCTCGATTGAATCTGAATGTATTTTAAAATGGGGACCAGATCGGGGAGTTATATTCGACTTGACTACGTACCAGGGATGTATACAAAATTTTTAGTGTTGAAATATTCCCAAAACCTCTGGAATTTCGAAGAATGAAGCCAAGCATTTTCATTCCTTTATTACCGATTGTGTTTATATGGGATATAAGGTTTAATTTAGAGTTAAACGTTATGCCCAGGTAATTAATTTCTTCGACAGAGGTAAGGGTGTGTATTATGTGTCTTGAATGATTGTTCACTTGTTTAATTTCTAACTAAACAACATCTAAGTAGACCTACATAATTATTTCAACAACGACAACAAACTTTATTATTAATATGTGAATTGATGAGTTATGAGTTATGGTAATATTTTTTGTTTATTTATCCACGGACGCCTTTAGAATTTGCTGCATTGTCGAGGAATTGAAGTTTCTATTACTATATATTATGTTGATACGTAATATATTCTTATTAGAAGTTTTTTGTTGGAAATCCTTTGTTTCGCGTACTGAAGGCTCCGTATCCTGGCTCGAAAAGAAGAAGATAGAGAGATGTGTGATTACGAATGTTGGAGAGAGCCCGCTAATATTTCAAACGATAAAATTGAAGCGAAAATTGTGAAAATGTTTAATAAAACACGACTCGTTTAGAATAGAGCAAAAATCTCGTGGAACGTATCATTTCGAAAGTATCATTTAAAGAAACATTGTGAATTTTTTCACAAATATAACTTGTAAAATAATAGAAATAGACTTGTTTTAAATAATTTTCGGAGGGAATTTCATATAATTTGCGTTTCGGCGTGGAACGTATCTAGATATTATCTTCAAAAATAACATATTTTTTTAAGAGCTAAAAAACTTTAAATGTTCAAGGGACATAATATGCAAGAAATCGGCAGAAATTCGGGTAGCGGCGGCACCACTATTTATAGTAAGATGAAATGAAAGTCTGAATCGTTTGAAACAGCTTCAAGATGATTTGCATGCATTTTTTATATGCGTAGCTGCAAGTTCAAACATGCGAAATTTAGTATGATAACAAACGCTGCATTCTCCAACCTTTCGAGGAAGTCCGAACCAAATAAATACTATCACAACTGAAACAGTGTAATGCCCAAGTTTAACCACTGGCGTACAAGTTTGCAATTCTCATGGGGCTGCCATGCAGTAGAAAACATTTTATTAGATAGGTACTTACCTGATAGTTTTGCTGGTTGGGCACCTACTTTAATCGTAGAACGGCTCTTACCATATGAACGTCTCCGCTCTGCATATATTTTACAAGCAATGCGATGTCCCAATTTACATGGCCGCATACGAGGGGAGAATTCTTAAGTGAATTAAAAATAGGCTTCTGCTCAAGCCCACGTCTAGACATTTTGACCCTGTGTATCTTCTTTACTTGTTTTATCACCGAGAATACTGACGCGCTATTACCGTATGCTTCGTTTCAAAATACACTTGTGCTATAATATTGGGAAATCTAAGTACCTATCAGTTTATTTGTTTTAATAAGTACAACTTCGCCTCTTATATCTCAGTTGTAATCACTTCCTCTTTCTCATTAATGATTCACCTAACAGAAAAAGTGGTTACAATGGAGCTCTCAACGACGGGATTACAGAAGAGATAAACCGATAGAAGCACAGTAGAAAAATATTCATAGATATTTGATATATTCGGCACCGATTTGAAGTAAAACTGGTGCTGCCAACTTACATAAAACATTTGGACTCGTTCACAATATTCTTCCATCGCAGTTTTTATAAATGTATGCAGTTCTAATAATATTATTTCTGTTTGTCCGCAGGTGTCATGCAAATGATTGCACCTAACGAGCCGTCCTCCCGCCGGCAGCGATAAGGTGTGCCCAGGATTCTCACGAAAGTTCCAAGAAGTTGTACGGATGTGACTCGCTTCCCGGAAGCCTCCTAAACGTTGTTATGGAGATGAAGCGGAACACTGACATGATCGGCAGACTGCTGTTGCTGGTCGCTATAAGCGCCAACCTCGCCACATGCGCCCCCACCACGAGGCCCCTGGAGCACTCGCCGAGCGAACTAGCTTGGGATGCTTGGCTGCAACAGGGCTCGAGACAAGCGGCCCCGCCACGCAGAATAACCACCAAGTCCCTCTTCGTGTTCCCTCACCTGGGACCTGAGTCCCTCCCGGCCTGCGCTGATGGTTACCGCCCAGATTCCATGGGCCGCTGCGTGAAGGTCGTCAAAGTGGATGAGACCGCTCACCTAGAATTTCTCCTCCAAAAGCTCAACTCCCAATTCGCAACCGAAACTTCAGAAGGCCAAGATGAAGCTTACGATTACGACATTGAATCCGAGTCTACTGACGCTTCAGGACCATTCCAGTTTAGCATCCCTTTAGCTTTGCAATCCGGATCTAAACAGGACTCGGAAGAAGTAGTTCTCATCACAAAGAAACAGCCAAACCAGCCCATACCACCGCCAAAACCAGCGACCCCTGCAAAGGTCCCTACGTCTTCTCCCGAAGTGGTCCCAGAATACAACAACGATGGAAACCAGTTTTTTCTTGACAGTGTCTCTGCAGCAACTGAGGGAGTTCTACAACAGAATCAGTCGGTATCTGCAGAGCCTCTATCAGTACTACTTCGGAACTCGACCAACACGGGCATAACGCTTCTGGCACCGGCTAATGGGAAGTTTAAAAATGTAACTGCTGAGAATATAGATAAATCCGTTGGAGCCGCTCTCATTGAAGAGTTAGAGAATGTCAAAGCCGATATTATTAAAGTAGTTGAAAAGCTGGAAGGATTGAAAGCAACGACTGTTAATCCTGTTGGTGAGCTACAACTTCCAGAAACAGTCATTGTGCAGTCCGATTTTGTGAATGCCAACAAACATGTTGATGCAATCAAACCAGCCGAGGAAGTCAAAACTACTCATGACAAAGTTGTTATCGGAACTAATGACGATATTACTCCCAAAAATGATACAGTGGTTATTAATAAAAGAGATAAGAATGAATCTCTTGTGAATCAGATTGAGGCATTAAAGGTAGAACACCAAGATGAAAAGTTGATTGGAACACCTACAGAAACTAATTATGCCGAAAATCTTGAAACATCGTCGAAAATAAAAGACATTAAAGCTAATGGTACGACCGCTCTGGCGATTGAGTTAGCTCCTTTGAATATTGACATAACGAGTGATAGAACATCTGCCGATTTTGAAGAAAAGGTTAAAAAAATACGGCAGTTCGCAGATGTTTCTAGAAATACCGAGGGGCCATTTTCAACTAACGGAATTGGCTTACAAAAAAAAACTTCGGGTGATTACGTGCGGTTTCCTTCTACCCAAACCAACAACGGAGAGAGTTCGACCGATCTAAACAAGGCTGCTTCATCGAGCACGTTACTTCAATTTCCCCTGGATTACGTGAGGGCCCCTAACTACGCACCCGGGGGAGCTCCGCCTCTTCTGTTCCAAGAGAAAAGCCCTTTAATGAACTACCAAAAGGATCGAAACTTTCAGGATTCGAGTGAAAGACCTCCTTACTGGTTGCCCTATGGATGGAACGTAAACAATCCTTCCGGAGAGCACAACTTGATGGATTTGTGGTCTAGAATGTCCTCGATGCAGCGATATCCCTACAACGTCAGATTTGAGAATGATCGCCATCAGAATCACCACCAAAACCTTTACCCGAGTTCTCAAGAATCTGGGCAGAGAGTGAGCGTCCGCCATACCCCTGTCAACTACAGGCAAGGCAGAGACGACATCTTCAGAGGGCGACACGTCTACCAAGATGAATCGATGAACTACAAGCGAAGTAGACATCCACACTTCCGAGAGTCTGAAGAACTTTCCAGGATACTAGAAGCGTTCAATGGCAGATAGATTATTTGAAACCCTATTTCGTGTATTCCACACTTCAATGTTACCACAGTATGAACAATAGTTCATTATTTTTATCTTAAACAAACCAAAAATGTGTAATATATATCTTGACAGTACAAGCATTTATTTTTAAGTGTAAATACTAGTATATTTTTATTTAATCTGAAAAGCCAAATGTTGAGATGAATTGACTGGAGGAGGTTGACAACCGATGGGTGATTCGGGAGTTTGATTACAAAATCATTTATACGTACAAAATATCTAATCATAACTAGTTGACCTTATATTTTAGTGCAATTTCACATTTATACTAATTGGTTACATTTGGAAGCATTTGATTGGCTCTCTTCTCGTATTTAGATGTAACTATAAATGTTGAAAGTTTGCAGCTTTGTTCCCTTGGAATTACCTCTTGCATGCGAATAATTGCCATTATAACATTATGTCTTAGAATTATTTTGTGTAATTAAATTACGAAATTGACTTTGTTTCTAATCTCGCACGAAATGCAAAGCGAGTTTATATTCCATTTGATAAACTGGTCAAATTGGGAAAAAAATCTATGTTGATTGTTAATTAATTATTTGAGTTTCAAAATTGATAAAATTCAAAATAAATTATAGCACAATTTCAGATTTACAGTTTCGCTGTTTAGGTACTTACCTAATCAAATTTTACCTCCAGTTAATGCATCAACTTTAGTATAATATTTCTAGTAATAATATTCTAATATTCGTCATGAATTTTGAGATTTTGTGTATAGTGTATAGGTACCTTTATTTATTAATAATAATTTTAAGATAGACTTTTAATATAATTTGCGTGTCATCATCACGTGTTAATTTAGCATTAAATTTGCCTACATTATGAAGTTACTTACGTAAAAGTTTTTTTAATTGTTATCACGTTTTCTTCGAAATTAACGAGAGAAAACTACCAACTCAACTTTCAACACATAAATCATGTGGGATAATTAAATTTTACACCCAATCAGTAATTTACATTAATTTAATTATTTTGTTTTGTCGTCTTTATCAGATTAACCCATAAGATTCTCTAGTCAAACAAATGATATCTAAAAAAAAAGTCGAATAAATTCTACAAAATTTGCAGGAAACGAACTCTATTTTCATTTATTTATTTTTTAATTTCCATTATTAATATACAAATAATTCAAGGCATCTAGTATCGTAGTAGAATGCTTTTCAGGCATAAAATAATTATGTTCTTTACCCAGAAGATATTATTTTGGTATGTCTCTGTTTGGAATTGTTTGTTTGACTATAAATATTGTTCCCATTATGGGCCGAATGACGAAACGAATCTCATTTCACTGTGATCAAAGACCGAACATCAAACAAAGTGATTTATTCGGGATAGTTGGTACACAAGAGATTATAAGATTTGTTCAGTGATTTTGCCCTAAAAATAACTAAATACTCAGACTAGTTGTCATAAATAACTAAATTCGATTTGAATGTGTTAAAAAACGAAACTTATCAGTAGTAATTATAGTTTTTTAAATCCTTTATTTCGATTTTATTTCTGTGTTATTTTTATAAATTGAAAACATGCGTGGATGAAGATGTTATGAATAAACTAATATCAAAGTTTTTTTAATGCAATTAAGTACAACCAAGCTATTAAAAAATATGAGTAGGTACGTTACACCTTCATCTACGCAAAAAAAAACTATTTTAGAAAATTGTACTGTAACACCTTCATCCACTTTCGTTTTCAATTAAATATTTTTTTCTAGATATTGCCAATTTTGCCCATTTTTTTAAATTTTGTATTGTAATCTATTGTTAAATTGGTTAATTAATGAATTGTGTTATATTATAATTGTATTACCTTCGTGTGAGTTAATTACTATGCGGTTTGTATATCGACAAACCTGCGTGTCTACCTGTGATTATGAATATTATGTTAGAATGTTTATTATTAGTTTATGTTTGAACTATAAGATTGCCATTTTTCTTTTGCAAGTATTCAATAGGTTATTATTAAAATAAATATTAAACAACAGCGTCCGAATTCAAAATGTTGTGGTACATTACTGTTATAGGCACAGTCGAAAAAACTGCAAGTTTTTGTTTGGCTCTATCGATGTGCTCACGAAAGCCCAACATTACAGCGTATGTGGGGATCGGCCAAATGGGAGGAAATACAAAAGAAGATGGACGTTTTAATTTTTTATTTCCTTTGGAGTTCTACAAATTAAACTTGATAACAATAAATAAGATGGACGTTGTTAGCTTATGTTAGGTTAAGAGGGGCGTGCACATGATTGTTAGCATGTCAACACAGCTACGCAAAAACTTGCGTTTGTTTTATTTTCGAGTGTGTATATATAACAGTCACGTACCAAATATTTCACCAACCGGAACCCTCATTTCCCGGTAACTGGTTTTAGATTTTTTTTTTTTACATTTTCTACTTAGTTGACCGATTTCACAAACCGGAGCGGTATATTATTGTTTTCACGAACCGGAGCGACGTTCCGGTTTGCTCCGGTTGAATCCGAACGCTAAAAATAAAAACCTTTTCTCATCTTAAAACACCCTTTTCATCACTAAGTATTTATTTATTTACTACTTAATTTGGTTTACTCTATAAAATGAGGTTTTGACTGATTTTTTATAAGTTAATTATTATTTGAATTTTGAAAAACTAGGTATTCTCTATAAATAATTTTTGGAATTTATTAAATGTATTACGAAATGTGTATTTTCAAATGATAAGTATCATTACATAAATTTAAAATATTTTGTGTGAAAAAGTAAAATTAGTCAATGGAGACCGTAATACGGGTCAGTAATATTTATTCTATAAATGTAATTTATTCAACGTGTTGTCTCTATAATCTAAGGTATCTCTAGATCAGGGGCGTGCCGTGCTTGGCAAGTTATTAAAAACCGCACGCCGCTGCTCTGGAATATAATTACTTTTTAATATGGCTTTCTAAATGTTGTAAAATCATCACTAATCATCAGTGTACCTATCTATTGTAGTATTCTTCACTTTATTGTGACAATGTCTGTATAATAATAACCAAAGTGTTAATGCATACAATGATGTTTTATTTCCACTCCACCCCACATGGATTTAAATCCATGATTTTCCCCAAGAAAAGTATAAATAAAAAAATATATATATTAAAACAGAGTTACATCCATCTCAATTTGGGAGGCGGGTATGGGTACCGTCGCACCGGGAACAATTTACTGGATTGCCAACAACTCTGCCATAGTGGTTCCATTTATTGGATTCCTAACACCACCTCAAGTGATTCGTTACGATTGGTGACTTAGCAGGGGCCATTGGCCGCCCGGGCAATGGCGGCTCGTGACTTTTGAGCGTGTTATAGTATTAATATAAAAAATGGCATTACTGGTGTTGCTGTAGACGAAAACGTTTTCATTGTTTTATTTTGAGAATTCGATTTTTTGTATGAAGTTTTTCAGGAATTCCAGTGCAGTGCACGGCCAAACTAAAATTTCCTACTTTTCGGCTACTGCTACATCAATAATGCAATTTTTTTTAATATTAGTGCTTTAGCACACCCAAAAGTCACGAGCCGCCACTGGGCTTGGGCTGATGGGATGAGGTTTGTCCGGATGATCGGGAGAGACTAGTTGAAGGAGACATTTTTACCTCTCCAGCAGGACTCTCTCGGAACATCGCCTTGCACCGCAGTGAGAGGGATGAATTCAAATGTCCGTCACTCCTGGATACACTGACTCTTAGAGTTCTACCCACCCCTGATAACTTTTTCCTTTCCTAAAAAGACCCTCCTCACAGCATCCCCAAAAATGGCATCGGCCTCGAGGGGAATTATTTTCCTCAGGGCCTCCTGGTGAGCTAGTGTTAAAAAAGCCATGGAGGAAATTTCCTCCGTGGTTTAATACACAAAAAGCATTATTTAAATATTTTTATTACGTGTAAAGCAGAAATTTTAGTTAAATATCCAGATACAGGGTACTTATATACATAAATATGAGGTATTGAATAGAGTTTTTCAAACTTATTCAGTTCACCGTCCTTGAGTCCTATAATTTCAATACCCGCTATATCCGATTTTTTGCCAAATTGATCTGAGTATGACATCTTGTTCACATTTTTGCGAGGAAAAAGATTGAGTTTAAAAACCTCCCTTATCCCGACCAAAAACCATGTTAAAACTGCGAGTGAGAAACAAAACCCGCTATATAATTCAAGAAGTTACATACTATTAAAACCCGCTGTATCGGAATTCAACCAATCACGAGCAGTTATTTTGCCAAGATGGCGGGTTTAGAAACTCGCGCCCTAGGCGAGTTTCAAAAGCCTTTATATCGTGAGTAAATCACGAAGTGAGTATCAAAATCTGCTATATCCATTTTATTTATTGAAATTACTTAAATATGGCTAGACATGCATTTAAAAATGAACACTTTTCGAATTTATATTACTCCAATTCATTAAATAAAAAAATAAAATGCAATTATTTATTTATGCTTGAGATGTGACAGTTTTTTTGCGGTTTTCGTGAATCGTCAAGAGAATGTCTTCTTATTGCCCTCGCCTCCCTTGTACTTCCCTTCAAGAAGAAATAAAGTCGCCGAGAAATTTCATTAATAGGTATTTTACCAAACTGTTGCTGTCACTGTCACTATTAGTCCCCCAAATCGAACGTCTGTTGATGGCGTTCAAACCAGACAAGCTTAGCGATTTTTGGAGGGCCTTAACTCGTACAAGAAGTAACTTATCAAAAAATCAAATCTTGCCGACACGCTAGTGGTCGATACCTACATTATATTAAAAAAATATTTGCACTAGTGTCAAAATCCAGGTAGGAAATCAGTGAATACGTTTGAGTGGACAAAACGCCGCCCGGTTTCCTCTGAATACCGTACAGACGCTGCATTTTTCTTGGAGGTACTATAGTGTCACTGGCTTCAGACAGTTGGGAGCAGTTTGGACTCTAGTGCGATACTCGCGTAAAAAAAAATCTATGTAGGTTCTTGAAGCCTGCCCTTATTACCGAATAATGAAATAAAATATTGGCGAGGGGAAACTCGACGTAGAAAGAAAATACTTTGCCATGTCAAACATTCATGCAATTATTTTAAAGAGGGGTCGTTTCAACAACAATCTTTATAGAATTTTCCTCGGCAAGTCAGGCAAGGTGAGTACTTACGTAAAATGATCGTTAAAATGAAAAGCCGATAAGTACAGATGACAAAGTTGTCTACAATATTCGAAATTTTAAAATATAAATAAGTAAACTTCGACATCCCATGATCATAATTTTTATGATAATAGTGTAGTATTATTTTACAGCAGTCTCGCGTGATTGGAAAAAATTATATTTTAACGTATTAAATATAAAGAATAATTCATAAAGAGTTTGAATAAACTACGAATGTGGAATACACTGAATTAAAAAATGAGGTGTTATACTTTATCGGTATGGTGGAATAAATAAGAATAATCATTCTTCATTCTGTGCTACAAATGAATCAGCTGAAAATATCTAAATACTAGACATCCATAAATGTACCCAGTAAATAATATAAATTGACTGACAAAAGCTGAAAAAAAGTAATATTTTTTCTTGAGAGTATCTAAATCCAGTCATTGAATTGATATTACGTATTTATAGAATATTTCGCGCCAAAGGAAGTGATATTCTCAAAGCGCATGCGCAGTTCAGACCGCCAATTACGTGGGCGACATCCCCGCCATTTATTTTAACTAGTCGCTTACTTGACTGTTTCTCGGTAATGCCGCAATGTATTTAATATTCAGTAAAAAGGACAAATCTATCTGGTGGAAAATTATTTTATTGGAAGTAAATACTCTAAACTTTGCTACTATTAAGATCGTTCAGTCAGGTTTTACATGTCAAGTCTATAATTTTGCGCATAGAGTAGTGGTGTTCAATATCGGTACTTTTACTACCCGTCGGTATCCGTTACTTTCACAAAAAGTAATCGGTACTATGTAATCGTTACTTTGATTACTGTGATTACTTTCGGGTAGTATCTACTTTAAGTATCTATCCGTTACTGAATGCTTTGATTACTTTGGTTACTGAATGTTTTGGATACTGTGAATACTTTCGGGTAGTATCTACTACTAGTATCAATCCGTTACTTTAGATATTTGACTACTTTCGGTTCCGGGTACCGACAGATACTTTGATAATGGATACAAATCGTTACTGGTTACATTTTGACGTTTGTGTACTTAATTACTGGTTATGAATTATTGGGATTCTACGTATAATATTGGTTAAGAGTGTTTTGAAGAGTTTTGTGTGTGTTTATATGAAAAATACTTAACTTTTAATTTACATTATCTGTGAAATTTATGCAAACAAATTACATATTAACACATTGGATTGACGTGTCATCTTCCTTTGAAATTCCAAACTTAATTTTACATGCGAGTTTTGATTTTTTGTTCTTAGCTTTGGGATAATTTAATAAAACACTATTACAATCTGGCGATAATTTTTTTACACATTTTATTCACACCATTCCTAGAACAGCTGACTGGCGTGGAGCGCCTCCAGCGGCCAAATAGTAACAACAAAGTAATCGGTACTGGAGCGCCTCCTGCGGCACGAATAGTAACAATAGTATCCGTATCAAAAGTAATCATATCAAGAGTAACGACTACTTTTCGTTTTCGGTAGTCGGTACTGTGATTACTTTGTGAGTACCGATTACTTTAGTACCGAATGATTACTTTTCACGCATCTCTAGCATAGAGCGTTTTTTCTTGTTTCACTTGTTTCTGGGTTATGAATATGGCGATTGCTTTCAAGTTTTTCATGTGAGAGCAGTTTTGAAAAAAATCACCATGTCTTCGTCGTCGGAAGACGACTTTTACGGAAATACAGCACAAAAGCTCCACGGTATGTATGTTTTGTATTTATTTGATATATTTCAATAAACACAACGAACTGTCAATTTGCCGAACACACTCTGAACAACTGATTGTCAAAAACATTTTGTAAACATCGCTGTGTATTGTCATTACAAAGATTATTTATTTGTTTTCAAGACGTTTTCTTTATTTATTATTTCTAAAGCGCGGCAAATTTCCCACAATATGAGTTTGTATCATGTCATTTGTTCTGATAATTTGCGATGTCTATAAAATACTTTCATGTTTATAAAATTGCGAAACAGAGGTGTTGCTTGTTATTACTTCGTAAATACCGATAATATATTTGAATGAATGGTTTTACATGTAATAATGAAGTAAGGTTTAATATGTAAGATGTTTGCCCTTCAGAAATAATCCATTGCCCTGAAAAATCTTCGTCCTAAAGGTCAAACCAACATGAAAACGAAAGTCTTCATCGAGTTCTAATCATTACGATGCCTTATTTCTATATTATAACACCCTGTAAATTTTATATAACCCAAGGTTAATGCCCTAAAATTAATATTTCACAGGCTGTCATTTTTTATTCAACTTCTAAAAATAGATTGCAAATCAATGTATGAAGTGCTTAGCAAAAAAGAGAGTTTTATAATATGTGATGCAAAGCCTAAAATAACATTATAAAATAGAGTAATCGTAGGGTATGCCTAAATACTGGGGTTTTAAAACCATTACAACAAATCTCAGATTTGATGATGGGTCGCATAATGAAATGATTACAAAATATTTAAATTGTGAAAGATTTATAAGGTCTAAAGAAACCAATGAAATTTACGAAAATGTATTTTAATATATCTGTGGCAATTAATCGGTTGTTCTTGCAGGTTGTAAAATTGATTTATAAACATTACATTCCAAAACTATTAGCATTTACTAATTGAATATGCATTAACTCCGTTGTAACCTCTAGTTATCTCAGAAAGAGGGGTTAAAACGGAACTCTCAGTGACAGGACCATAATAATAACTTTTAATAATATCATAAGTGGAATGGTAGAAGAAGATGAGGATGCTCGAGGAAAGCTCCTTCAAGGGTGCTGAGGATTAAAAAGTAACCCGATCGCTCGTTGGTAGTTCGTGAGCGGGTTACAATGATCAGGGTTCACGATCGACCCAGGACTACTCGTATACTTATATGTTTAAAATCTGTTTTTGCAGAGCTCAAGAAGAACTGGAATCCCGGCATTAAGATCGACACGGTGGACAGCGACTGTCCGAGTGACTCGGATAAATCCCCAATCGTTGTGGACAGTCCGTCTCCCAAAATCCAAAAGAACAAGAAGTTCAAGAAACGCGTTCCCGCCAAAAAGATATCAGCGACGGATTCCACAGGCTCTACGGAGTCAGGTAACTAAAAATATTTATTTTCTATTTATGGAACTATGTATTGCAACCTATTTGGATAATGTTGAGAAGCTGAAGTTAGTTAGTAATACGCAGACTCCCGACTCTGTAATCAATCGGACTATGGCATCATTGGCGGTTCGTGAAATGAGGCAGGTGAAGCTGTGCCTCCCCTAAAAAAAATAGAGGAGAAAAGGAGAACAAGATACACACATCCAAAATACATGTAGTATAAGTCTTAAAATTACTTAATTTTAATATTGCTTGTTTATATTTTCGTATTTCACTTGGACTGCTTTAATGTAACTCATCATACCAGTGTGACGCGGTCGGCCACATGTAGATTTCTACTCGCCGATCTACTACACTACGCCTGTCTCGACACTGGTATATCCTAGTGAGACAGGCATCGAAAAACTCAACGTAAACATACTTTATATAGATAAATGAATTTAAAAAAAAAAGCTACACAGCTATTGAGGCAGACATAGCACCCGCCTCAGATAGGCGCTGATTTCATGTAGGCGGTGGGAGGATGGGGAACTCAGATGAAATCGAAAAAAACCGATAGCTGATATGGTTGTGCATTCTTTAGTATTCCAAACAATTTGACGGCCGCCATGGTCTAGGTATAAGGCCTTGACTCACAATACGAAGGTCGTGGGATCGAATCCCAGCGTGCGCAACAAATTTTATTTGAGCAATTTGTGTTATTTCACAATTAACATTTAAAAATAATATATAGTATATTTGCCGCACATTCCAGAATGGAAGATACTCTCAGTATCGCCCTGACCACCACTCAAAATTGAAACGTTGCTTGAAGTGGCTTTAGCCGTGTTTGGCGACCAGATCTGAATAGTCAGATACCTTCCTTCTTCCCATCTCCTTTCCCTCCCCGCTACCTAGCCTCACAACGATGACTGGACAAATCGGAATGAAACCAATTTAGAACCATCTCAGATAAGTCATTTAGAGTGATAAAAAAATATATATAAAAAATTGGTTAAATAGGTTACGTTAGGTTAACGTTATTGGCTAACTTAAATTTTTTTTTTCATAGCTTTTAATGACTTTTCAAGGAGGTGTTGAATTGACTTTATTCTCAGTTGGCATGGAATCCCTCACAACATACCCAATTGGGGATGCCATAATCTCACTATGGCTCCAGACAGAAGCAGCTGGGACTCTTGTGAGGTATTCATATAAAAAAAATTAAAAAAACTCCCTGAGTAGCATCATTCATTTACGAGGGTGTACCAAGTTTTGTTTGGTTGTAGATGGTGAAAGAAAATATTGTAATATTATCATTGAGGGAGGTTGTAAGATTAATAACAGGACACTACCTCCTCAGGAGATACAGATTATATCTTGTAGGAGTGGAAGACACCTATAGATAGACACTATTAACCTACATCGTCTCCTTATAAATAATTATTGTTATAAAAATTTTAGATATCTCCCGCGCCTGCGCCAACTTCAACCGAGCCCACGTAACTGCCGACGATGCCCCTGTGCCCCCCGACCTTAACGCCGAGACACCCCCCGGAGCCGCGGGGGCCCTGCCTCGTTCGCGTCGCAGCCGGGGCAACACGCGCCGCACCCCCGCCACCCGGGGCACCCGGCGCTCCCGCGGTCGCCACAGGTTTTCTAACGTGCAGACAGTGGTCAATCTCGGTGAGTGGAACTCATTTTTATCTGTGTACACCTACATCTATTTGCTCAATCAGGGACGCAGTGTCTATTGGTGTCATTTTAGAGGAGTTATGAAAAGTCGCGGTGTCTTTTATCAGGGACGCAATACGACACGTAAGCGGACTGAGAAGTTAAGTTTGCAGTAGTGTGTAGTCTGTCTATTTGTGTCCCAATGTGAAAACACTTATTCTTGATGGTGTCAAAGATAATACTTTTTTAATACATGCCCTTTGACAAAATACATGTGGCAGCATGTGTCGCATCACAAACCTCTGTTTTTTGGCATTGCTGATGTCAATGTGTTGAGCTTGTCAACAACAGAGTGCAGATCTTTCAGTTATACTTTGAGTTAAAAGACATTGGAAATAATATGAAAGGAGGAAAGTTCATCGGAGGAATGTTATTCAAATGAATTTATTTATGAAACATTATTCTTATATTACGAGGGCTGTCCGTAAAATAAGGTCTCCAAGGTTCACGGTCATGAGGAACGATTTTACGCACGATCCGACAACACTGGCATGTAGCCTGGTTTCCCTTGCCAAATCCCCACAAGCTGCACCCTCTGTGACGTTTAGTCTCGGTGTGGCCCCCGTTCGTGATGGAGCTTCCAATCACCGCACTCGCCATGTCTTCGCTTCAGTTCTTATTTGTCCAACAGACCATTTTATTTTTTGTTCAATCTCCATTTTTAAATTAAAAATAGAGTATAAAAAAGTATAGTTAATCACTTAACTAGGAATTATTTAAACTAATGAGACCTTTACCTTTTCAGAAATAGCTTTATCTTGAACACCTTTCATAATGTTTCATTTGAAATAATAAAGAAAACCTTCTCCTCCTGTAAAATTTTCTAATGGTCTGTTGGACAAATACGAACTAAGGCGACGATGTGTGAGTTATGCTCTATAATTCATTTTTAAACTTTGCTTCAGCGGTTCTGAATGACACCACTTTTTGTTCCTTTGTTGTCCCGAGACCCAGGTCTTGTCCCCAGTCACAATTGAGTCCAAGATTTCTTCGCCATCGATGTCGTAGCACTCAAGGAATTTGCGGGCTGCTTCAACCCGTTGTGGTTTGCGATCTTCGGTGAGCATTTTGGGACCCACCTCGGGCAGACCTTGTGGTCTCCCAAATGTTCTGTCAAAATCTTGTCAATAGTGGTCTTACTGACATCAGGGATCATGTCAGAGAGCTCCCAAGAGCTGCCACTTTGGCAATTGTTTCGTCTGAAACCGATGGCCGTCAGACTCTAAATTCTCTGCACCATTTGCACACGTTTTTCACACTCATACACTGTTTTCTGTGCACCTCAAGCCTCTGAGAATTAATGTCTGCCGGGTTTTTGTAAAAACTAATTATAGAGCGTAATTCACACCTGGCGAGTGGAAACTCCATCGCGAACGGCTGCCACGCCGAGACTAAACATCGCAGAGAGTGCAGCGTGGTGGGGATTTGGCGTAAGGGAACCAGACTACAAGCCAGTGTTGCCAGATCTTGCTTAAAATTGTTCCTCGCGATCTCAGCACCTTGGAATCATATTTTACGGACAGCCCTCGTACAGCCCTCTAATAGAAAACCCTATTAAGGAGGACTGTGAAAATTGTGACTTTATTCTTATTTTTATGTCATTATAGAATCTTTGCCATAGAAACTAAAACAACAAAAAAAATCACTTATAAGGTTTTTTAAGCTGAAAGTGGAGGCTAAAATAGTTAAAGGCATTCCACTTTGTAATCTCTACATCCTTCTCCAATCGCCTTATAAAAACTGCATTCCAACTCTGTTCTACAAAAGAACTAATAGCATTGACCCCCTGCAAACCTCTATACATAACCAAGAAATTACAGACAAGAGCGGAATACCCACTCACAGGTAATGTTCACAGCATGGAAATATGTCATGTCTCTGAATCATTCTCATTATCTATGTATAACAAACAGCACACATGTGAAATGAGAGTCTTTCCTCCCACTTTTAATCAGGGTTCCTTCCGCACACATTTCAATGATCAAATCCCTACCTGTCTATGTTTAAATCAATGGTTTCATTGTTTTCCAGGTTGCTGGACCGACGAAGAAGATTCTTCTCAGCCACTTTTCGCAAAGCCTCAAGCAAAACCTAATGTAAGTATTAAAACAATAGAAACTTAAGCAAACATTTTCCCGTATTCATAATATAATTTGATTCTAACTTCTAATTAATTTCGATGCAATCATTCTTTGCAGGAAAGCAATGATGTGGAATTCGATACCAGCCTAAATTGTTCAGACAAAGAGAGTGAAAATGAAGAGATATCTGTCAAAGTTCACTGGCGAAGTAAGGAATACCATAAGTTCCCAATTCGAAAGGTAATTTTGATTCAATATAAATACTATAAAAAAATGTACCAACACTAGAAATTGGAACCTGCAGAATTAAAATGGATCATGAAATGATCTGAATGATCTAACGAACCGAGAACATGGATCCATTATAAAATTATGTAGGGTCCTCAAGACTGCCAATTATGCAACAAAGCGAAGGGATCACAGACGCTAGTTCCTCAGAACATCTTCCATTGAAATACCGATAGAACACGGACAGCATTCCCAATTGAAGCCGGTGCTCTAAAGATTACAATTCTGTTGTAATTGGGAAAGCTATCAAATGAACCGCCCGTTTCTGCGCAGAGTCAGGGGTTTTTTAAAAGTATTTTGGAACTCCATACCAGAGGTGGCTGCCGATTGAACATTGTTTGCTGATTGAACAGTGGGGTGCACTTGTGATTTGTACAGGGTCAGCAGTTGGAGGATATCCCCAAAACAAACCGTTCTGAGAAAACTTTGCCAATGTCATTTATTATAAGTCAATAAACTTTTATTGCTGACAACATACTCAACTTCTCGCATGCTTTGCACGGGAAATGATTTAAAAATAAGTATTTAATAGGTACCTATGCATTTTTTGTATGTTTAAAAATTAATTTATATCTTCCCTAGAGTACGGCACTGTTGTAGCCACCGCGTGGCCGCATACTAATAATAAATCCTGTACTGGTTCATTCCTATCAAGTTAGATAATGCAAATTTTCTACAAAGGGACGAGGCTGGCGGCCTCGTGGCAGGGCGTCAAAGCTGATCAGGGTCGTGGATTCGGGCCTTGTACAGATTCAGATACTGCTGTGCTGTTGCCCAAAGGCATCTCAAGTTACCAAAGGTGAACTCAGCTGTCCTTCTGGCTGGTGAGGAGGCAGCAGGTTTGCCAGTCTCCTGTAAATGTTCGGGCTATTTCCTGCGTTACTTGTGTTATCAAGTCAGCATTCAGTAGGACACACTCCGCGGGAATAATTCTTTGCTCTGCTCGGCTGTTTGTGACTGGCGCTCTCGGCTCATCTGCTGTCCCTTCCGGACTTGTATCCTGAGGGCAGGGGAACATATGTTCAGTTGCCATGGTCGCCGCGCGTGTATCTTCAAATGCTCATATGCATCCTCAAAAATCATACCATATAAGGTAACAGTTCTAACCGCGGTTTGCATGTTCAGAGAGTGATGGTAAACGCCGTATCCTATCTGTTCTATGTTCCAGAATGAGCAAATAAATGTGAGAGGATTTTAGACAACTCATTGGAAGCGGAAAGGTTAAATTGTTTATATTAAAATCTTCTATTTTTGCCTATTTGTATCACCTCCTATTTATTCTGTATTTACAAATACTCCTTATTATTATTTCAGTATCAAAAAATAAAGCCAATCTTTGACTTCTTCACGAACCTGGAAAACGTGCCCACGGACCACCTGCTGCTGAGCCTGGGAGACCGCGTCCTGAGGCCCCAGGACACTCCCGCCGACTTCAACTACAATGTCTGTCAATTCATTGGTAAGTTCTGTTTCCTTTTCACCAACGATGCTTATCCTTTAAAGGATTGTAATTCTGAAACTGTGATTATTGGATTTGTTCTCCCTCAGGTTATTTGTTTGGTTTTGCGACAAAACGGCTATTACCGGTAGAGTTAATCTGTTCGCTGTTGGGAACAGCTTATAATGTTTCATGGAAATTGTTGTGTCCCTTACTGTTATGGTGAGAAATATGGTCCAAACGCTGACGGCCTCCGTGGTCCCGAGGCAAGACTCTCGACTCACAATCCGAAGGTCGCGGGTTCGAACCCGGCGTGCGCAAATAAATTTTATTTGATTAATTTGTGTTATTTCACAATTTATTCATTTAAAATAATATATGATATATTTGCGGCACGTTCCAGAGTGGAAGATACTAATAGTATCGCCCTGGTGTAAGACCACCATTCAGAATTGAAACGTTGCTTGAAATGGCTTTAGCCGTGTTTAGTGACCAGATCTGAATAGCCAGGTACTTCCCCACCTACCTCTTCCCTATCTCCTTCCCCCCCCCCCACTACCTTCAGCCTCACAACATACCCCAATTGGGGATGCCATAGTCTCACTGGCTCCAGACGGGAGCAGTTGGGACTCTTGTGCGGTATTTCATGTAAAAAAAAAAAAAAAAAAAACGGTGAAAGAGAAAACACCTTGCTTTATTTTCAATTCTGGAAGTTAACCACAGAAAAATTAAATTGTACACCAGTGGCGGTCTGTGAGTTTTCAGTGAGCTAGAGTGCTAAGATTGAAAAATACGACTTTATTGATGTTGTTGCATGGGGTGAGGTTTGTCTTGGTCTTGGAGGCGGATGACCAGGACACACTGAACCCCAGATTCCTACCCACCCCTTAAACCCCTTTCCTTCCCAGAACACTCCTTCCCTTCCTTTCCTTAAAAAACCCTCCACACAGCATCCTCAAAGATGACATAGGCCCTGAGGGAAATTATTTTCCTCAGGGCCTCCTGTGTGGAGCTCATGTAAAAAAAAAGGTGAAAAAAGCAATTCTTAAAACTTTTTGTGTTTGCATTAAAAATTTTAATATTGCAAAATTATATTTTTATTTCTAATAATAAAATTTTAAAGCCTATTTCATCACCTTTCAAAGACAGATCTTAGTTTTCGGATACTTACAGAAATTTGGATTTTATTGCAAAACGGAAATATTTACACAAATTATCCGATCTTCTGACAGCATCTTTAAAAAACATATAAAATATGTCAGAGGCCTGAGGGGTTAAAGCTGCTAGATGATAACATGGCGATGACTGAGATTGATGGAACTCGTTACTTAATAATTTCAGAAGGAGGAGTGGTAACGCAGAGCGTTGCGCACATTGCCGAAGAGTCGGCCAAGCAGTACGGCGGTGTGAAGAGGAACAATGCGGCCTCCAGCGGGGCCAAGCTGCATATCAAGCTGCAGACCGTAGATACCAAGGTCGGCAAACCCTTCAAGATATGGATGGGCGCTGATCAGGTGGGTACTCCTTACTTTACTATCTTACTTCCTTCTGCCAAGGACCCGCAAACAGAAACACGGGAGATGGAGAAACAGACAGAAACACGGGAGATGGACCACCAAACACATGTTGCATACTAACTATATTAGCTCCTTTGATAACCCTAGCAATATGCTCATAGTTTGACACACTTCCGTATCATACCTCCCTTTGTTTGTATTATCAATATGGGAAGTAGGCATTATTGGATAACCAACACTCTGCCATAGGTCACCCCAAGTGTTTTGCTACATTTGGTGACTTAGCAGGGGTGCCCGGGTTCACGGGGTGAGGTCTTGGCATGGATGCATCTGCCCACTTGCTGCGTGGCAGACCGAATCGAGAGAACTGGTTGAGGGAGGCCTTTCGACCTCTAGTTGGACTCTCTCGGCCCATCGCCTTGCATCGCATTTGGAGGGATGGATTCATACGTCCGTCACTCCTGGGCACATTGACCCCCAGATTACTACCCACCTCTCATACCCCTTTCCTTTCCAGATCTTCCTCTCCTTCTTTTCCTTAAAAAGACCCTCACCATGCCCTAAGATGATATAAGCGCTGAAGGAAATTATTTTCCTCAGAGCCTCCTGTGTGGAGCTAATGTAAAAAAAAAATCTTTTTAGAAATAAAAGCTCAAGTCTCATGATTTTTTTGCCTAACCGAAACCTTGTTTGTATTAAAAGTGGTTATTTTTTGCAAATTATATAGAAAAAAATTGTGCAAATGGTGATAAAAAGATTTTTCTCTCAGACCAGATAGCATAAGTCAGCTTAACCTAGTTAACTTTGCAGGCTGCCAAAAGAGGAACTAACTAAGATCTGTCTTTTTAAAATGCATTGAAGTTTGGTATCCACAAATAAAAGCAATGAGTGTAAATTTAACCATTTCCAACTCTAAGCCATTTTCAGTAAGGGCGGCCAAGATGGCCAGACGCAGTACCAAGTTCCATATTTATGACGAGATTATAATATACAATTACCTAAAATATGTGAAAACTTAATATGACTTTTCTTTTCAGAAATTTTCGTACGCCATGATGCGGTTCTCTGAAGAATATGAACTGCCGCTAGATAAATTAAAATTGTATTTTGACGGTGAAATAGTTGATATTGAATCTACGCCTAGGAAATTGGATTTTGAAGGGGACGAATGTATAGACGTTAAGATTTCTCCTTGAAATGAGCACAGTCTGCATCTAATCTTATTGTACCGGGCTAACCCTCCATTAACATGGAATTATCTCTAGTTACGTTATTGTTACATGATAAACAAAATGTTTACAATGTCTTCTACAAGCATTTATTTTATATTTAAAAATAAAGATAAATATTTCCAGTTTATGAATAAATAACCTGACAGTTATCGTAATTTATCATGCCAATTTGCGCTTCCTCCTTCTGTAGCCAACATTTCGGACGTCTGCCCTGGTGATGGGCACTGTAAAGCTGTCCGAAACGTTGGATACAGAAGGAGGAAGCGCGCCTTATGGCACCACAATTGCAGCCATAGATGCAAATCCAGCTGTGGTACATACGTGCACATAGTTGTTCGCGCTAATGCATTTTCTAGAAATTAATTATTGTCAGTGCAATATGTAACTTTCTTTTGATTTTTCTGATGTTTAAATATTATGGGAGTAATGCCCGGTGCACACGAGGCTAGTATTTCAAGCCAGGATAGTAAGCTGTTGCTAGTAACCTAGTAAAGAGTAACATTAGCTATGTGTATACCAAACTAGCTTTATTTTTAACCTAGTTAGCTAAAGAGGAAGCTGGTAAGATGTTTAATAGGATGTGGTACTATTATTTGAGCTGGTAGCGGGCTTAAAATTTCCTAGCATTGTGTGCAACTCTCTAGTTTGTGCCAAGCCAGGATAGTAAGCCAGAATCTTGCCAGGACAGGATGCTAGCACACTAGCTTGCTATCCTGGCTTGAAATACTAGCCTCGTGTGCACCGGGCTTAATTTGTAGCTCAATGAATGGATGTTGTCGGATGAACCTGTTATCTGATGGTTGTTCATTATTTAGAAATAAAAAGATACGTCAGTGTTGAAACACTGTTTTATTTTTATTATTAAATCCAACCAGATTTGGAATAACCACTTCATGGTCAAGGAAAATACCAATTGAATAAAATAACAGATTATCATTGTATAATTTTTAAGGTTACAATTCCACGAAATGCACTCCGATTCAAAATAAGTATTCAACAATTTATTTACTAAGATCCTTTTAACATGACTTGGCACTATCTTTTAACGTTACATGGAATATGATCCACAACGGCTCGGTCCCTGGTATCTAAGACACTCCTAGTTCGTTGTTTGTGGTAAAAATTTTTAAAGAATTACATCGTATTTATAAAAATGCTAACAAAGGGGGAACTAACACAGTGAAAACAAAAACACACAACTGTCAAAAGGACATGACCGGCTGGGTTAGATATCTATTTTACCATCTGACGATTAATTACTAGAACAAATAACAGGGGTTCAGCCAAGCGCCAAACCATTTTATACAAAATTATATTTATTTTACGTTTTATTCCATGGAGGGCTACATCAGTTAGTTATTGATTTTAACAATCATATTGCGATGTACGAAATTATTTCAGAGAGTGGTTTAAACATAGATGTATCTATGAAGTACACAGAGCAGTTTGTATTCGTCACAAATTGAACTTCTTTAGGTAGTCATATAAACATAACTCTCTCAATAAATAAAGTATCGATTCATAAAATCTATCAAACCACAGAGTGGTTAATAGATTTAAATATTCCCCTTTCCGACTGTTGGTAATTAAACTTAAAGTCTTTGATAGTTTATATAATAATTTGGTAAATCCATGCTAATGAAGGGTTACCGGATTACAGTGGAATACTTGATGAACAATGATGTATGTTTCTGACCTCCTAGTTTTAATAAACGCATGATTCGCTTATGGACACTTTTTTTAGTTTATATGTAGAGACCTGAAAAATTCGCATTTAGGAAAATGCGAAATTCATATTTTTATCACAAATTCGCCATTTACATACCAGCAATTTTCTTATTATTGTACAATCAAAATATTTCTTTGAGTTTGGCTTGACATGAATAGTCATAAAATGGAACGGAACACAGCTAACTTCACCTTGAACACTGTCATACTGTCAATCATTTTTCGATTTGATAAAAAAAAAAATGAAAATTTCACTCAGTATAACACGAATGTCGTCAAAAAAATAATGTGAATTTCGCCAAATATAATGCAAATTTCACCTAAAAATAAAGCATAATTTTCAGGTCCCTATTTATAGTGTATTATGAAATAGCATAAACAGGGAGCTTTTGACTTGATGTACAATATTTAAGAAGATTATTCTAAACAAATATTAAGGCAACCATCGCTTGCGAATCGATCTACACTCAAACTACGCACAGTCAATAAATAAATTGTTTGTGCAATGACTTTCGGCTGCGTTCACTTTTCCTCCCTCGTATCTAACATGGGTTTTTGAATCAATCCTTTCTCTCATTAGCTTGGGAATGATTTATCTGTCAAAATGTTTCCCAAGAGTCAATGAATTTCACATCAACAATGGCAGTTCAACTATCTAACCATCACGCCGTTTCGCTGCAGGGATTAGTACAGAGGATGGATTGCCACACAACTCAGTCTTGGCACACACTCTTTGCTTCATTCTCATTCATACATCGTCTCGTATGTAGTCTTTTGTCATTCTGACTCTTAACACGGCCCGGCTTAAAAATTTGATTCACTCAATCAAGCCTTGTCTTCCTCACACGTCGCTGACTTCTTTTATCATTCATGTCAATCCATCTTGGTATAAATTATATTTGGTCACTTTACAGGAGAACCAAAAAACCGGCAGCGATTTCAAGAAAATGTAAGGCATTTCAGATGCAAGTTGAATCTTTTTTGTTAGAGTAATTACATTTACATACATTAATCCTTTTTAATTCTACCCATGTATGTTTATTGCTGCCGTCGAATGGTATTTTGGGGTGACATAAGTGATAATGATTTGTCATGGGCGAAATTTTGAATCATTAACCATTTGCAAAATTTGTCTTAAAATGAATCTGTATCACCCAGTCAAAGACCACCATTCAGAATCGAAATGTTGCTTGAAATGATTTTATCCGTGTTTGGTGATCAGATCTGAATAGCTAGGTATTTCCTAAACTTCCCTTCCCCAATAAGCATCATTGATTATTCATGATAATCAATTGGGGATGACATAGTCCCAGTTGGGACTCTTATGCAGTGTAAATAAAAAAGCTGTTATTTGTTTTGAATGAATTCTAAGACCACCTTCAAGTCAGAAACATCCTTTAGGATGGGCGTACGCTGAGACATCGGTCGCGCAGCATGTTCAGCGCAAGATAGTTTTGGTTTTTGTGTTGTATGGAAGTGTATGGAGCGACATACGCTGAGACGTGCATGTTTCTCATACATTCCACAACTGCGCTGAACATGCTGCGCTACCGATGTCTCAGCATACGCCCATCCTTATGGTACTAAATGTTACAAGGCATCTTTTCACCTAAAAAGCTCATTACTTTTACTGTAATAATATTATGTAATATAAAGCAAACTTTAGTAGAGCTAATTATTTCACAGTGTTAAACAACGACGCAAGTTGACCATATCACTTTTCTAGAAGTTGCAATAATTTAAAAATGGCATTTTTAACCTGCAAAAATGCTATGACAATCCTCCACCTTAGCACTTGGTATACGCCTTAATAGTAACTACTTGATTAGAAATAAATTACTGTGTTTTGCAATGTGCTTAACCTCAAAATTTTCAAAATTGTTTTAGACAAATTGGTGTTTAGTTTTGAAGTATGTATTTGGAAAAATAAGCTCACATAATGTTATGTAATGTGGCTGTTGTGAAATTAGTTCAAAGTGCACAAGAAATTATTATTACATTTAAAAAAATTAAAAACGGTTTGAATGTTTAAATATTTTTTTGAAATGTAATTTTTGTAATGTTTTATTGTTTATGCTCAAAATTTTCATTCAATCAGGCTATAACACTGCTAAAGTCATAATATATTATCAAGATTGATTGGGAGACATTTGAAGTAGTATGGATCTGCAAACAATCCACTATTGACTAATTATAAACGATAATTAGATTTTAATTATTTTTTTAATCGAAAACTAACCTCTGTCCGATATGTTTTTTTTATTTTGTACTTGCGTGCAAGTTTGTTTATCAAATTAGCTTTGTCTAAGCTTTTGAGTTTGAGGCGGGAAGTAGCTGGTTTGTTTCCCGCCACAGGGTAAAGATATTTCAATAATAATTGATGACAAACTACAAAACATAAGAAAAAAACTGCCCATATATATGTATCGTGTTAGACGCGTACTGCAAAACTTTGGGGAGTGATTAATTTAAGAAAAAATTATAATTGATTATTCATGATAATCTAAGAAAATAAAACCTAACGCACTATTCATGATAATCTAAGAAAAAATCCTAATTGATTATTAATGATAATCTAAGAAAAAATTCCTAATTGATTATTCATGATAATCCAAGAAAAAAAAACTAATTGATTATACATGATAATTCAAGAAAAAAAACCTTATTGATTATTCATGATAACCTAAGAAAAAATCCTAATTGATTATTCATGATAATCTAAGAAAAATTCTAATTAAATTTTTTAAATAAAGCAGTTCTAATTACAAAAAAAATTGTCTAGTTTAAACTATACTCCGATTAATCGAAGCTTTGCTTTTGCGAGCCGTTATGCACTTGTTCAGAAAATTTCTTGTGTCTCCTGACGTAGGGTAGGTACGTGTCTAGGATCAGCAGTTATTCATTTGGAAACCTATTCCAATTATCATTATTTAAAAGATAAAACAAATAAAAGAGTACAAAATCAATGTAATTTATAGAACAACCGACCGAGCGGCGAGAAATAATTATTATAAAGGTGGGTTTAAATGAAGTTTATATGTTTATTTGTAAACTAGTAAGAAATTAATAAAAAAAAATATTTGAACACCAATAAAAAAAAGCGAACATTTTTTGTTAAGTTATTCATGAATTATCGCCCCCCAAAGTTTCGCAGTATGAACATGGAACAGTGTGCATAATATGTGCATACTAGTAGCAGATTTATTGACCAACTTATAGGGCTTACAGGGCACTTTGATAATGACATTTTTTTTTTCATTTCACACATTTGAGTCCCCATGTATTATGAAGTTTATTAATAGGTTTTGTAAACTTTTATTGGCTTCAAAGTTTTTGTAAGAAAAATAATGAATCCATACATAAGTAAATTATCCAGTCAACTATATTATGTCTTTCAGTGTTTCACCTGTTTTGTTTATTTTGTTTTAACTCTGAAATTTCTCAATGAAAACACATTCCTAGTAGATCACACAATGAACTTACTTTGTCCAGCATCACACATAGCTGTATATTAAATTAACGTTAAGTTTGTTTAGGATAATACACTTATTGGTAATTCTGTGACAGTATTCAGCCAATCTTTTAAAAATAGATATATTTTATTTGTGCTATTATTTCAGTAAAACATTAAGGAAAATCAAGAAAATATGAAAGTGGAAAAAGTAGAATCACCTTACAGTCTATGCACAAAGATAAGTTTTAAATATTTGTAAAAAACTGAATTATGTATCAGGGATTTTGAAATGTGTTTTCCACCATCCTGTTTACAAAAACAAAAAATCAAATTGTAATATTATTTTAAACTTAGATGACTGATTCTTGTATTTAGATTACATAATTGGAAGAGATTGTATGTGGGTTGTTCTTCTTTTTAACCTACATAACTTTTACCACTTTGTCACATTTCCACCATTCTGTCACATTTTGTTTTTACTATAATGCTTAGTTCTCACTGAGCTATATATCTGTTGATTCGCGAGCGTTTATCTTTTGTCCTTTCACACGAGGCTATCAAATATTTCTTCCTGTGGTAGGAGAGGGGGTCAGTCGAATTAGGGAGCGGCAACGGAACGCATATTTTTTGTACTGAAATCTGTCAACTTGACATCTGTCATCCACGGGTCTAGGCAGTTCCGTAATTACAATGACCCCCTCTCCTGTTTTAGTCGGAGAAGGGGAGAGTTATCTTCTGGGATATCGCGTCTGGAGCGGTTACGTCTGAGATGTGTGTTGTCTATGATTGATCTGCGCTTAAAAACGCTTAGGTGTGAACGATCTGAAGGGATTGTATGGAGAGCATTATTTGGCGTGCTATGATCTTTTATATTTGATAGCTGAGTGTGAACCAGCTCTAAATGAATCTCTCTTCATCTCAAAGGGGAAATTGTAGCAAGGGGGAAAGTAGGCCTAAAATGCATATTGGGGGTGACAAACATGAGCTGCGTGTATACCTAATTCAAATGATAACCCAGTTGTCGTACGATACAAAAATTGTAGGAGACAAGATTTTGAGATTTTTAAAAATATTTTATTAAACATCATTAAAAATAATTATCGCTATTACTTGATAGGTTATACTTTTTGGAGTTTAAAAATAGTTTTATATATTATGTTGTCGTATCATTTTTGTAACATTATAGAATACACGCAAGTCAAGGTGGCAGAAGACTTCTATGATTTGTATAAAGTACACTTCTATCACGAGGAGTTACAACTCTGTCACGTAATTTTTAGTACAAAAATATATACACATATATTTTTAAAACGCACCAGTCGTTACGTCTTTAGTACAGTAGATTTAAAGTAATTATAAAATAATAATATTGGTAATTCTGTTGAATTTTTCTCCACTAACTGGTGGAGACAACTTTATGTAGGTTAAAAAGAAGAACGACCCATGTAACATCACCGTTAAAGTTTTTTTTTTTTTTTCAAATTATGGAGGAATGGTCCTATAGCAACACATAATACATATTGTTGTACATGAATCTTTTTTATGACTCATGGAAAGATGAATTCACAATAATAAACACTGCATTTAAAAAAAAAAAAAGAATTGAATGTTTTTTTTTTTTTTATGTATAAGTTTGTATGTGTGCCATGTATCATGTAAAATGATGCATGCCTGCCATGTGTCATTTTAACTTGTCTCATCAAAAGTAAATGATGAATGGCTGACACAGTATGCATTTGTATTATTCTGTTTTAAGCTTGTACAAAAATGAATTTCAGACACTAGTCTACGCTACGATAAGTGATACAGATAATGTTAATGTTAAATGTTAAAAGCCTAAATAAAAACAAACCTAAGTTTAATCTTAAGTGAATCACAGATAAACAATCTGTAAATACTATTGACGTGGAATACATAAAGCTGGTATCTTCTGCTAACTAACTGCAAATGAATAAAATTGGATCCTCTGATCTATTTTCTAGACATTTCTTCAAAGATATTGAAATATATAAATGCTATCGGCAGTTTTTACTGGGTGGGACTGTGTTTCCTGGCGTCGCCGATATTGTTAACCAATACTACTGTACACCTTCAAAAAATCAACTAAATGACTGAATTTTTTCCGTATTCAAACTATGCCCATTAGGTAGTAGTCCGCCGACGGTTGAACGGCCATCATAGCATATCTCTTGTTTTTTCAATATCTTTGCATTTCTTGCTGTATATGAGATTGTTTATGATTGTTACAATAACTCTGCATTAGCTTTACCACTCGAGCGGTAGTTTTGTTACCGTTGAGCGACAGCTACCCAAATTTGGATAGCTGAAGTTAGGTGATTTTTATAAATTTATTTTAGACTTCCCGCAATCAGCTAATATGTTTATTTGTTACCTTGATTAACCCCCAGGGGCCGGACCCCTGCATTTGCAGTGTTGAATCGCAGTGTCGACCCTATGCATTAATTTTGCCTTTGGATTTTACCTCTACTAGGCTAGTTGAAGACAAAAATAAAAATGTCACTTTTCAAGTATGATACGGTATTGCATATCTTGACTTTAAGAAACATCTTTTCCAGAAACATCCCCTGCAGATTAAGCTTCTTTTAAATGCCTAAAGATGTCACTGATGTTCCTTTCATGCTGCCATTTTAAATTATTTTCTAAAAATTGAACAACCGTTTATAAGTTGAATTTTCTTTTTTTTTTTATTCTGTGACTCTACACAACATACAAAAATAGTAATATTCAATGTTGCCTTAAAAAACTATAAGGAAGAGCAATTTCAATAACTAACATGCAAAATTCAAGCGATTATAAATTTAATGTTTAAATATATTTTTTCTCTAAGCCTCTAAAATATGGAATAAACGGTGATATGCATTCGTTGGCTTTCAACCACAGTAAGCATTTTATATTTTTCTGTATTATTATTCAGAAGTATGATTTTGGAATGAGCCGAATCCAAAACTGAACACCCTGAAATGGCTAATGCTCTTAGCGTTGTTCTTAGATAGCTATCGCTCGATAAAATATGGAAGTGACTGTTCTTCAACTGGTTTGGTATGCGCATTTCTTACTTGAATACTCGCAAATAAATCACGTTCCGACATTGAGTGATTGAACTAATGTAATTATACGTAAGTTTCTTCTTCACGAGTGCTATAATGTCCAGTTTTTTACATAGGCCTCATTCAAATAACCAATTTTGCCTATTATCAACAGCTCTTGCCCTATCTGAAGGCAGTTTCTTTCAGGACATGGTAGGACTTAATACCTTATCAGTAAGTGTCCCTCTAAATTGGCTACTAATTAGTCATATAATTGTATTTTGAACATGATACATGATCAGTTCCTCAAAATAATCATAATTTCTAAATAAATATCTCAATTATTAGCCCGTTGCAAATTCATACAGCTAAGGCAAATCTTTTGTATTAAATTTCAATTTTAAAATCGTAACTTAGAATAAACACCAAATTGGTGTTGGCAACTTTCCAACATATCCTCATCAGTGCAATAATATATCTACTGTTTCCACAACAAAATATTTTGTACATAATTTAATTTCGGTTCCGTGACAGTTGATCCGCCGACAATTGGCTCCCCGGCATACTTATATACAATGTGCAGTCGGTTTAGAGAAAATACGGTATACTTAATTACACAAAATATAACTAAGTGACTCCGAAGGGTTGTGCGTAGAGGATGTACCGCTGAATAACAAAAGTATAAAACATATTTTCATTCAAATGCATCAAAGAAAATCTGCTTCTCTATATAAATACTGTGTATACCAGCGCATAAGTATAAAAAAATCAACACTCGTCATTTGCCGCTCGTGCGCCGGTGCACATGCCAAAATGTTAAAAAAATATTATTTTGGTTTGCGATTTTAACCCTTATGTGTAAAGAAAACGTATGAAGAACAAAGTCAGAATCGCTTGGGGCATTCTTGTTCTTAAGGTATAAAATACGGTGAACACACCTAGGGAATCGGAATAATTTATATTAAATTCTCTATGCCCTCCGGCTGAGATTTTTCCCGGTATTTGGGCTGTCAAATTGGGTAGCGTCGTTCTCGTGAAAAAGATTGTAAAACATAAATTCATCAAATAAACGCAAATAATGTTGTTTTATGCATAGTTTATTGTTCAAGGAATGTGTTTCAGTAAATATAATATACGATAGCACAAAATAATTACATCAAAGTCAAAACATCGCGATTTTACGTCGTTTCCTCCCCGGCATTTAACGAGTTTTAAGAGTGTCTTTGAAGTCGACTTTACGTTTGAAATTGGTAAATATTGCGCAAAAAATTATAAGTTTATAGTAAATATCATTTCGGGGGACCAACTGTCGACGGATCAGCCGTCGAGTCACCTTAATTTCACACTGATGACTCATTTTAACATAGTGCTAATTAATATTTCAATTTTTGATAAGTAGTTTGATATGAATTTTTATTTTTTTTTACTTACTATGTCATAGTATGAATTTTCCTATAAATGGACAATTGAAGCCAACGGCCTAAATCAGCTAACTTTTGTCCAATGCAATGGCTAGAAATTGTCTTGTACATTTGTGCATTATTCTAATCATTAGGGGGTATTTTACCTCCTCCGAGTAAACTGCTGGATCAGCGCTACTCGTCGTGTAGCTGAGTATATATATATTTTAACCGCCGTGTTAATCCTACGATTAAAGTAACTTTACGAGTAGTTAAACAATGGTGAAATACCCCCTTAGTCATGAGTTTGAAAGAAGTTTTCTTGTGAATCGCTACCCATATACTTTATCAATCTACATTATTTTTTAAGATACAAAATATCTGTATTTTCATTGTTTATGTAATATATTATTATCTTTCGATTTTGAATAGATAATGACTGTTTTGACAATGTTGCTGCTGTTTCAATCACATTATATTATTATTAAAATTCTAATGTAAAGCTGTATTTCTAAATACTGTCACTTCTAATACTCATTTGTGAGCAAATTTTATTCAATATATTATGGTCCATGTAATATTGAATGTATTGAATAAATCAGTGCTTTATACTTATATTGTTAAATACATTATTTCTAAATAAATGTAAATACATTTTTTTTTAAACCTAATTATTTATGTTTTATTCAACATAGTTGGCAGCCACCTCTGTACCTGGTGTGGAGTCCCAAAATATCTAAAAAAAACCTCGACTCGGTGGTCCGTTTGATAGATTCTCCTATCTTAACAAACAGATTGTAATCTTCAGGGCACAGGCGTCAGGTAGGAATGCTGTCCTTGTTCTACCAGCATTTCAATAGAAGATGCTCTGAAGATTTAGCATCATTGATTCCTTCGGCACCAGTGCACAGTTGAGAAAAACGCCAAACGCGCACACAACATTATAAGTACAGTTGTGTACTTATAACATAACATTGAAAGTAATAGGGTACATGCAGTATATGTAATATAGTGTTTTCAATGCATTTAATATTTTATTATTACATTTATTAATTATTATTATTTTTTATTATTACATTTAATTAAAATTAAATTTGATAGTTTTATTATCAAGTTCTGCAAGTATTTTATTATGTATTTTAGTAACAGCTGTTTCGGTTTTTTAGAAACACATAATAAAATACTTGCAGAACTTGATATTAAAACTATCAAATTTAATTTTAATTAAATATAATTTAAAAAAAAATGGAGTTCTACGAATTAAACACAAAAACAATTAATGCATTTAATATATGTAAAAAAAATTTACTTTACTCGAATATCGTACTTAAAACCCCCAAAAAAAATTATTAAATTAATTTTTTCACTTTTAAAGTTGTATGAAAATTCAAATATCAAAAACGAGTCATGATTGACTAATCATTAACGAGTCATGATTGACTAGTGAAATTGTGTTGTCACAACGCACCCACCGAGCCCCACGACAAGTTTTTTTGTTCCAGTTGCTGGTTTGAATAATTGATAGTCATAATCGTTTAGTTACGCATCCTAAACCCATTCGTTTGTATAAAACATATTATATATTTAAATACATACTATCATGACGGACAGTGGTTTTCTACAAGGACAGTCTGATAATTTTCCAAAAATCGATGCGATTATGATTTTGTAGATACGGCAGTTTTTTAATGCACCTTTTCATCGCATGACACCGCTTTTTACACATAATAACATCATTTGGGATATTTATAAATAGTTTGTTTGGTGTTGAAGATGTTGTATTTGTTCACTTTAGTACAATACAGTATTTATAAATGGTATTTACGGACATTTTCTTCGACAAACAAATCGACCCATAAAAGGCAGAACAGCGTAACCGCCGAAAAGTAAATTGTTCAGGAGAAGGTTTTTTTTAAATAACTTTCTTCGTTGATTCCAAAAAGGATTTTGGTTAATTAGGATTATTAATTTTTGGTTGCTGCCTATAACGCTGATAAAACAAATATCTAAATGCCTTCAGTTTTTGAGATAGTGGCGGTAACGCTGCTTTGCCTATGACCCTGACAGATTTTTTCCTTAGGAAATGTCGCATACGCTGTTTGGACCACAAAATTATTTTTGAAATATTTATCACGAAATCATGATAGGTAAACAAATAACTAAATAAAATGGTTTCATGACAGTTGATCCTAAAGTTGACTAAATACAATGATTAGCAAGTAAGTATGCAAAGAGGATATACGGCCGTATAACCAAAGTCAATATACTTGTATCTAAAGGCATCTTGATTGAAAATCCGCTGTAAAAATATTTTTACTAACAATAATTTCGACTCTCCGAAGGTGCATGCGGTAATAACAAAATACGACATACTTATACGTGCAGTTGACTTAGCAAAAAACCGCTGTATAACATTTTTAATCTGAATACAACACCAGAGGCCCAACTTCTCCAAACCGTCCGGAGCCAGACTATGGCCTCCCCAATGTTAGTATGTTACGAGGCTGAAGGTAGTGAGGAGGGGAAGGAGATATGGAATATGTACCTGGCTATTCAGATCTAGTTACCAACAACGCTAAAACAATTCCAAGTAATAAGTCTAATACCTACACACCACACCAGCGTAGAAAAAGAAAAAATCATATAATATAACTTTTTATCCGAAAACAACACAAAAGTCCCAACTGCTCCTAGCCGTCTAGAGTAAGTGAGACTATGGGATCCTCAATTTTAGTATGTACTGAGGCTGAAGGGGAGGGGAAGGGGATGCGGAAAATGTGCCTGGCTATTCTGATCTGGTTACCAAACACGGCTGAAGAAATTTCAGGTAATAAGTCTAATACCTACACACCACACACCAGCGTACAAATATCAAAAAATCATGTAATATAACTTTTTTTATCCAAATACAATACAAGAGTCCCAACCGTCTGGAACCAGTGAGTCTATCGCATCCCCAATTTTAGTATGTTATGAGGCTGAAGTTAGTGGAGAGGGGAAGGAGATATGGAAAATGTACTTGGGTATTCAGATCTAGTCACCAAATACGGCTAAATACGGGTACATTTTCCACAATTCCTTCTCCTCCTCACTACCTTTAGCCTCACAAAATACTTAAATTGGGGATGGCATGGTCTCACTGGCTCCAGATGGTTGAGAGAAGTTGGGCCTCTTGCGTAGTATTCGGATAAAAAGTTATATTATTTTGTAATTTTGCGCTGGTGTATTGGTGTGTTTGGTGACTAGATCTGAACAGCCAGTTACATTTTTGACACCCCTTCCCCTCCCCAATACCTTCAGCCTCACAACATACTAAAAATTTTATAACCATAGTTTCACTGGGTCCAGACGGTTGGGAAAAATGCAATAATTTAAGGAGGTAAATGTTAAGGAGGCTAAAAGTCTTGCAGTTTTTCGTAGATTATGTATCAATGTTGTGAAGTTCAAATTTCAATATTATAGTAGTTTAAGATTAGATTATATTAGATATAAAATGTTAAGTTTTATGGTTAAATAAAATGTAATTTAAAAAAAAAAGATTGGACGCAAACCGACTAAACTGAAACATTCTCGACCGACAGCATAAACACCGTAACCGACCATAGTCGCTTACGCTAAAAACTACAGCTTCAAAAAAAGTGTCAGGCGTATAAGATAGAGCTGCAATATTTTTGTCACTGATGTGTTAGGCTGCACTGAACAGTTTTTGTTAAAAATCGTAATTTGACAAAAATGTCCTTTACGCTGTTCTGCCTATTATGGGTCGAAATGATCAACTGAAGACTGATTACTAATGGCAGCTGTTAGGAAGTGCGCAGTGACGTCACAAGCTAAAACCGCGCGAAGAAGGCGTTTTAGCCCTAATTTGAAATGTGAATATTCAAAACGTTGTTGAAGGACTATTCCTAACATAAAAAAAATGTTTGAATATTCCAGTTGGTAATTTTTTTCTTTAATTTTTGGTATAAAAAAAAATTGATGGTACCTTACTGTGCACAGTTGATATTTGTCACATGAGAACGGGTCGTTTCTACGACTTGTTCTTGAGTTTAATAGCTTGGCTGTGGAATGATTTGCCTGCCTCTGTGTTTCCTCCCTCCTACAATGTGGGTCTCTTCAAGGCGGTTCATTCCTTCCTTTCCACAAAAAGCCTCCGCACAGCATCCTTATAGATGATGTAGGCCCCGAGGGAAATTATTTTCCTCAGGGTTTCCCATAAATATATGGGGTTTCCTCTGTGGAGTAAATGTAAAAAAAACCAACACCACCTTATCTTATTATCAGACAGCTAAGTGCATATTTAAAAGCTCAATAGCTCATGATGGGAAGGATAGGTAATATTCTAGCCAGAACAAGCTGCACTGATTTGAAAAAGTCGAAGCTCTCCTTTTGAATTGAACTCCAGTGACTCTCCAGAAAACAATTTTTTTGACGTGATAACGTCTTATAAATCGATGAACGCCGGCTGCACTCACGAAAAAGCATGACTCATTGTCACATTCCGCCTGAGCCGAGCGTGCAAGCGAGAGAGCGGAACAAGCGTTCGGCTTGTGACGCATCTATCTCTCTTCCACTCCATCGTTATTATATGACGTTATCACGTAAAATTATCATCCGTAAACCTTCAAGTGTGTGTTTATTATTTTCTCTTTCGATTTTTAAGTATAAAATATTAATTTTCTTATTACACTCTCTTTCAACCGGTTTTACGGTTGACGGAGAGTAAGCTACATTTTCTTCTTTATAGTTGTTAAGATGTAGGGTTACCAATATTATTGTGTATATAGTTTTCAATCAGTGAAACAAATGGCACTTCAAACAAAACAATTTAATCCAGAAATATTGCTAAAATAATCAGTTCTTAAATTAAATTTCTATTTACAAAAGGACATTGTAACAAATATAATACATTTTTGTTCACATTTTATAGGAACACTTTAACAGTTGAAATAAGAATTATAACTTCTTCAATATGAATATAATATATACGTACACATTATCTATGGTAGAATGCTGACAACCCGAATGATGGATTACACAGACCATTCTTATTTCAATTAATCCAAATAATCAAGGTTTTACTGTATAGTATTTTGGAATCAAAATAATGATAATAAAGATACACATTTACAACATCAATACTATCATAATAATTATTGTAATTGCTAATAATAAGTTTGAGCATTAAAAAATTGGTGCTGCAATACAATCCTGAGATGTCTAATAAAAATGGAGGTAAATAACAACCACTGTTACTGTCATGGGGAAGACTAAAGTGACATTGCCTAATAAAAAGATCACACTTGGTGCTACGACGTACCAATCTATGATTTTTTTTATTTGTTATGTAGGTATTTAGGTAAAAAAACTATGATGGGATGGCTCTATTGGCAGGACCAGCAACAAAGATAAAAGATAGCCAACCATCAAAGATGCTTCTTTATAACAAGCCTGCAGGATGAAGGAGTGTTAGAAAAACTAAACTTATATGGCTGGACACTGCAGGGGTGGAGATCAGGTTTCTTCAAGGGTTACAGCTCCTATGATGATGAGGTATCTATAAATCACTAGGACAATCTTACTCTAAAAATGTTTATTCTTGCAGTCCTTTGAAACCTCGCGCCAGTATAAACTTTTCTGCGGAATCTGACCGACTAGCCGATGGCTTCATAACCTTGACATGCTTATAGAATCTTCCGAGATCTAATTCCAAGACGGGAACTTCCACTCCATCCCAAACCTTGACCAGCAAAGTAGCATCCTTCTGCGATACTTGGGCCGCAAACCTGAAGGCTCGATAGCATAGACTGATTATGTTGTCCTGGTCAAGGTAACGTATTCCCGATGCATTGGGCGCCATGTCCGATAATACCACGTCCACTTTCGCACCATTCAACAGTTCTTTTAGCTTCTCCTGGGCTTCCTTGCTCTCAAAGTCGAGATTGCTTAATATATTGGCACCCTGAAATAAAAATGCGCGCATAATATTAGTAATTAAAACTATCTAAAAATTAAAATAAAATAATATTGAAAAAGAAAACATTATACATATTTAAAGTGCAACAAATCTTTCAATTGCTCATTTCTTGGCTTCATAGATCTGCACTTTGGACTTTGGCAAATCAATAATACTAATTATAATCATGTATATGAGGCTATAGAAATAAAAACGACTGAAGTCTGTACCTCGATAGGATATATTTGCAATCTATCAATGGAAAACACGGACCCTTTTGGTTTTTTAGGATCTGCATTATTGGCGTTAACCTTAGAGACAGCCACTTGAGTCCAAGAACCAGGAGCGGCTCCAATATCCACCACAACTTGCCCTGGAGTCAAAAACTCCGTATGATCGTTCATTTCCAGTAGCTTGAAAGCGCTGCGACATCTATGGAAAACAATTTCAAATATTTAATAGAACATTATTTAAAGGCTGAAAATTAATCCAAAGGTATTCAGGTATAATTTTATTTATATATCTTATTTACACATTTTCAAAGATTTTTGTACCTGTCCAGCACAATATCAATAGGAGATTTTTTACGTAGCTCATTGTATACAACTCTTGCTATTATTTTGTCCGCCATAATCAGTGATTACAAGAACAATAACAAATACCTAAAAATACTTTATAGACATATATATGTACATCTATATCTATAAGATTAGTGTGTTCAACCCATAATGAAGACAAATAAAATATTTATTTTATTAATTTAACCGGTAATCTGTGAGGAAAACGTCCGTAAATTCAATGTTAAATTTACCTGTAATTTTGCATCTTTGCTTTTTCCACATAAGGATCTTCAAGTTGTCTAGCAATCCATTCATGAGAGCTTTTCCCTTTCCGTTTGTTTACCTTAGAAAATAAAGATTGGCAAATGGTGAAGGTACGCTTAAAATACCCAAGACCAATAGAGCTCATTTTGAAGGCTGGGAATCACAAACTACAAATTAGACAACAAAAGTTTCTAATTTTACTAGAAATATTATGAACCGCAGATGCCATAAATATACCAGCTGCTGTCAAAAGTCAAAACCGAAACAAGAGACAACAAACAGGCACGAGGGAGCATAAACAAACCAAACTTGTGGGAAGAGAAGTGAAAAATATTTGGAATTTCATAAACAATAAAGAAAAGTTCGTCATAAACAATAATCTCATTCAAAATGATATATTATTTCACTTTGAAGATATATTAGAGCACCCGACTCTATTATATTGACAAAATTTTGTTAAAAAAAAAAATTCGCACTTTTCACTACTAATTTAGAGAGATTCTCTCAACTAAACGATAATTTGTTTTTATTCAACAATTCAGCAGCCTTATAATGCATGACAGCTGTCACTACGTACTTTGAGGTTAAAATAACTTTAAAATGGTGGTTCCCAACTGACGTGACGATGTTGTGTAAATGTACTCAATAAATATTCCAAAATGTATTTAAGTTCCCCGAATCCTTACCGAAACGGTTTATTATACGCAGGGTTTAATCAGGATCAAGGTACGGGCGAAAATAATGGATTATTCATTGTATTCGCTTATCATGATACGTAAATACATTTGTTTATCTTTTATTTGCAGGTTGTTTTGCTTGTGCAACTGAGAACGGCTTTCGAGTTTTCAACTGCGACCCTTTAAAGTTGAAAGAGAAGCAGGAATTTACAGATGGAGGCCTTTCGTACGTGGAGATGTTATTTCGGTGTAATTATATGGCGCTAGTTGGCGGCGGCTCGCATCCCGTGTATCCGCCTAATCACGTCACTATTTGGGACGATTTGAAGAAGGCCCCCGCAATATCGCTAGACTTCAACGCGCCAGTGAAAGCTGTTAAATTGCGCAGAGACAAAATTGTGGTTGTCCTAGGTCAGTAATCTAAGTAATGTAAATAAGCAATGTTTGTATTCATATTATGAATCACCCATTTGGTTTGTGTTAACAAATAAATTAAAAATCTGCACCATGTACTATGAAAAACAATCAATCTTAAAAGTTCAAGGCCTGAATGCTTTTTTGATCTTTTCTATATTTTGGCTAACTAACTCAGTTTTATTTAAAAAAAACTTATCTTATCTGAGCGGGGCCGGTATCTAAGTGACTGTAAATTGACCTTTTATGGGTCGATTATTAAGTATTTCTTTTAGTGCTTTTTATTAAATGCACAAATTTCTACCTGCCGAGCTTCTACAAGTATCTTGTCATAGTGACAACAATAATAAAGTAATAAAATTTATGTAAACAAATGAAAACACAGTTATATATTATTTACAACGGTAACAGCATTTTTACTGCTGAAACTATAAATAAAACTTATCTACTAATGATGCCTCCTATTTCTCTAAAATGCAAGTCACATTATGACTGGTGACTTGTTTCTACATCTGCAAAAAGCAGCACAATTATCACTCATTTTTTACTAAAATGTTTAGGAATAATTTGGGCCTTGAATACCATATTTATTCAAAATTGCAATAAAATTAATGCAAATGAAGTATGTACATAGTAAAATAACCTTATTTCAGAGACTTCAAATATCAATGGATCCATTTATTATATTTAAACTTCAATGGCTCCATTGCAGAGTAAATTATTTGATTGTTAGATGTCACAAATATATTTTTGATGTGAAAACTTCTTTAGCACCGTTGTGATTTGAAACTCAATGAAATGAAAAATAGCGACACTAAAAAGAGACGATCACAAACAGATTAGGATTTAGCCTGCGAGAGAATGAGATAGGATAATCAGTCTCCTCTTTGTGCGGTGCTTCGTAGCCTCTACATTCTTGGTTACTCTAATTTCCTGAAGGTTTCACTTCCACCGCGTGTGAATTGCATGCTCTGATTTTTTTTTTTAAACAACATCAACGCTAGCAGAGCTCAGCAGATATATGGGATTGGTAAAGAATAACTTCCATTGTACCACCAGACAGGGAAATGGTATTGGAAGGCAGAGCATTTATTTTATTTATTAGATACATAGTACATAGCGCACTTGAAGTGAAATTACACAAAACTGCGCTATATAAATACTACGTTATTATTATTATTATTATAGTAAAATAAATTTGGGCTTATGGCCAGATGGAAGTTTCTCCCAACCAATACAGATTATTGGTGGAAATAAAAATTATTAAAAACATTCAAAGGAAACGATCACTTTGTGGCATAATTATAATTTGAAGAAAATATTTTTTCATTGCATCAAGTAATCAATGAAACTGCTCTCTAGTGAGATTGTAGCTAGAATATTCATCCTATGTATATTTGTAACTTACACCGTTTGGAGAAAGTACGAAGGAAGTTTCTTAGATATGTTCAACACAAATTGAGGCAACCAATTGTAATTGATGTCTGCTATAATGCATTAATGTCTTATCTAAAACTACCGTTTCTTTCTACCCAGAGAACTATTAATAATAATCTTATTATTTTTTAATTATTGTATAACCTCACAGATTGCCCTCAGATGTTAAGTGTTATGAATATCCTTGACACTATTAAATCTTCTCCACCATCTTTTCCACTGAGACAATCAAAGCACTAATTATACATATCATTCACCGCTGGCGCAATGTCACCGAACTGCCAGTATTCGATATTTTGAAAACTTCTCCGTAAGCAAAAATAATTAATTGTGCATATAACTGATATGTTTGTAAAATGATAAGTATTTATTGTATTGTTACGTATAAGTTACCAATATGTTTGACATATTATATCTGCAAAAGCCCTACGAGTATTAAATAAATAAATTACAAGTGTTTAATTAGTACAGTTTTATAAAGGGTGTTTTTTTTAGAGGTATACAAATTCAAAATGAAAAAAGACGCATTAAAACAATGTAAATATCTATGATATTGGCTTTATTTAATAGATAATTTTATGCCATTTATGTTTAAATACGATTTTGGGCATATGTGCGCCACGGCTGGCTCGAATGAAGCGCAGTTGTGAAGTCCAATTTTCGACAACTTTATCGAGCAACTGGGGCCATATATCGGCAACAACACGGCGAATGTTGACTTCCAAATGGTCCAACGTCTCTGGTTTATCAGCATAGACTAGTGACTTCACATACCCCCAAAGAAAGTAATCTAATGGTGTGAGATCACACAATCGTGAAGGCCATTGTGTGAAATTATGCGCTCACCAAAACGCGGGAAATGGCGTCATTTGGTGAGCGTATAATTTCACGTAATGGGCCTGTGTACTGGCCTTCACGATCGTGTGATCTCACACCATTAGATTACTTTCTTTGGGGGTATGTGAAGTCACTAGTCTATGCTGATAAACCAGAGACGTTGGACCATTTGGAAGTCAACATTCGTCGTGTTGTTGCCGATATATGGCCCCAGTTCCTCGATAAAGTTGTTGAAAATTGGACTTTACGATTGCGCTTCATTCGAACCAGCCGTGGCGCTCATATGCCCAAAATTGTATTTAAACAATAATGGCATAAAATTATCTATTAAATAAAGCCAATATCATGGACATTAACATTATTTTAATGCGTCTTTTTTCATTTTGAATGTATATACCTCTAAAAAAAACACCCTTTACTTCAGTAGAGGCATATTAAAAATATCAGCAACATTAGCATAAAGGTTACCAATGGTGTGCAATCTGTTTAATCTAATATTAACATAGTATTGTCTTCACACAGGGAAGGGAAAGGAATGAAATGAAGGTTGGTGTAAATGAAGCATTATGCTTGTGGGAATAGTGATAACCTTTTTAATTTAACCATGAAGGTGACATTTGGTATAGCACCCCTACATTTAGAGAGCAGCTCATTCCAGAGGCTAAATTATTAATCTATGAAAGGGTGTGTGAATGGTTTAGAGTGGTGGTGAGAATTTGTAGGTTTAATGCCAATATTGATTAAACACTTCAATCCCATATAAATAAATCTCTTTTCTCTTGCTAACATATTTCATTGGAAGTTCGCTAATGAAATCCTGGTCTACCGTTAGAATTTTGCACTGATGCAGGACTTGGCCTTAAGTGGTTGGGTTATTTAAGTCCTTCAGATGCTTTTTCATGAAAAGAACACTATTTAAATGATCCGAAATTATCATCATTACTAATGAAGTATGTTTTTTATTTGGCAGAGGGTGTCATCAAGGTGTACACATTTACGGTAACACCGCAGCAGCTGCATGTATTTGAGACGAGCCCCAACCCTCGGGGGCTGTGCGTGCTGTGTCCCAATAGTAATAACTCACTCCTCGCATTCCCCGGGCGAAAGGCTGGCCATGTTCAAGTTAGTTTTACTTTAAGATTATGTTGTATATCTCAAATATTGCATTTCAAAATCTTTGTTTAGATGAGGGTAAGATGTACTTACTGCTAAAATCTATGTTTCACACTTTTTATGAATACAGTGAAACCTCTTTATATTTTTTAAGAGTCATATTGAAATCAACTATGAATTTGGCAAAACAATGGATGCGAGAATATAGAAAAATGCTTCATTATAAATATTTTACTAGGTAGACTCAGTCTCTGACAAACTTGTTCCTTATTTTCAGATGGTGGATTTAGCCAACATAGAGCGTGAGAGCATAGATATAGCGGCGCATGAGGCGGCTCTGAGTTGCATGGCGCTGAGCCTGACAGGTACACGCCTTGCCACGGCTAGCGAGAAGGGCACGCTCATACGCGTGTTCGACACCACCACCGGCGATAAGGTCGCCGAGCTGAGACGAGGAGCTCATCAGGTCATTATTACGTACATACATTACATATCAGCACTGTACCCTTAACTTCCTCCACTTCTGCCAAGGTTGTTTCCCTCCCAATTCTTTTGCCTAAGACTGCGGAATAAACATACCTCCCCATTCTCCAGCCCCTTTAACTTCCTCCATTTCTGCCGAGGTCATATTATTTCTGCTTTGCAATAAAATCCAAATAAATGGAATATTTCTGAATGTATCCGAAAATTATAAAAAGATAATTTTTCAAATATTAAAATTTTTAATGCAAACGTAAAAAAATTAAAAAAATGGCTCATCTTACTTTTTTTTTTCTAACTAAAATTACTGATAATGAAAAAAATGTAAAAAATAAGCACAAATTTTATTACACAAATGTATTATAAACATTATTATTACCTGACTTTTTTTATCGTTTTATATAAAAAATAATTAATAAAAAATTCATAAAGTTTCATAAAGCTTTTTCAAATTGCAGTCGGAAACTTTGGTTTCATGTGTGCATTTTAATTCTATTGTAGTTAACTTTTAGATTTAAATATAATGTATGGTGTTTTCTCTCTCTTACACCGTTTAGATCAGATTTCTCACCATGACAGTAAGGGAGTACCATTTCTAGAGCCCTATATGAGCTGTTCCCAAAAGCAAATAAATTGGACTGAGGGGCCAATAAATCAACGATTGGTTGGTTGATACTCTTTTGGAGATTCTACTAGAGTTTTGTTGATGAAACAGAGAAATATGCATTATTATTACCATGCGTTACTTTCGCCAAGAGCCGGGGCCCACTGACGAGAGACTTTAGTTGGAAGCCGTTGCAAAATTGAAAAAAGTAGTCAAATTAAAAAAGTCTCCCTAGTGTCACGTCGCTCGTATGCCAATCTTTGTATGCTGTAATGAATTTTTATGCCTGCAACTGTTGCAACACAACTGCCGCCACGAATAAAGTCTCTCGTCCGCGGACGCTCTCACTGTTTCTAAGTGTCACTATTGTAGTATTACAGTATCGTATAGTGACATTATTGTCTAGTGTCACTATTGTCTAGTGTAACTATAATAGCATCACAAAAACCGAGTTTCTCTAAAGAGAAGTTGTCAATATATCACTGAGTTGCACAACGAAAGCTTTCATTATTGTGATAATTGCTATTGTTAAGCCATTAAATAAAAATAAAAACAATAATTATTATGATTTTTAAACTTGAACAAATCAATGTCACACAGTTTTCTCAGAAATTGATAAAAAATAACGCTAATATCAGCAACATAGTCCAACACTGATAAATACTGAATTTACTAAATGATGCAACAAATTATTCTCCTGTATTGAACGACAAACAGAAATATAAAACTTACAAAATACACATCTTCATAATATGCTTTGTAATATAATATTATTATAAAGCATTTTTATGGCAGCCTAATGATTTTTATTAACAGAATGTGATTTTCCTCTGCATTTAAACGATAAATTATATTACCGACTCCGTTTATTTTTAAGTCATTTTATAAAAAATCAAAGTATTTTTTACTTTTGTTTTCAATTTTCAAGCTAGTTGCGCCATCTCTTGGGACAGTTATTAGCCAATTTTAGAAAAATGCATGTGTGTGCACGCCACCAAAAGTTGATAGAATGCTTTTTCATCGACAACGAGTATATCTGCCATGTTTCAGCTTGATCGGTTATCGGGAAGTGGGTTAACTTCCAATTTCAAGATTTGCTTTCATTCATTCAAGAAAACAAAATGAAAATTCAAATAAATGTATTTTAAAAAATCAACCTGTAGAAAACAAAGTTTTTTTTTCAGTACAACATGTATATGTTGGCGGTGGCGTAAACATGAACTAACGCTATATCTTTATAATTTTATTCTGGCAACCACACCTATTATCGCTGTCACAGACGATAGTGCCCTCCTTTTTCACCTATACTGTGCTGCGATACATCTATTTTCAATCTAGTTGCGCCATCTCTCAGCCTGCTAGTAGCCAATTTCAAAGAAATGCGTTTGTGTGCGCATGTGTGTATGTGAGTGGCACCAAAAGTTGATAGAATGCATTGCCATTGACAACAAGTCTATCTGCCGAGTTTCAGCTCGATCCGATGTCAGGAAGTGGGTTAATTTCCAAGATTTGCATCCATTCATTCAAGAAAACAAATTCGAAATTTATACCAATGTATTTAAAAATGTTATTTAGATCTCATCTACTTCTAAATATATTTATTTTTTTTAGGCTTCTATCTACTGTATAAACTTCAACCACAGCGGTACCTGCCTGTGTGTGGCCTCGGACCACGGGACAGTCCACATATTTAGCCTTGAAGACCCCAAGTTGAACAGACAATCCAGTTTGGCAAACGCCTCATTCCTCCCCAAATACTTCGCCAGCACGTGGAGTTTTTGCAAGTTCACAATACCCAACGGCCCCCCGTGTGTCTGCGCTTTCGGAGCTGATAAATCATCCATAATTGGTAAGTCAAATTGATTATTTCTCTTCTTGCATGATTTTTTTATAAATATGTCTTCAGGAAGGCCTCCGTGTTTTCTCCCTCCAACAATATGGGTCTTTTCAAGACCCACGGTCGCTCATTTTCTTTTCTCAAAAAGACCTTCTACTCAACATCCCCAAAGATGACATAGGCTTTGACGGAAATTATTTTCTCAGTGGAGTTCCCGAATTTCTATCGATTTATAACGTATTTCCCTTGAAAACTTCAAGTTTTTAAGATCTTAAAAAAATAAATGTTTTTTTTTTAAATTTAATCTCTGTACTTATGCTGATTCGAAAAAGTAATTATATGAAATTCCCTCATTAGAAAAAAATTGCAAAATATCCTCTGAAAATTATAAAAAACACTTTTTGTTCTATTATTTAAAATGTACGCATATGAAAAAATTCACCGTGTTTCTTTAAATGCTACTTTAAACAATTTTTGAGAGATATTTGCTCTGTTTAAAATAATTCCATACTTTAAATATTTTTACTCACGCTTGTTAATTTATATACATTTTTTTTTAATATTAGCGTGCTCCCTCTAACATGCGTATTTGTATACATATTTCCCTTTCAAACTATCTTCTTCTTCTTTTTGAACGCTTACTACAGAGCCTTAACGTCAAAATCAGACATTTTCGCTTCTATTGAAAACTTATCTACGAGCATAATTTGATTATTTCAAATTTCTCAACATTATTTCAAAAATAGAAAGTTTGTAATGATTCCTGTTTCCTAACAGATTGTTTATATTGTTTTAACTTAACAAAAAAAAAATCATAATATTTTGAAGTAGGTTTCGTACTTGGTGCCACTGCGTGTTGCACTTCTTCACTGATCTGACGGATGGGTCAGAATGTGAACGGCATGTTTTAATATCTTACTAGCTCGGCGCAGGTCATTGCCGTGGTAGGTGAATTGGATCTCTGTTAGTAATGATTTATTTGTTTATGTTGCAGTAATCTGCGCCGACGGGTCCTACTACAAATACATGTTCACCAACAAGGGAGAGAGTTCTCGGGACGTTTGTGACCAGTTCCTGGAAATGACTGATGAGAGGCACTAGGCTGTGTTGTCCTTTTCTTTATAGGTTTTACTAATGTTCATTCAGTGGAAATCAGTGGCACAGAATCCAAAGAAACTCAAATCATTTTTTCATGTTTTTAAATGCACTAAAACCAAGCTTAAAAATTATGTCGCACGCGGGGACAATTTTTTTTTTGTGTATTCAATCTTTTCTTTTAACCCTGTCTTCTAAATTTGCAGCATGCGACTGTGTTAACTGTGCTGATTTTATTTTAGAATTAACAAATAATACAAATTAAAAACAAACTTTTAAAATTGACGCATTTTACGACATAGGTCACTGCTTGAGAGAGAATGTTCAATTCAGCTATGTTCGAGACCTGCAGAAAAAGGAAAGGGACTGAAAACTTTTGCATTATTTAATATTTTCTTTTTACCCAAATTTATAAATGTGGCGAGCCGTTTGTGTTGTCTGATTTCTACTGTTGTTGAGTTACATTATTCTTGAATTATGTTTTATAGTTGCTAGGTTTAACCTCATGCTGTCGCATGTGTGATCCATCGGCGGCTATCCCCTTACGTGGGTGTAGCATATCGTCACAAAAAATCAATACTGCTGTAACAGCCAAAAACCAAATTATTCAATTGTTGATTTTAAGGTGTGTACATCAGTTAAAAAACATATTATTGACAAAATTACTAGTTTTTCCAACATCGTACAGTTCTTATTTAGCGTTGTAGAGTCACGGGACCCAGATAGATTGACGCAGAAAAAAAAAACTCTGCAAAATGGTGAATAAAAGCATTTTCATAGGTAGTGGCGGTTACAGCAGTATTGCTTTCTTACGACAATATGTAACATGGACGATCCATGATCATGATGAAAACATGCTGCGTGGTGGGATAGATTGCGTTTAAAAGGTTAAGTCTACTTTCATCTTTGAATCCAAACCTTGAGGTAACGTAAACCCCTGTGCCTACATTTCTGTTACAAATCAGTTCAACTCCCTTCACTGGACCTTCAAATACGAGTATCGAACATTACTTTAAATCCACATTTGTTTTTTTTTACACTTCTTTCTATTTTATAAACACTTTAATTTTTATTTCGGCTTCAATCACTTTGTTACGGAGAGTTGTAAGTTAATCTTAATTATTACTAATTACCAAAGTTTTGATTGAAAAGTTGATTTTAGCAATGGTGATAATATTTATGTAATAATAGTGACATGTGAGTTTCCAATTCTGACTAAAGATTGAAACTATCTTGCCTTATGCTAATTTTCTTTGAATTGACCATTTTCCAAACTCCAATACATTTTAGAACTTATGTAATGTAGCTACAAGTTATAATATTTTTCAAAACATAATTGCTGTATATAAAATTTTCAGAAAAGTTATTATTTTGATTATATAGAAGTGTACATAAGGGTCCATCCATAAATTGCATCACACGAATTTCATGATTTTTTGACCCTCCCCCCCCCTGTCACACATCTTCACATTTGTGAGACCCCCTCCCCCCTAGTGGGACGTCACATATTTTGAAATTTTATATTTAAAATATTTTGCGTTTGAATCATTTACATGTGATGTCACAGAGCTGATGACCCCCCCATACCCCTTGTTACACAATGAAACACTTCTCTCCCCCCCTCCTTAAGGTGTGACGTAATTTATGGATGGCCCCTAAATACAAAACCATAAAATTCAAACTTCATAACTAGTAGGCGGTTGGCGGAGGCAAAAACATTGTGAATATATGGCGAGCGATATGCTAAAATAGGCCAAAACCAAATGATCTTTTATAGCTAAGTCTGTCGGCCCCATAAAACAAATTAGACCGGTCAAACAATGATAGTTTAATTGTTTTGCCTTTAATAATTAGCGGCTCCGGAATTTTCGTTTTGCCTCCGCATTCCGCCTCCTATTCATAACATAAGTTACGTTAAGAATATTCCAAAAAAATTAACTTTCAATAGTTGTTTTATTGCTACATGAACTTTTGCTGTAATTTTAAGATAAGTAAAACTATCATAAATGTTTCCTTGCCAATTGGTCATGTCGTGACATTTCAACAGTCACCCTCAACTTTCAACTCTAGCTCTTTTTTTTCATAAACATCTTTTAAAAAATTCTTTGGTTAACATCAAATATTCTAGAAAAATACTACAGAATTAATATGCTGTACGATTGAACTACCCAATGTTGTTCTCTAGTTATTATATTAAGCGTTAAATAAATATCTTGTTTAAAAACAAAGTATAGTAATATTATTATCACGAAATGTATTACGAAATAATGTGACCATTTATGACATACTTTTTGGTTGTCAATTGGTGCAAATTTATCATGCACAATATATAAAATTCAACAATAAATTAAATCAGCATATTATTAATTGTGTCATGTTGATATAATATTATGTAGTTTATAAATCATTTTATACTTGATTTGCATAAATTGTATATTTGTGCACATTCACAATGATTGTTATAGAAAAAGGCATGTAGTAATATTTTTGACCATGTCCAGTAGGTACAACATTTTGTAATTTTAATTTATCAGAAAATGTGTAGACAAACAATTGATTTTTGCATTAAAAATAAAGAAAACAAGATTATCAGTTTTTTGTTGTCCGGGGAAAAAATTGTCAAAGTAAATTACTGAGGACTGTTTTTACAAAGAGAAATATCTTCAAAAACCCTTCTTTTTCGGGAGACGCATTTGTAAAATTTCGATAAAAAACAACAATAATATTGTACTTTTATTGTTTAGTGTTTCTTAGAATGTTTTGACTTGAGTAGATATACTTTCTCTTTGGAAAAGTGCCTCGGTGAAGTGTGTCCAAAGTACATAATATGTCATTTTCCATTTTCGGCTTATTGTGATATTGGATTAAATGCTTTAAGTATAATATTTTTATCTAATAATTTTTTAAAGGGTTAGTCTTTAGTATAATGAATGAATTTGAATGAAGCTTCTGTTTTTTCTTTGAATTTCAATAAATAAAATATTATTTTACCCAAATAAATGCGTTTAAATTTATAACACATAGCCTCTGGTGAAAGAGGTTACAACGATGGAGCTGTATCTTGCTTTGCATTCTGTCCAACGGTCAAAAACCAAAATAAATTCATTTTCTCTCGCATGAGTTTTAGCAAGTATTTAGCAAGCTTTTTGATTTGAGGATGAAAAGGGTGTCTGCCAAATTCTTCCTCGACTGCTGAACAAAAACAAGGTCGCGTGGAAGCATGCTTTGCTTTGAAAGAAGAATTCTGAAATGATCCAAATTTTTTTCCAAGGGTGACAGCTTGGTGACGAATCATGGTGCTACGGTTACGACCCTGAAACGAAGCAACAATCAAGCCAGTGGAAGACTTCAAGTGTAAGTTCAGTTCAATTGCAAAAACGATGAGCACACAAAACAACTGTCACTAAAAAATTCACACAAACCTAACGGAACCATCTTTAGCGATGACGTTTGGCTTACTGACTCGGGAATGGTGGCTCTATACCCCCCCTTAGCGTCAAAACGCGGTACTACAAAAACTCGGCCCACCACAACATCAGTTCAGTTTCTTTTGGGTACCCCCTCGTATAAATTCACTTTTCCTTTCTCTGTAATTTTAAACAAATTTTAGTTATGTTTAAGTGTGCAGTGTATGTATGGTATGAATGCTATTCCTCTTAGACGTTCCAGTCTGCAGCCTGCAGGGTGAAGATTGCCCCGATGATAGTCAACCTCCGATAGGATGGGAGCGGATCCCAAAAGAAGTTAATTTTGGAAAGGGTGTACAATAAAGAACACAATATTCATCAGTTTTATTTATACTCGGTGATATACAGTTTATATTTCATTTATAAACATTTTTTTACATTCAGAGATGCTTAAACTTCTTATATAATATTTACATCTAACATTAATTCATTTTGAGTGATATATTTGAGAACAATGGGTACATTTTATTTAAAAATACATTAAATTATTATTTGTCACTACAGTATAATCATTTACATAATAATAATCATTTTATAGGTTAAAAAAATAATAATTAGAATAGGGATAACAAACTAAAATTAATTAAATGAAGACATTATGAGCGAAACTCAATCGAAAATCTGGAAACAGAAAAATCAGAAAAAGATATTGGCACCTCTGGGACTCGAACCCAGGACCTCCCTACTTTCCGGGTCGGGCGCTCTTATCCACTGAGCTAAGGTGTCGATATCCAATTCGGTCACTTTTAACTGTACCATACTTCGACTAAGAACCACCCATATTATCTTCATTTTTCTTAACGCATATTTTTATTTTTATTTTCATAATGATGGCAGCCAATAAAAATATGCGTTAAGAAAAATGAAGATAATATGGGTGGTTCTTAGTCGAAGTATGGTACAGTTAAAAGTGACCGAATTGGATATCGACACCTTAGCTCAGTGGATAAGAGCGCCCGACCCGGAAAGTAGGGAGGTCCTGGGTTCGAGTCCCAGAGGTGCCAATATCTTTTTCTGATTTTTCTGTTTCCAGATTTTCGATTGAGTTTCGCTCATAATGTCTTCATTTAATTAAATATTACAGTTTGAGGTTTTACTCATAAAGTTAAAATAATAAATAATAAACTAAAATTAATTTTAAAATCTTTTTTTGTATGCCTAATACTTATGTCAGGTTGAGATATCATTTATCTATAAAAAAAAAGTTATTATTATTACAAGGTGATTTTAGATTTTCATGGCCAAAAGTATTTTAATTATTTATTTTTGGGGCGTTATGCCGCGTTGCCGTGTTTAACCTCTTTCTTTAGCCAACGTTTGGGACAGCGTTACAATGTCCGAAACGAGGGTAGCACAATACAGCATAACACCCCAAAAATAAATAACGAAAAAATTATTAGAAGGTGTCTGGAAACTCATACTACAAACGGGAAACTGGTGAATTACATTTGGAGTCGATTTTGTGTTAAAACTTTTTTGATTTGAGCTTCGTGTTCGAGTGAATCGAGTTCAAAATTAGAATTTTTTTGGTCAAATTTAAAAAATCGTTTGTTACAAATTTAATATCAGCTGTTTAATGTCTTTTAAAAAGCGTCGAAGAAAATACCTGACTCAAAAGTTTTTTAGTTGCAAAAAAAGGAAGTAGATTGACAAGTTTCCGGTTGTACTCGAGTTTCTGGACATCCTGTATAATAAGTCTGCATCACAAATAATATCTTTCCTCTTAACATTTCCTAACCTAAAGGTCATCCGCTGATGGAGAAACCGAAAACTGGTCGACAACTCAATTCACGGCGTAACTCAACTTTACGATTTCAGTAATTATATCAGCTTGTTTAACAAAAATATAATATTAATAATCTATCAATATCAACCTTAATGTATAATAATAATTTATCAACCTCCTGAACACAATCGATATTTTCCTGCTCTGACATATCGCAAATTACTCGAAAACTTGACAGTTGAAACTTATTTAACTTCCAACTTGACAGGTCATGAGGCGCTACCATGGCAACCTGTCAACATGGCAACTGAAACGCGCCGACCGCGTCGCTCTTGACAACTGGTCCTTAACAATTTGCCTGTGTGCGGACCGCCAATGAAATTCACAAGTTCCTTTCCTGTGGATAGCGATTGAGTCCCCAACTGGTTTTTTTCAGTTTCTCCATGAGTGGATGGCCTAACTCTCAAACTGTGTAGTGTACCTTCTCTGTGTAAAATCTTCACATCTAAAAAAATACATTAGTATGAAAGCTTACATAGTATTTTCTTCTTTTCTTTGAATTATTTAATTATTGCGTATTAAAAAAAAATAATACAAATAAAAAAAAATAATAAATAATTTGGTATCTTAGCATGGGTGAGGTTTATCTAGGTCTTAGCGGCAGATGCATTGCCCACCTACTGCATGGCGGGCCGGATTGGGAGAGATTGGTTGAGGGAGACCTTTTGACCTCTCCACCTGGACTCTCTCGATCCATCGCCTTGCTCCACATTGCGAGAAATAGATTCATTCATCATCATCACATTCACTCCTGGGACACAATAACCCTCAGATTTCTACCCACCTCTCATATCTTCTCCTTCCCCAAACTTTCTCTCCTTCCTTTCCCTAAAAATATCCTCCACACAGCATCTCCAAAGATGACGTAGGCCTTGAGGGAAATTATTTTCCTCGGGAACTAATGTAAAAAAAATGCTGGGCAATGAGGAATATATAATACGGTAATTAGTTCCAGAATTTCTGCACTGAAATAAATCACAACTTCTAGTAGTAAAAAAAGATGTGAATAGCCAGGTACTTCCTTACCTTCCTCTCCCTCGTCCCCTTACCCTCCACCACTTAATTACTATTCACTTAAAACCTTACACCAAATAATGGGGAAGCCATAATTCCAATGGCTCCGGGCAGTGAGAACTCTTGTATGGTAACAATGGTATCAACATTCAAAAATAAATGAATGATGCGTTTCTAGTAATTAATTCACTTTAGCATTTTGCTGAAATGTGTGAAACTGTAGAAGGCTTGTGCACTACTATTGCAAATCAAAATTGGCCCGATTTTCTCCAACTTCCAAATCCCAATTTACGGCATCTAAAGGGTTAATTTATATGTGCGTTTCATTAAAAAACTACAAAACTTACTGATAACAGAAATTTCAAATGCTGTAAAGGGGTCATACTTTAATTACGTGAGCTCAAAATGGGGGGGGGGGGGGGGGTTCCAGTAAAATCTCACCAATCAAAAATTAAATGGTTTCACTTCTTTTGGAGTGGGAAAGGAAAAAATGTTAATTGTTCAGGAGAGCGAAAAGAATTTTTTTTTTCAAAAAATCTTACCTCCTGATTATGATTTTTTTTTATTTTGCATTTGTAGACCTATAATATTGAATATGTGTTTCAGAATACTTAACATTTTTTGTAAATTTCTTTAATCGCCCTACCCATACGAACGTATGTGGCACAGCCGCTACATTATCCCGAACGCAACAAGCTTTTTATTTCTTTTGTATATATTTTTTCTTCCTTTTCTATCACTTTATGTTTTCTTTAATGTTTTAATCTATGTTTCATATATATATATCATACATTTTTGTGGAAACTTCGCTGGTTCATGCAATTATGTAATATGTAATTACCTCAATAAAATATGTGTAACTGTCTTTTTCTCTAATAAACTAAAATAAAAAAATTAAAAAAATTAAGCCATATCCTGTACGCTCAGGTAAAAAAATAACTATATCTGAAACCCACAAAACGTTTGTAACAAGTTTGTTCCTGCTTTATCGTGAAGCTAAGGGATGTGTTCGGGTATTTTTGTCTCTACCAGACAAGTCACACCGCTAGTCAGCGGTACTCTCTATGCAAGTGGCGCGGTTTACATAACCGTTTAAAAACCCAATGTTTTTTTACCTACTTTTTGAATAATAACCCAATGGTGGTTAATTTTAGAATTTAATTTATTTTTAATTTTTCAGAAAAAATTTATTCACATTATTTTCCAAAATATTTCGACGACGCAGATTAAAGGAAAAAAAAACTGAGAAAAATAACATATTTAACTCATTTTTGGATTTCTTGTCCTTTACAGCTTTTCAAATTTCCGCTATCGATATTATTTATGAGTAATAACCCAAGTTTTAATTAAGATACCTAGAAAACTGATTAATGTAAACTGCAAAAGATTCTGTGAAAATATAATTATTGATACAAATATATATAATTTACTGATCTATGTATGTAGTTGGATATTGGAAGGAAACATTTCATCACAAAATCAATACATCTACGCTAAGCCCTAAAATTTATGTTTAAATAATGAAATGCATTTATAATCACCAAAAAATTCTATGGCAGAACTGCATATAGTGAAAATATCTATTTAGCATCACAATTTAATTCTTTTTTCTCTCGGGGTATATTTATATATATATATATATATATATATATATATATAAATATACTAGTCCCAGTGAGAGATCGTATGTGAAGTAATCGTTCTAGTATCTTCTGTCTTTTTCATTTTCAAATAAGAAATAATGGTCGATGACGTCAGTACGAGCTCTCGCTGTAACTAGTTTAGTAACAATAAGAAAACAAAACTTATTACAATTTTTGGCATATGGTTATGTATTCTCAAATATGGGTTTTATGTTTGATATTCTCAAATACAGATTTTTGTGTTATATATTCTCGAATAAAAGTTTGGTCTTTGACATTTTTTCAAACCCTGGTTTTTGGTTGAACATTCTCAAAAATGGGTTTTATGTGTAATATTCACAAATACAGGTTTTGTTTTATGTATTTTCAAATACGCATTTGACATTCTCAAATAGGTACAATTTTTTCGTAATTATTCTCAATTAAGTTTTTTTTTGTTAATTATTCTTAAATATGGGTTTTACGTTTAATTTACACAAGTACGGATTTTGTGTTTGAAAATTCTCAACTACAGGTTTTTTGTACAATATTCTCTAATAAGTTTTATGTTAAGTATTCTCAAATATGGGTTTTATGTTGAATGTTCTCAAATGCGGGTTTTGTTTGAAATTCTCAATAAACTCTGTGCATCTACTTATCAAGCAATAGAAAAGTACTCCATAAAATAAATTGTCTTTGAATTATAATAGAAATCACACAAGTTCATAACAATAATATACACCCATGATAACTACACAGTGAGTGCATTTCATAACACGTTTTAATGATAATATCAGTAATAATTCTCAATACTAACAAGTAGATTAATACAATTTAAGTCTCAGGACAATCCCATCCTCGTAGCAATGGCGTCCCTGCCACAGTCGAAGCTTATTACAATGGACAATCATTTGTTAGTAATATAATTGTTATACATACATTTTCAATAGTGAAATACGTATCGTTATTCCATCTTGCCGAAACAAGCGCAGAATTCAAACAAAGTATGTTCTGAAAGCTAATATATTTTATTACCCTTCTTCGTATATGTAAATACCTTGCGATTGGTTTCATGATGAATTCAAAGGTTTAAATTTAGAATGTCGAAAATGTCGATGAAGAATACCAGCAACGGTAAAAAAATGTTAACGTTCTAAGTTTAAACGATGAATTTTTAACATTTTTCATTTAAACCAGATGAGCCTCAGTGACGACAGGGTTGAACCGAATGGTGACGGTTCCGTTGGAGGTTTTACGCGGTTTGATTTCTTCCGACAAGCAGATCTTCTTCTGCACCAATCTTAACTCGTAGATGAAGCTTGCGACGGTGGCGATGCAGTAGATGTGAGCAATCAATAGAAAAGTGCTAACACATCCTGAAAAATGATTAAATTCATGATTAATTAAATTCTGGTTGTGGAATATGCTCCCATTTCGGTGGTGAAGGACCATCATTCATAATGCTTGAAATTGATGCAGTCTATACTAGTTCCAAACATAAATTTTTTTTTGTCAATATTCCATAAATTTCGGATTGTAGTCATCAGCCAGTCCAGAAAATGGGCTTCGGATGGGAATGCTATGAATTTTCTACTGGTATTTCAAGTGAAGGTGCAACAAAGGACATGAGTCATTGGTGCACGGCCAGATGACACACAAAATAATTGTCTAACATTTGTGCATGGTTTACATTTGCATAATGAAGACGGGTCTTTTTAATGACTCGTGCTTGTTCTCAAGAGCTTGGCTGTGAAATGATTCTCCAGTTTTTAGTAATTCTTTCAAAATGGATATCTTCAAAAGTCGGAATATTCAAGTAGTTATACCTTTATATGTATCGAAGTACACGCTTATAAATGATAGGACACTATTATAATCATTGAAGAATTTATAAACGTATTTACCTACATTTTTCAAATATAGGTACATTAGTACAAAGTCAATGAAATAATATTTCTTAACCCCTCAGACTAATTTGTTCGCTTTTGGGAACTCATACAGGTCTCATAAAAATCGTTGTGTCTCCCTTACTATCATTGTGAGAAATACGATATAAACGGTGCCAGAAAGAGAAAACACTACGCTTTTATATTCATATTTAAAATTTTACCACAAAATAATAAAAATGTACACCTTTATGAAAGCAATGTTTCTGACCTCAATTTGAAAAAAATTTATGAATTTTTTATTCACAAGGCATAAGATGACAAAAAAAAGGTGACCATAACGTTTGTAAATACATTTGTCTTATAAAATGTATGTGCTTTTTTATTTTTTTCGTTATTAGCAATTTTAGTTAGAAAAAACATAAGGTGCGCCATTTTTAAAAGTTTTTTATGTTTGCTTTCAAAATTTTTGTATTTAAAAAATTATATGTTTATTTATTATATTAAAATTTTAATGCATATTTCATCACCTTTCAAAAACAGTTTTTAGTTTATTTCATTGATTTGCCTATTATTTCATAGCCGAAATATTTTGACCTTCTCACAAAATATGCTTGAGGCCTGCAAATAACTAGATATTTCTATTATTTGCCAGGCCTGCAAATAACTAGATTTTCTATTATCACTTATTTTAAGTGTCAACTAATTTGACACTTATTTTCTAAGTATCATTGTATCCACCTTCCTATTCCTGAAAAGAAATCATTAAAAAGAAGCAAGTAATTGCTGAGCGGCAGAGAGAATTATTGCAGACATTCATTATGATCAAAGTCACCCCGTATTACGGTAACTTACTATAGCTGGCCCGTCCACCGCACAGTTTGATCAGCAGCGCGCTCCGATCACCCAGGAACAAGCCCCCGGTCATGATAATGATGGCGAAGGATGAGAGGAACGCCCAGGGGATGATGTACTCCTGCTTGTTCTTGGCCGCACCGTAGAACAGCGCCATGCTGAACATCAGGTAGATGGCCGTGGTCACCAGACTGCCGTACAGGAATATAACTACCACTGAAATAAAACTTCTTTTCAGTTCTTTGACTAAGTGACATCATTTAATAAAAAAATAAGCTATAAGTCCTAAGATTTATATTGCAGATCTTTTCAATAAGCGTAACTTCTGGTAAAAGAGAGAAAGTTATATATAGAATATCGACCAAGCTTGTTCAACTATCAATCGACCTATTTTATTCCCCCTATCAAGCTCTCGGCCACGTCAACAATAACACCATATGTCCGTTTGATAGATTCCCCTATTTTGTCAAAGAAACAGGATAACAAATATATCAGAGAGCGATCTTATGACGGGGGGGAAGGGTGTTGTAATCATACTGTGGTCAAAATGTGGTGGAACGACTATTAAGATTTGCTTTGTTTTATCTACATTCTTAGTATAATATCACACTTCTGCTCGTTTAAATGTTTCTATAAACAGACTCGCGCATAGATTCCTTATTAAATCAAAACCTGTTTTATGTTCGGAATGCAAAAAAATAATTGTTCGGCGACTCCATCTCATATGGCTGGTTGAGTAGAGGTGAAATTGCAATTGATATCTGAAGAGCTGAAGAGCCGCAGACGCCTATGCAAATTCCGACCCCTGCCCTAACCTAACCTAACCTATTTAAACAATTTTTTATATATTTTTTTCATCACTCTTAATGACTTTTCTGAGGTGGTTCTGAGTTGGTTTCATTCTGAGTTGTCTGGTTACCAAATAAAAAATGTGATCGGCCCGAGATACATGAAAACAGACGATTCGCTAAATTTATTCTTCAGTCTTCAGGGGTCGATTGTAGTCTTTACAACACATATCATGTGGGAAAGCGTGTTTTTTCCACCGGTATTCCAATGGAATGTGCTCCCTTGATCCCTTCAGTTCTGGTGCACAGCCATGAGAAATGCTAAACATTAGTACGCAGTTGACAATTATTCTAGTATTGACGGCCTCCGTGGTCCCGAGGCAAGACTCTCGACTCACAATCCGAAGGTCGCGGGTTCGAACCCGGCGTGCGCAAATATATTTTATTTGATAAATTTGTGTTATTTCACAATTTATTCATTTAAAATAATAAATAGTAAATTTGCAGCACCTTCCAGAGTGGAAGATACTATCAGTATCGCCCTGGTGTAAGACCACCATTCAGAATTGAAACGTTGCTTGAAATGGCTTTAGCCGTGTTTAGTGACCAGATCTGAATAGCCAGGTACTTCCCCACCTTCCTCTTCCCTATCTCCTTCCCCTCCCACCACCTTCAGCCTCACAGCATACCCCGATTGGGGATGCCATAGTCTCACTGGCTCCAGAAGGAAGCAGTTGGGACTCTTGTGCGGTTTTAACTGTAAAAAAAAAAAAAAACTCGGCTGTGGAATTATTTGCTGAATTTTATGTTTCCTCCCTCCATGAGTCTTCAAGAGCCAGGATCACTATTCCTTTCCTTGAAAAGACCCTCCACACAGCATTACCGTAGATAAAAATTTTGCCTCAACAACCTCAAAGCCTCGTGAGTGCCTCAAAGCCTCGTTTTAAAATAAATAGATAAAAACATATCAACTTTCACAGCGTAGAGTTGTAAGTAATGTCTACTCACTCATGGCCAAATTCTGCGCAATCTTGAACTTCTGCTGGTTATTTGTAGCTTCTACGGGAGACTCCCGAAACAGCGTCATGTCTTCATCATCGATGAGGTAGGTCCCTTCCCGCTCCGCATTGTCCTCCATGTCTGAGTTGAGGACCTGCATCATCTCCTGGGCGTGGGATATCCCCACCAGCAGCAATATTAGGGTGCATGCTGATAGTGCCTGGAAAAATAACAAATATTCTTGAAACTGACAACAGATTTTATTTACATTAGCTCCATACAGGAGGCCCTGAGGAAAATAATTCCCCTCAGGGTGTATGTCATCTTTGTGGATGTGTGGAGAGTATTTTTGGGGAAAGGAGGGAGAAGAAGTTCTAGGAAGGAAAAAGGAATGAGGGGTGGGTAGGAATCTGGGGACCAGGGTGTTCAGAAGTGACGGACGAATGAATTCATCCCTTCCACTCCTGATGAGAGTCTTGCTGGAGAGGTCAAAAGATCTCCCTCAACCAGTCTCTCCTGATCCGGCCTGCCACACAGTTGGTGGACAGACGCATCTGCTGCCATGATCCGGACAAATCTGACCCCTTGAACCCGGCACCGCTGATTAGTCACCAAACGTGGGGAACCACTTGGGGTGACCTATGGCAGGGTTGTTTTTTTTTTTTCAGGGTTGTTAGTTATGCAATAAATGGTTCCCGGTGCGGCGGTACTCACACCCGACTCTTAAATTGAAAAGTTTGGATAAGATCAAGTTTTTGAATACCGTAGATATTTTTTTGGTTTTAAACTAACTATGTAATAGGTAAAAAAATTTCCTGATCTCGGTGGCGGATGCGTTTGACAATGACCACATTTTTCCAACCAGAGGGTACAGAGCCAAACTTCAGAGCCATTCTAAAAAGCTTCGTCAAAATTGGAGCTTCCTCATTCTCATCTTCTTCTTCCAACTTCCTCAGCTTTTTCATATGAAAAGCGCAGTGAGGAACCGATGGCGGGAGAGCACCTTGATCATCGAACGTCAAGTTTTCCGCAAACGTTTTGCCTAATAAGTTGGCCTTTTCAATGGCTATATGTTAAAGGCTTGGGGGGGACATTTTTTCGTCGAACTGCTTCGGAGTCATGTTGCGTCAAACTGCTTCATTGACGACTTAGTCATGGCTTTGAGGCCACACCGGTTTCCTTAAGGTGGATTATACGAAGCCATCCATCGTGGATGTGATGACTTCACCAATTTCCTGGGCACGACTGGAGGGATCCGAAGTCTGAAAACAAGCAACTGACTCAAGAAAGCATTGAAATGTACCCCCAGACCGAACTGATCTGCTGACATAAGTGCCACACTTTTCTTTTCAGCCTCTTGGCGGTCTGAAGTTAACGGGGATCGATGTCGTCACCAAGCAGTGGTTGGACGATCCTGAAGGCGCTGGGACCTCAATCTTGTAACCGTGTGGCGCAGTGGTTAAAAAGTAGTAGGTGAACCCGGGCACTCCTGCTAAGTCACCAAACATAGCGAAGCCTCCCTCAACCAATCTCCCAATCTGGCCCGCCATTTAGAATATCCCCGAACACATTCGCCACCAAGACCTAGACAAACCTCACTCCATGAACCCGGGCACCCTTGCTAAGTCACCAAACGTAGCAAACGAATAGTGATATTACAATGCGAGTTGCCTGTGTACTGAGAGATTCATTTATTGATAAATCACAGAAGGGAGATGATCAAACCGCCTCAACTCCGCGTAACTTGGTTTACCTCCCTTTTCCTGATTGGCTAATCTATCAATTTGAATGTCTATACACGAACGTAATTATTTCGATTTTTTTGAAAGTTTTTTTTTGTTTTTTCGGCAATTAATTCGGCATTTTCAAATACATTTAAACGGCTAATTTTAAGCCTCCAGCGATAGGTTTTTTCCAATTTGATCTAAAAAATTCCACCTTTCAAGTCGATTTTCTCGAAAACAAAAACTCAAATAAAAAAAAATTATACCATTATATAATACGTTACAAAAGGCTCTCTTAAGGCGAAACTCCTGCGCCACAATACACATGAATACTAGCTTGAACCACACTATAAACGTTCTTTGTTTTCCGTCTCCTGCATTTTTCGAAACATGGCTTGAAAGATTGGTGTGAACAGGTGTGAAGTTCGCGCGGTCCGACAATTTCTGCTTCCCGCTTCACCCACTTCAAAAATAATATTAATATTAATGTTGTTAATATTCGTTATTATACTATAATTTTATTATCAAATATATTTATTATATTTTATTTAGGTATCATAATATTTTAAAGTAGTGATTATTAAGCTCAATCATTGCGCATAACCTCAAAAACTTGTTCGGTTTGATTCTCCATACATGACCGCATCGCGCGGCTCTTGTAAAAATATGAACACATTTCCCCCCGCCAGCCTTCCCCCTTCGCCCGGGAGATGAATGTTTTCCGTCGCCTGTGGTAAAGCTTGAACACAGGGTTTTTGAACACGAAGTGTTCAAATTTTCAATGTTTTGGGTGCTGTTCAAGCTAATGTTTATGTGTATTGTGGCGCAGGATACGGGCCTTTAAGGCCCGTATCCTGCGCCACGCGTTTATAGTGTGGTTCAAGCTAGTATTCATGTGTATTGTGGCGCAGGAGTTCCGCCTTTAAAGGCCCGTATCCTGCGCCACAATACACATGAACACTAGCTTGAACAGCACCCAAAACATTGAAAATTTGAACACTTCGTGTTCAAAAACCCTGTGTTCAAGCTTTACCACAGGCGACGGAAAACATTCATCTCCCGGGCGAAGGGGGAAGGCTGGCGGGGGGAAATGTGTTCATATTTTTACAAGAGCCGCGCGATGCGGTCATGTATGGAGAATCAAACCGAACAAGTTTTTGAGGTTATGCGCAATGATTGAGCTTAATAATCACTACTTTAAAATATTATGATACCTAAATACAATATAATAAATATATTTGATAATAAAATTATAGTATAATAACGAATATTAACAACATTAATATTAATATTATTTTTGAAGTGGGTGAAGCGGGAAGCAGAAATTGTCGGACCGCGCGAACTTCACACCTGTTCACACCAATCTTTCAAGCCATGTTTCGAAAAACGCAGGAGACGGAAAACAAAGAACGTTTATAGTGTGGTTCAAGCTAGTATTCATGTGTATTGTGGCGCAGGAGTTCCGCCTTTAAAGGCCCGTATCCTGCGCCACAATACACATGAACACTAGCTTGAACAGCACCCAAAACATTGAAAATTTGAACACTTCGTGTTCAAAAACCCTGTGTTCAAGCTTTACAGGCCCGTATCCTGCGCCACAATACACATGAACACTAGCTTGAACAGCACCCAAAACATTGAAAATTTGAACACTTCGTGTTCAAAAACCCTGTGTTCAAGCTTTAAGGCCCGTCTCCTGCGCCGGAATACACATGAATAGTAGCTTGAACGACACTATAAACGTTCATTGTTTTCCGTCTCCTGCGTTTTTTGAAACATGGTTTGAAAGATTGGTGTGAACAGGTGTGAAGTTCGCGCGGTCACACACTTTGCTAGTGGCCTGTCCACGAGTCCACGCGTCCATGCGTACGCAACTGACTTGACGTTTGACGTTTAGCGTTTAAATAAATGTTAAAATATGTTCCGATGAAGAAGAGATGCTACATCAGGGGGAAAACAGAGATATTTTAATAGATGTTTATTTACCAGGAAAGATTTCCGACTAATATCAATTATTATGACCTAAAGTCAGTATTTGAATTTCGAATGCGTAATTAATTACGCATTCGAAATTCAAACGTCAAAAGTCGAGTTCTGTTAATAAATTTAGCGATGATATTGTAAACGAAATATAAAGGAGAACACGCAGATTTCAACTTAGACCTAACCTACCTAACTAGATTTTTATTAGGTATTTATTTATCAGGGAAAGAATAGAATACCTATTTTAAATGGTCATTTCTTCCGTGTCTCTGAAACCGATTTATAAATTAATAGACTTTATTTACAAGTGAGATCACGAAAGATATAATCATCATTACGACAGTATTTATTTGGAATTTAAAGTCATAATTAGGTATTAGGCTCGCGCGGTTGACATAACCCCAAACGTCATTCGATTTACCTCCGGTACCAACCAACCGCTTCGTACGGCTCCTGTAAAAATATGAACTTATTTCCCCCCCCCGCCGGCCCCGCCGGCCCCGCCTGCCTTCCCGCTCCCGCTTCACCCACTTCAAAAATAATATTAATGTTAATATTGTTAATATTCGTTATTATGTTATAATTTTATTATCAAATATATTTATTATATTGTATTTAGGTATCATAATATTTTAAACTAGTGATTATTAAGCTTGCTCATTGCGCATAACCTCAAAAACTTGTTCGGTCTGATTCTCCATACATGACCGCATCGCGCGGCTCTTGTAAAAATATGAACACATTTCCCCCCGCCAGCCTTCCCCCTTCGCCCGGGAGATGAATGTTTTCCGTCGGCTGTGGTAAAGCTTGAACACAGGGTTTTTGAACACGAAGTGTTCAAATTTTCAATGTTTTGGGTGCCGTTCAAGCTAATGTTCATGTGTATTGTGGCGCAGGATACGGGCCTTTACCACAGCCGACGGAAAACATTCATCTCCCGGGCGAAGGGGGAAGGCTGGCGGGGGGAAATGTGTTCATATTTTTACAAGAGCCGCGCGATGCGGTCATGTATGGAGAATCAAACCGAACAAGTTTTTGAGGTTATGCGCAATGAGCAAGCTTAATAATCACTAGTTTCAAATATTATGATACCTAAATACAATATAATAAATATATTTGATAATAAAATTATAACATAATAACGAATATTAACAATATTAATATTATTTTTGAAGTGGGTGAAGCGGGAGCGGGAAGGCAGGGGGGGCCGGCGGGGCCGGCGGGGCCGGCGGGGGGGGAAATAAGTTCATATTTTTACAGGAGCCGTACGAAGCGGTTGGTTGGTACCGGAGGTAAATCGAATGACGTTTGGGGTTATGTCAACCGCGCGAGCCTAATACCTAATTATGACTTTAAATTCCAAATAAATACTGTCGTAATGATGATAAATAAATCTTTCGTGATCTCACTTGTAAATAAAGTCTATTAATTTATAAATCGGTTTCAGAGACACGGAAGAAATGACCAATTAAAATAGGTATTCTATTATTTCCCTGATTAATAAATACCTAATAAAAATCTAGTTAGGTAGGTTAGGTCTAAGTTGAAATCTGCGTGTTCTCCTTTATATTTCGTTTACAATATCATCGCTAAATTTCTTAACAGAACTCGACTTTTGACGTTTGAATTTCGAATGCGTAATTAATTACGCATTCGAAATTCAAATACTGACTTTAGGTCATAATAATTGATATTAGTCGGAAATCTTTCCTGGTAAATAAACATCTATTAAAATATCTCTGTTTTCTCCCTGATGTAGCATCTCTTCTTCATCGGAACATATTTTAACATTTATTTAAACGCTAAACGTCAAACGTCAAGTCAGTTGCGTACGCGTGGAGCGTGGACGCGTTGACAGGCCACTAGCAAAGTGTGTGACCGCGCGAACTTCACACCTGTTCACACCAATCTTTCAAACCATGTTTAAAAAAACGCAGGAGACGGAAAACAAAGAACGTTTATAGTGGGGTTCAAGCTAGTTTTCATGTGTATTCTGGCGCAGGAGTTCCGCCTTTTGAAGTGGGTGAAGCGGGAGCGGAAAGCAGGCGGGGCCGGCGGGGGGGGAAATAAGTTCATATTTTTACAGGAGCCGTACGAAGCGGTTGGTTGGTACCGGAGGTAAATCGAATGACGTTTGGGGTTATGTCAACCGCGCGAGCCTAATACCTAATTATGACTTTAAATTCCAAATAAATACTGTCGTAATGATGATTATATCTTTCGTGATCTCACTTGTAAATAAAGTCTATTAATTTATAAATCGGTTTCAGAGACACGGAAGAAATGACCAATTAAAATAGGTATTCTATTCTTTCCCTGATAAATAAATACCTAATAAAAATCTAGTTAGGTAGGTTAGGTCTAAGTTGAAATCTGCGTGTTCTCCTTTATATTTCGTTTAAAATATCATCGCTAAATTTCTTAACAGAACTCGACTTTTGACGTTTGAATTTCGAATGCGTAATTAATTACGCATTCGAAATTCAAATACTGACTTTAGGTCATAATAATTGATATTAGTCGGAAATCTTTCCTGGTAAATAAACATCTATTAAAATATCTCTGTTTTCTCCCTGATGTAGCATCTCTTCTTCATCGGAACACATTTTAACATTTATTTAAACGCTAAACGTCAAACGTCAAGTCAGTTGCGTACGCGTGGACTCGTGGACAGGCCACTAGCAAAGTGTGTGACCGCGCGAACTTCACACCTGTTCACACCAATCTTTCAAACCATGTTTAAAAAAACGCAGGAGACGGAAAACAAAGAACGTTTATAGTGGGGTTCAAGCTAGTTTTCATGTGTATTCTGGCGCAGGAGTCCGCCTTTATTGTTGCCAAAGTCACACGCAGGTAAATTTTCCACACACAGTTTGATAGGGATAGGTAGGTACTTGGATAGGGGAGGGAGAGCGATGTATTTAGTTCCGTCAACACAGAGATAGGCGGCGTAATCAAGATGTTATTTCGAAATGACAAAAAACTCTTATGTTCGTTCTAACCAAATCGATTCTAAAAAATCACTGGAACAGATCGATAAATTTTTTTTCAATGTTTCAATGTTTCGGAGTACGATGTTTCGATGCCCACTGCTGACCTACAATCAGTAAATTGCATGAAGACCTATTACCAATATAGCTCATCCAAAACCTCTCCCTCTCTCTCATAAACATCGCCTCTTAACAGAAAGAGAAAATATATCGTAGCTCTCAGCGGCAGGATGCGTGTACATAGCAATCTATGGGGGGGGGGTAAGGTTTTAAAACTCATTTTAAAAAAAATCTCAATGTACAACATGTCGAAAATATTGTGTCAAAATTTCAAGTAAATCGGAGCAAAACTAACGAAGATACAGCGTTTCAAGCGACCGGCCCTCTTGCTCGAATCAAGCATATTTCGAGTATAAAAAAACTTTAAATCGATTTTCTCGCAAACAAATTTTTGAAGTTCGTGAACATCATAACTCAAAATCTACTTGACCGATCCTTTTGAAATTTTGTTCACTATTTTTACCATAAATTAACAGGTAGTCAGGGAGAGCTTTTTTTACCATTTTTTCTATTTTATAATATCAAGTTCACCGAAATTAGGCGACTTTTGACTTTTGAAATACTGGCATACAGAGCTCCGGGCCAAAAAAGGCCCCTTTCTCTTTCATCGTGAGTTTATAATTTAAAAATTATGTTTGTAGAAAAAATTAATTTATTCAATTAGGCGAAAATCGCGTTTTTCACTTCAAAATGCTGCCAAATAAAACTCTCTCTGATTACCTAGGAAAACATATCACCTTTCAAAAGCATTTCGATTTTTTTGATTCAATTGATCTGGTAACGAGTTATAAAGTTCACTGCATAACAACTTTTTTTTCGTGGCGCCTCCGGAGATTCGCTCTCACGGACTTATTTTTGACGTTTTTTAATTTAAAAAATTTTCAAAGATAGGTACTTCAGATGTTACACTATAACGTCTATATGAAATAAATATTCCTACATCTCCAAAAAATCATGAAAATATGCCTTTTTTTCGCCTTTAAAATGGCGACAATGTTTGAATTCCCGTTTAACACCAATTGCAGGTTTTGAATTATTCAAGAAAAAAACATCGCCAAAAAGCGTTTTATTTTATTCTGCGTAGTTTAAGCACAAATATTTAAATGTTTTGCGATCATTTTCTAAACAATTTAATTTTCCACAATTTAATTTAATTTTTCATACAAAAAAACCATAACCGAAAGGGGATTCGAAAGTGGAAGAATTGGAAAGCGAAAGTGGAAGATTTTGAACTTAAAAGCATTTTTATCGGCCTGATACTTTATGGCTTTAAAAAGGCAAAAAAACTCGATTATTTCGAAGGCAAGCAGTATTTTATTAAAACATCTATTCTAAGTGATCTAATTTTCAAACCAAAATCACTCAATCTTAACCGACGAATGCCGACGGGTCTCCGGAGAACATCCAAGAATTCTATATTATTTTTGATAGAATTATTTAGAATTTAATTAGAATTACAGTTTACAACGCCAATACATTACCAATTTGGGATACCATAGTCTCACTGGCTCCAGAAGATAGCCTTGGGACTCTTGTACGTATTCGCATTAAAAAATATATAAAAACCTCTGAAGAATTTTTTTGCAATATGACTATGTATTTTTAGTGACCATATTTTTGTTATTGTTTTAAAATAAAAAATCTTGGTACTTGAAGGATATAATACATTACCAATACATTACTAATTTGGGATACCATAGTTTCACTGGCTCCAGAAGGTAAGCCTTGGGACCCTTGTACGGTATTCGCATTAAAAACCTCTGAAGAATTTTGTGCAAAATGACTATTTTTATTGACCATATTTTTGATATTGTTTTAAAATAAAGATCTTGGTTCTTGAATGATTGCAGCTACATTGAGATAATGATATAATTTACAATTATCGCTGTTACAATTATGACTTCGCAATAAAATAATCCTCAAAAGAAATTGTACATTCAAATACGTTTTGTATAAGTACCTACCTAAATGTGAAGGACAAAACCTACCATAACCAAAACCAATGGCTGCATCCCCTGTGTATATAAATAGTCACAGCGGAACCAGATTATTTCAATTTTAATGGAATTATTAAATTTGTCATAAGAATAAATTATTTTATTGTAATAAAAATATAGTAAGAGTTGGTTGTGTTGTCTATACATTATATGAAAAATACTTACAATATGTTGCACTGCAATCAGGATTGCCCCTTGTCGTAGGTTAAAAATATAGAGAAATTTGTGGAGGCGCATCAGTCCATCAGGATTTTCCCTCGCGACTGTCGGAGTTTTCTTTTTAGGGAGAAATGGTACAGATGATTTCACTGATTTAGTTACTGCGACAGTCGCTACAGACATTATTGTGCTTTTCATAGCAGCCACTGTTATTATACAACGAATTACTTTGCGGGCAGAATGCAGAGCAGCTGCCGCAGGCTGTGTACAAACACACTGTATCTGCACTCCACTAAACTTGTCAATGCGAATGTGAACAGAGCATGGCACAACTTATTGATTTTCAGCATATGGCAAGGAACGTAGAATAGATACCAAGAGGACAACTGAACAAATTTCCGTTACAATCAATTAATTAATAATTTGAAGGACTGCCGTTAATTACAACCATTAGTTTAATATTTTTACTACCCCTAAGTTAGTAAGTTCACTAAGCTTAAAAAGCTCGATTTCGTCAAATATCAGACCAGTGGCGTTTAAAAAAATATGCTCCTCGCGCCAAATATCAAAATACAGCAGTTGGAAACTACAACTACAAAGTATTATGGAAAAAATAATAGCGATTCTAGCACTAAAAACTGGAACTATCAAAAATACAGTACAAAATATTTCCTTTGTTAGGCAACTATAGGAGTTTGTGATGCTTTTGTTTTTAGTCGTTAGTCTAAAAATGTTTTCTCTCGCGAGCAATGAATGTGATGAGTTTCCAATATAAGTATGCTCTTTGTCATTAGCGGGATATTTGGCGGGAAGAGGTAAAGTGACAGCTCGCCGACCGCTGATGTTTTCAAATATAACCTTAAAAACTTTTGCTTTGTTTTATGTAGCCATAATGTATTATAAAAAATACAAAGTGAGAAATATATAAGTAGCATAAGTTATGCTGAAATCTGGGTTATGTTTACGAATTGCATTGAAACGACTCTCAATTAAAACGACTTATTTTCGTGAACGCCGATTGTGTTCTAATGACAGTTCTGTAGTGATGAAATATTTAAATGTTGCTGAGAAAAATGACGCTGCTAAAACGATCGCTGGTCATTTATCCCGTGGAACGTCTCGAAGGGTGGGTTTAAATCTTAATAATAATTAATAAAATGTTCCTCAAAACAAACAAATTTTGACAACTACATGTTTACATCTTTCAGCGGGAAGGGATATCCACTTACAACAAGATATACGAATTTGAAGCTACTGTATTCAATCAGAAATGCACAATGGTGATGACTTCGGTGTCTGGACATCTCCTGGGTTACGAGTTTGTCGGTAGTTATAGGGGATGGCAGTCTTGCAATCCTCTTTCGCTATTCGAGGCACCCGTCATGAAAATGTGCCCTGAAGATTACATTAAAATCAAGGTATGTAAATGAAACAATATCTGATTGAAGAAGATATAATATATTATTTGAGAGATGCTTTGAAATAATTTCTTGGCAAATGACACCTAAAAGCAATCTAATACTCCGGAGTACCTAAATATAAATATATTTTCACAGTATGTACAATAGAATCATTTGAAAAAAAAATGATTACTTGCAGAACTAATATATTTCGAATCAATTTGAACCACTATGTACAAATAGACTCGAACATGCGCTCTAAAATGATTTGTCTGTACCTGAATTATTGAAATTTCGGTATTTATTTCTCTAATAGGGACACACTCAATATGCACTTTTTATTACAAAAACACTTAACATCAGTTAGATAATAATGGGAAGTAAGTATTTCAGTTTCCGGAATTGAAAAATAATGAATTTTAATAGTTATTTCGTTAAAATTAAAAACGAATATTCGCTCGGCGACCATTGTCATTGATGTCAAAGTTTTGAGGTTAGTTTTTTTTCTTCTCTTTTAATCCGAAATATTAATATATGACCCTAAAATAGGTTATTAGGTTCTTAGTTTGGGTTTAATTAAAAAAGGAAAAAAAAACTAGCCTAAAAAGCTATTTTAATATTATTATATCAAAACATGGCGTGAAGAAAAGATGTGAAATTGTCTGTTTTTTAATGAAATATCTATTAAAATGCATTATTTTCCAATTTCGGAAAGTGAAATACTTACTTTTAGTTATTATTTAACTGATATTAAGTGTTTCTGAAATAAAAAGTGAATATTAAGCGTGTCCCTATTAGGGAAATATTTACCGAAATTTCTTCAAAGCATGCGATTGTTCATTTCTCACTTAATAATTTCTCCAATTGTTTCTCATCTTGCACTCACATCACTACTTAAAATCCTTAATAATAAAAGTTATGTATTATTCATAATGGTGTTTATTGATCTACAATATATACAGACAATAATAAAACAAAAAATTTCCATTGTATTCCATTTCTAGGCTGTTTTGACACACTGTAGGTTGGTGCATTGTTTGTTTCCATTGTCATAAGCGGCAGTCATTGCCTTTCAGAACAATTTGCAATTGAATATTGTTGATGAGGTTGCCGTGGGAGGTTTTTCTGGGCCGTGCCCGAGCATTTAACCTTCCCATACATTTATATTACCAAACCAATACAAAGTGTGTACAATAAATATTATGGGTCATAGTTTATCTGTTTGATTTTAATCTTTCAGAAAACACTTGAAAGAGAGGTCCGCAGCTGTCAAGGACTGATTATATGGACAGATTGCGACAGAGAAGGTGAAAACATTGGTTTTGAGATCATTCAGGTCTGCACCGAAATCAAACCCAATCTGCAGATCTACAGGGCAAAGTTCTCAGAAATAACTGCCGCATCTGTGAACCGAGCACTCAATACAATCGGTCCCCCCAATAAGAATATTAGTGATGCGGTCGATGTTAGGATGGAACTGGATTTAAGAATAGGTAAGTACTGCGTTAAATTTATTATTTTTTTAACTGGCAATCTAAAAAAACATTAACACCTGCCAGAAAATACATATTCAAATTATGAAAATTGTATTTTTAGTACCCATCAGCAATGATGTTACAATATATATATACGCACCGTATAAATCTCAAAGCGGCAAGCCAAAAGTAAGTCAGTAGTTTCGATTTCGTAGTTTTAGTACTAAACTGCCACGCCTCGCGTAAAGTTTGTGCTACTTCTAAGTAAATTGCATTAAAAAAGTGACGAAATGCCCTCATGTGTGATGAGAAAATGTTTTCATTACTCGGAAAATACTAATAGGCCAAAGAATAACATCTCATTTGCAAAAACATGCTAATTACTTATTATTTTTCGATTAATATAAATAACACATCTGTTTTCCGCGTGAAGATTTTATGTATCTTTAGAGAAAATGCAAGGCCTCTTAGAGTACAGGGTATGGGCGCGCAACAGCCAAATTACGAAGTCAGTGCTGTCACTAAGTAAATGTTACTGTTTAAATAGTCTAATCACTCTGTTCATTCATGTGCTTGCGGGAAAACAACATATCGTCGCAAGAAAGCAATATTGCTGTAACAGCTAAAACCAAATTGTTCAATGTTGATTTTGTGGTGTGTACATCAGTTAAAATACGTATTATTGACAAAACAGCTAGTTTTTCCAACATCGTACAGTTCTTATTTATCGTTGTTGAGTCACGGGACCCAGATAGATCGACGCAGAAAAAAAACTCTGCAAAACGGTGTATAAAAAGTATTTTATTTATTTATTTATTTATTTCAAAAACATACGGCACAACATGTGCCATTAACATAAATTATATTATATATGTATTATAAAACAATAACAAAACGAAAGTAACAACATAAATTGAAGTTAAATATAAAAACAAAAGGTAAAAAAAGGAGTTGAGGTAGTAAGCAGTAAATAAAAATTAAGATAGATAAATGAAAGTATAAAGTAAAAGCATAAATTTATAAAATATAAAGTATAATGAAAAGTTACAGATTGAGATAGAAAGTTAAAAGGTAGGAAATAATAAGTCAAAAGTAGAATGTATAGACTGTAAGATAGATATCTTAAAAATAATAAAAAGTGTAAAGTTATAAATATTCAAAAAAAGTGTAACAAGTAAAGAGTAAAAAATGCTCTTAGGAGCCAAAAATTGAAGATAATATAAATTTACCAAATATAAAAGGTATCACTGATTATGATATGTTTCTAATCCATAGATATTAGGAACGCTCATACATTTTCATAGGAAGTGGCGGTTACAGACGTATTGCTTTCCTGCGACGATATATGTCAGCAGTAACAATGAGTAACAACAATCACTGTTTGTCTCTTACAAATAAATAAATAATGAATTAATATTATTCTGTGATTAATTTATTTTAGGTGCTGCCTTTACAAGATTCCAAACTTTGAGATTACAAAAAGTATTCCCTGACAAATTAGCTACCAGTCTGGTGAGCTACGGATCCTGCCAATTTCCAACTCTCGGTTTTGTCGTGGAACGCTATAGAGCCGTCGAAAATTTTGTTTCGGAAAGATTCTGGAAAATAAAAGGTGTTTTTTTTACGAATACTACTATGAACATCAACCTTTAATTGCTGACGTGGGAGTCTGTCGGACGACATGCTCACACTTAATCATGTATTTCCGCTTTAAATTATTAAAGATATCCAGAAAAAACATTTTGAACAGATTTTTTTCATGTTTGTACAAAATGTTGAAGGCAGTAAGTAGTTCATAATAAAACCCGTCTCCCAAGTGGGCCATCAGCAATAGTGCCCCTACCAACCCACGTCAACAATTAAAGAAACAATGTCTAAACAAAATATACATATTTTTTTCATTTTTCTTTATTCATTGCATTGTAAATTACGAAATTTGAGGAATTTTGACCATCTAACACATGCCCATGTTGTTGTGGTTGTTATTATAAATTGTTATTATTCCTGTTTTGCTAATGACTTTTTAACGTAGACTATTTTTATTATTTTCCAATATAGATTTTTATTTAATTTGCTGAAAATGATACGATATTGAATTTGAATAGCTACTTATCTTGACTACGGGCAAGGTTCGTAGAAAATCATTATAAGAAGGTTAGCTTACACATTTTTCGGAAAAAAAACGCATCGGGCCGCTCGCAAGCTCGTGACATAACTTGAAGTCCATTTGGAGTCCATGTTTTTCACTTTTAACTAGTTATAACAAGATATTATTTTTTGTCATTAATGCTGGTGACAGACCTAGCTCTAAAAGCGCCAAAGTTTCTTGGCTTGGCTTATTTCAGCATATCGCTTACCTTACATTTCCATATGATAAATGTGCGCCCAACATTTGTATTTGGTTGACATTATTGATCTCATGAGAACGGGTCATTTTTATGACTCGTTCTTGAGTTGAACAGTTCGGCCGTGGAAGGATTTTCGTGTTTCCTCTTCACTCCAATATGGGTTTCTTCAAGACCCGTGTTCCATGTTCACAACCTCATCTTCTCAATAATACCCTCCACACAGCATCCCCAAAGATGACATAGGCCTCGGTGCCTCCTGAGTGCAGCTGATGTTAAAAAAAAATACTTGTATCTTTATCCATGCTGAAATTTTTCTTATTTTGGTATAATTTATGTTGCATTAAATGAATTGTATTTTTCCACTGAAATGTGATGAACAGATTTTGGGCTATTGGGGGGGGAGGAAATGGGGAAGAGGAAGGTGGGAAAGAAGGAGGTGGGAAAGTACCTGGCTATTCAAATAAGGTCACCAAAAAAGCCATTTCAAGCAACGCTTAGATTCCGAATGGTGGTCCTTTGTGGCTTTCACCAAGGTGATGCTGAGAGTATCTACTACTGTGTGCGACTCTTTGTATGAATACTTGTCATGAAAATTTGCTAAATGAGTCTTTTAATTGAAATGAAAATTTGAATGTCTTCAAAGACAATACATTCAAGGCGCTAATAACCTCGATTCCATATCATCAATGCATAAGTAACACTGCAAATATTCCTGGAATCTTTCTCCTCTATTCCGAATATTGTTTTTAATATAATAATTATAATAATATTACCAAGGTATTAAAAATGAATCATTGCTAATGCATTCGGAATCGCTTGACGCCACTTACAATGCAGTAAATTCAAATCTCCCAGTGGAAATTGGACTTCAAGCTATGTTACGACTTTCTAGCCTATCACCGCTCTACCTCCTCGAAGAGCTAACCTTATTAAATACATTTTTCGATAATCTAAAGAAATAATACAATATGGCATTACAGGATGGGGTGGAACTTATGAAAAAACATAGACACCGGCTTTTCATAGCACAAAAATTAAGATTAAAAACAATTCTACTTAAACCATATTCATCAGAGCTTCTGTTTAAAAATTTTAAAGTCAGAAAACTAAATGTGTTATACTTCTACCATGCAATATTACAAATTTACAAAGATAAGATTCTAAATAAAATTGCACTAAAAATAATAAACCTCGGACAAACTTCAATTCTCCCAACTCCAAAATGTAAAAAAACAACGGGGCAATCCAATTATAACTATCTAGGAGTAATTTTTTTAGTACATTATCAGAAAGAACCAGAAATATAAATAACAATTTAAAAAGTCTTAAATTTTATCTTAACCCCTCAGGCTAATTTGTTCCCTTTCGGAAACAACTCATGTACGTCTCATAGAAATTGTTGTGTCTCCATTGCTATCATGGTGAGAAAAATGATCTGAATGGTGTTAGAAAGATAAAACATGCTTTATATTCAAATCTAAAATTTAACCAAAAAATAATTAAAATGTACACCTTTACAAAACCAAAGTTTCCGACAGCAATTTAAAAAAAAATTATGAATCTTTGGGAATTTTTTATTAATTAGTTTTACATGAAACCACATAAAAATGAGGTGACTATAATGTTTACAATACATTTTTTAATAAAATTGTCGGTATTTTTATTTTTTTTCATTGTCAGTAATTTTAGTTAGAAAAAACGTGAAGTGAGCCATTATTTTTTATTTTTTATTTAAATAAAACATACAACGAAGTTGCATTCCCATGAGTTATCAAAACTCATTAAGGGATCGCCAATTGGTACATTTGAAAAGATAAACCCAACCCAACCCAATATGCAGACACAATAAATGAAGAAAAATTTTACAAAACATTTTACAGAAGCAACATACAGACACAAACATATGAAGAACCACTTTACAAATATTTCACAGAAACATCTTATAAGATTTTATGAATAATATTATAACCACTCATTTGATTTATGTACTGTTGGTGTCACAAAGTTAAAATAAAGTATCCTCCATGATGGACTATAGAAATGCATAAAAAACAAATCAGGAAAAATACAATAAAAGGTACATGCTCAAAAATACACAGACCTAATACAACATAAAAACTTACATGATAAGATTTAAAAAAAAGATATAAACTGCGCCCATGAACAGAGTTTGTACCTACTTATGACTCGTTTTCCAAATAACATAAAATTTTTTTTATCTTTGCATTAAAAATTTTTATATTTCAAACTTTATACTTTTATTTTGAATCATAAAATTTTAAAGCATATTTTATCACCTTTTAGTTTTCAGAAATAATATTCCATTATTTGAATTTTATTGTCTTGCTGCAAAGGTGAAATATTTTGACATTAGTACCCTTTACACACAGAGTTCGGAGCGGGACGTGCCCCGCGCCACTTCAGGCCGCCGCGCAGAAAAGTAAACACCGAAAGTAAGAAAACGGTTTACAGCGCACTTCACTGTGAGACTTTTCTGCGTGGCGGCCTGAAGTGGCGCGGGGCACGTCCCGCTCCGAATTCTGCGTGTAAAGGGTACTATTGTCTGCAAAGGTGAAATATTTTGACCTTCTGACAAAATATGCCTGAGGCCTAAGTAAACTATATACTTTAACAAAGAAACACTGGTAACATAACAACACGTCCCCCATACACACAAAACTAGCTTTATTAAGGCGATACATCTTATATATTACAGTAAGGCCCTCCGTTCATGGAGATACTTACAAACTGCGGGATTGTGACGCAACCACAAGTACCCTTCAGATATACTACTCTTTAATGCTGGTTTCCGTACACGGCGCTACCTGAAATATACTGATATACTGACTTGATCATTTTTCACGTGCAGCCGTGGAGTTAACACGATGTCAAGGATGTCAAATGACTTTTTTCCAACGTCAATCCATGCCTTCTCCACTAAATCCTTTCTTATGTATTCTGGTAATGTATACATAGTTATATAAACACGCATTTTTTTCCACTTCCAGAACAAATCTAACATTACTTTCACGTTCAGACGCCGTTTCTGTCAAACGTCAAACAAAAGTAGTAGACACGAATGCTGAAACGCATAGCGCGCTACCAGCACCGTCGGTAGCATGCAACTGACTTCGAAACGACAGCCGTCGCGTAGCACCGTGTACGAACACCAGCAAAATTGTATGGCGGGTACTCACGAGCGGTGCGCATGCTACGCGTGTGAGGCTCGAGTAGCTTTTAAGTAGCTCCATGTACGGAGGCACTAAATGAAATTTTTACTATGTTCATAAAATATTAACATATTAAATAGAAAAATATTTTCTGTAAATGAAGTAACATTATTATTATTTTTTAATATCAGTCTCTCACACCCTCAACAACCTAACTGTGGACTTTACCTGGAAGAGGGGGAGGTTGTTTGATGAGCAGGCATGCTTGGTGATTCACGACCTGTGTTCTGAGAACCCTATGGCCACCGTGCAGAACATCAAGAGCAAGCCCAAATCTAAATGGCGTCCTTTACCGCTGGATACTATCGTAAGTCTAATGATTATTTACAAATGCAAGAATATTATTTTTGGAACTAACAAGTAAAATCAAAGAAAGAAAGTGTTTGTGTTTTAATTCTGTTTATTGAAGTGCTTTTGGACACACAACATTCTTTGTTTACCCACATAGACCACATAAAGGAGTCCGTGTGAGAAGCATGGATTTTTGAAATCCTACCCTAAATCCTACCCCTACCGCTATTATGTCTCCTTTGCAATCCCTCCCTCTGCCCCTCCCTCATCCGCGTCCTTTCCCATGCGTAAGCCTGAATTCCTCCTTCCACCTTCCTCCTTCTCTCGTACACGCTCCCGCGAACCCCCACCCTCTTTCAATCCTCCTGGATTTCCTCGCTGCCACTAAACTGTATGAAATACACACATTTTTCAAACAAACCACGCTCAACCTATTGTAATATTTTTATACAAATTTTATAACGCCAGAGCTCACCATTATATACAGAAACCTTCGCAGGCATGCGCACTACAAATTACCAAATTTTTAACACAATCGGATGGATGGCTCGGGAACGCAAACAAAGAAACATTCATTTTATGTATAAAGATGACGGTTCTTGTAGAGTAGGTGAGTTATTATGACAACAGTGTCAGCCGACGCATGGCGGATCGCTTGACATTTTAGCTGGCTAAGGGTTAATTCATTTTCAACTTTGCGAAACTAATTAAAAAAATAGTAAAAATCCGTATGTTCCTGCTCTCTTTCTCTTTCTTTTACATGAATCACGTAAGAGAAAGAAAAGAGGTCACAACAAGGCCATCAGTAATATTCTTTTAACATGTACCTACAAGTTCAAACCTCCATTGCCAGGAAATGGAAAAAATCGGTTCACGCAAACTGCGGATAAATGCTAAGGAAGTGATGAAGATAGCGGAGAAGCTATACACCCAGGGGATGATCAGTTACCCGCGCACAGAGACCAACATCTACCCGAAGGAGCTAGACCTGGCGCTGCTGGTGCAGCATCAGACCCCTGACGGAGACTGGGGCGGCTTTGCACAGGGCATCCTAGACTCGGGGGGCCCCAACCCAAGGCAGGGGAGCAAGAGTGATCAAGCCCATCCTCCTATACACCCTACTAAACATGTCACCAGTAAGAAAAGTTTTATTAAAATTGTGTGAGAATGAGTCGGCCATGTGGCAAACATATTTTTTAACGCTGTTATCCTCAATTTCTACAGTAGGGTAATAACAATAATTAATTTTTTTTAAAGTTCTCCCGAAGCCATTGGGATTATGTCATCCCCAGTTAGGGGCCATCCATAAATTACGCCACACGAATTTTATGATTTTTTTTACCCCTCCCCCGTCCCTGTCACACATCGTCACATTTGTGAGACCCCCTCCCCCCTAATGTGACATCGCATATTTTGCAAATTTACATCTAAAAATAATCAAAACAGTAGTTAAAAAATTTTTTTCAAGTTTTTTTGTTTACTTTTAAGTTTTGCATTTTAATAATTTAGATTTTTACATGTGACGTCACAGAGCTAATGACCCCCCTGTACCCCTTGTCACACAATGTCACACTTCTCTCACACTCCCCTCCCCCCCCTTAAAGTGTGACGTAATTTATGGATGGCCCCTTAGGGGAAAGTTGCGGGGCTCATTGAAGTGGGGAGGAGAAAAAAAAAGCTAAAGCCATGTTGACTGCCTCCATGGTCAAGGAGAAAGATCCTCGGATCCAGAGGCCATGGGTTTCGAATCCCGGGGTGGCAAATAAATTTTATTCAACTTTTTTTTTTAAAAGAAAGAAACATTCCCGAGTTACGAATAACCCAACAATGTTTGAAAATTTCCTACTACCACCACAGTAAGCCGAAAATGTTGCTTGAGTCGTGATGGAGGACTTAGCTAGCCGAGGAATCGAACACGCGACGCCTGGGTGGGACCCAACGCGATGCCCGCTCAACCACTGACCGGTCGAATAATCTGTCAATAATCTGTTTAATTTCACAATTAATTAATTAACTCTAATATTATAGTATATTTGCGATACATTCCCAAGTGGTAGATTCTTTCAGTTTCGCCCAGGTGAAAGACTATCATTCAGAATTGAAACATTGCTTCAAACGACTTTAACCGTGTTTGGTGACCAAATCTGAATATTCATTATTTTTATTAAGTTCTTCAATATTGTATCAATCAACATTGCATAAAGTTGTCTCATTATTGTTCCGTACATAGTATGTATTTATCTTTAACAATATTTGTTTCAGATCTATCCGGCAATGAGAAGAAGGTCTACGAGTTGATAGTCCGCTCGTTCCTGGCCTGCTGCTCCAAGGACGCCCAGGGTCACGAGACCATTGTGGAAGTGGACATCGCCGGCGAGAAGTTCACAGCGAGCGGCCTCATGATCCTGGCCAGGAACTACCTGGACGTATATCCGTACGACAAGTGGTCGGGAAAGGAAATACACGTCTACGAGGTGAAGTTCATATTAAATCAATTTAGGCCCTAAAGCGGTGGCTAGAACCAATGGACATTTAGTTTTTTGATTGTAAGCGTATGTAACAGAAACAGAGGGAGACAATTTAGGAGGTGGTTATGGTACCGCCACCCCGGGAATCGTTTGTTGGATAACCAACACCCCTGCCATAGTTCACCCCAAGTGGTTCGCTATGTTTGGTGATTAGGGGTGCTAGGGTTCATGGGGTGAGGTTTGTCTAGGTCTTGACGGCAGATGCGTTTGCGCACCTACTGCATGGCGGGCCGGATCAGGAGAGACTGATTGAGAAATTCCTTTTGACCTTTCCAACCGGACTTTCTCAATCCATTGCCTTGCATCACAGCGGGAGGAATTGATTCTTATGTCCGTCACTCCTGGACATACTGACTCACAGATTCCCATCCACCTCTTATTCATTTTTCCTTCCCAAAACTTCCTTTCCCTAAAAGACCCTCCACATAGCATCCCCGAAGATGACGCCCCCAGAGAAATCGTTTTCCTCAAGGCCTCCTGTGTGGAGCCAATGTAAAAAATATATATATTTGGCGTGGAAGTATGCCATCTTCTTTTGCTGAGTTATTATCAAACTGCCATCTTCCTATTTTCTAATATCTTTCTATTATGACCGCTTGTCACAAAAAAAAATGATGCATTAGTTAACCGGTTGAATGCCTTGGTATTTACGGATGAAACTCGAAAATTTCGCGATGTTTTGACTTTTGACGTAAATTTTGTGGGTTAATTTTATGCTTTGGTATATAATATTTACCGAAATACGTTCCTTGAACAACAAACTACGCTTACAAACAACTTTACTTGCGTTTATTAGACAAATTGATAGGTTTATCGATCTTTTTATGACACGCGACGCTCAAAGTTTGACAACTCGAATCGCGGCAGAAATGCCCATTTCCAAAGTCATAGAAATGTCCAAAGACAATTATTTGAGTAGCTAAGTGTGTTTCTTTTATCTGTTACGTCAAGAACAAGAATGCCCCAAGCGATTCTGACCTTGTTCTTCATACATTTTCTTTATACTAAGGTTTAAAATCGCATATCAAAAAGTTTTTTTTTAAATTTTTTATTCGGCTATAGGGCGCGCACCGGCGCGCCAACGACACGCAACCTGTTTTAAACATTCTAAACTGTTAAAATTTAGATTGGAGTTCAAAATATATTTATTTTCAAATAAATTACCATAGGTTTTAATCACCGATGAAACAGCCAGGTTTTATTAACGCTTTGTTTTGACTGCACGCCTGTTGTGTGTCAAATAATTTAAAGAATAATTTTGTATAGGAAGGACAATCATTTCTACCCACACTAATGGACATCGTGGATGGACAGACATCGGCGCCCAATCTCTTGACTGAAGCCGACCTTATAAGCCTTATGGAAAAACATGGAATAGGTGAGAAAACAGACTTAATCCTTCAGGCATATAGAAATCATTGTGTCTCCCTTACTTTCCAAGGTTAGAAATATAATCTAAACAGTGTTAGAAAGAGAAAATCCCACGCTTAATGTTAAAATCTAAAAGTTTACCATAAAATAATTAAAATGTACGTCTTTATGAAACCAATGTGAATTTTTTATTAATTCTTAGTAGTAGTAATATTTTTATTAACTATTAATGCAAAAAAGTGAATTGACGATAATGTTTATAATACATTTGCTTAAAATATGTGTTTTTATTTTTTTTTTTTGTTATCAGTAATTTTAGTTAGAAAAAACGTACGGTGAGCCATTTTTAAAACTTTTTTATGTTTACATTAAAAATTTTATTTTTCAAAAATTATGTTTATTTTGAATTATAGAATTTAAAAGCGTCTTTCATCACCTTTCAAAGACAGTTTTTAGTTTTCAGAGACATTCAGAAATATTCCATTTATTTGGATTTTATTGCAAAGTGGAAATATTTCGACCTTCCGACAAAAAAGGCCCGAGGGATTAAGTAGTTACTTAAATACCTCTCCACAGTTTATTATAAACTATTACAAACCCTATGTTTTATGTTTTTTTTTTAAATTTTAAATGGGAAATCATACATTATTAATTAATAATAATTCATAATAATTTGTACAAAGAAATGTGACTATCTCAATGACAATTATTTATTCAAACATTCTTCAGGCAGGTACGAACCATTAGTGAATAATGGAAATAAGAAATTCCAAATAAAACACCGATTTCACATTTCAACAAAGAATCTTTTTTGTACCATTAATACATGACAGGAAACGGAATGTACAAACAAATTTACAGACAAATTTACAGACGAAATGCAAAACGGTCATGCTGTACACATTTGACTTTAAGTCGGGTTGACTAAAAGTCGCTTCAGTATTTTCGATTCCAAATAGTGGTCTTTCACCAGGGCGATGCTAAAAGTATATATCACTAATGTATTTTGAGCTTTCCCTTATTTATCGTCGAAGAAGAAGATAGTGCTAATAAATCTAAACAAAAATGTGAAAAAGAACAAGACAAATAAAAAAAAAGCTAACGGTCACAACTGGGACTCGAACCCAGGATCTCTCGTCTTACTGGGTCAAGCGCTTTAACCAATTAGACCACTGAGACTATTCTTATTTTTAAGTCAATTTTGTCTATCTCATTATTTCAATTTCAGAAAGAACAATATTACCTTCTTCAAATTTTTTCCCACATTTTTTGCAGCTGCCTTTTTAAATGATAATAACAAATGTTCGAAGAACTGATGTGCAACCTAGATAGTGTCTAGGATAAACATATCAGATTTTATTTATATGGGACACCTATTGGCTTTTTTCTAAAAGTCTAAATGAATACTCAATTTAATAAGTATCATGAAAGAGAGATGTTCTAATAAAAAAAATATATTTTCCCTTATTTCTTTGATTGATTGGTCATTCCCAGGCACGGATGCGACACATGCTGACCATATTGAGACAATCAAGAAGCGATCATACGTGGCGCTGGCGGACAATATCCACTTTGTGCCGGGCCTGCTGGGAATGGGGCTGGTGGAGGGCTACGACGCCATGGGACTCAGTTTCTCCAAGCCGCACCTGCGCGCCGCACTCGAGGCCGACCTCAAGGATGTGTGCGAGGGGAGGAAGCGACCACAGGATGTTCTGGCTCAGCAGGTTGGTATTAATGTCAATCATTCAATCGATTAATTGATGAGTCAATCAATCAGTGATTGAATCAATAAAAGAATGAATTAATAAATTAGTTTGTGAATAAATCAAATTATAAATGAATCAATCAATTAATTTTGTTTCCCCAGCTCCAACGTCGAGTGACACTCTACATGGTGTAATATTTCTTTTTGCAGACAATTTTAAAATAGAAGGGATTTTTTTTTTACTAAAACTTTTAAATCACAATTGAAAGATATATTCTAGAATCGCACGATACTTTAGTAATAATAATATTTAACTTATTTATATAGCGCCGTTCTCGTCAAAAATCACCTCAAGGGCGCTACAAACCTGCTATGGTCAAGGAATTGATGAATTTTGTTTAGGGCCGCACCTCACCGCAGTTAGAGGCGCACGTATCGATGTTACAAAAGTATACCAGTAATTATCGTACCGTGCTGTCGTCAACATCTTATCTCCAACTGTGCATTATCGTGTTTGTTTACGTGCGGACTCGTTGAATGGATTATTTGTGATTTCTGTTCTCTGTAGCTTGATTGTGTGTTAGTGAAATAATCCTCGATCCCATCATATCTAAAAAAATAAAGCGAAATGTATCGAAAAGGCCAAAGGCCGAAAAAAATTTCACAGATGAACTAATATCAATTTTATTTACAAAAAAGATTAAATTTAAATAAACATGATTTTGTCGTGGAGCTGGTGGAATAAAAACAAAAAAAGGCTTGGAGTGGAAAGTGTTAAATCATAGAAATGTGATAAAAATTACCATTGTACCCAAGCACAGTTTTTGCCTTACATACCTTACATTTTTTTGTAACTGTTCCAATGACATATTATATCAAAAAATTTAAAAAATAAATTAATTTCTAGGTTGCTAGATACAGAGAGGTTTTCGTGACAGTGACTGATGAAGCCAACAAAATAGATCAAGCACTCAGCGAGAGGTTCAACCAACAGCCCATGGCGGTAGCCGCACAGGATGATCAAAATTCTGCTGTGTTCAATAAAACTGGTAAATATCATACACGTACTAACATTAAATGATGAATAGGTGGTTCATAACTCTCTACATAAGTATAGCCCTGGTGAGACCACCATACAGAATCGAAACATTGCTTGAAATTGCTTTACCCGTGTTCAATGACCAGATTTGAATAGCCAGTTACTTTCCAACCTTTTTTTGTATCTCTTGGGCATTAATTACGTAACAATTTCTAGATATTTTGTTTTGAAGAGTTTTACTTTCCATGTATATTTGTAAAAATCACACCTCCCTTCCCCTAAAATCACCACTTCCACTACCCCCACCTAATAAAATCTAATCATTTCTGTGCTTGTATAAATTTTTAAGTTAGTTTTAAGTTTGCTAGTGAATGACACCGATGTGTCAAAACCGGTAGCAGAAAAAATAAAATTTAAGCAACAAATGTACATGGAAAGTAAAACTCTTCAAAACTTTCCAACCTTCCTCTTCCTCGATTGCAACAATAATTTCAAGTGACAGCTATTGTGACTTTCGGCCACTTTCTCCTTTGAGAATCAACAGAGTGCAAGTCTTTAGTTTTCTAGTTGTGAATTTTTACAAATTTCTAAAATTTTTATTTAATTTCAACGTTTAGTATAACCAACGAAATCTTGAATTGATTCATATAACTATATATTAAAACGAGGACAAAAATTTGAATCGAATCAAGAATTATAGATATTTTAAGTGGGTACCTATGTTAGGTACCAAATTTGATTGATAGATTTTCGAAAAAAACTCTTCATCGCGTTTCAAATCACAACGGTGCTAAAGAAGTTTTCACTTCAAAAACACTTTCTTTGTTTGAATGGCAATACAATGCATGCCGGGTACTCGCTGGTTGCTTATATTTTTAATTATATTTTCAAAACTGCGTCAATTTTTAGAAAATATAACATTTCAAACTTTAAAAATGAAGCACTTTATAAACTAAACAGAAAATTATATTCTCAATGCAATTAAAAATTCATGTAAAGGTTCATTTTCACTCCGTATCATATAATTTTATGAAATATATAATAATATGTACAGATAATGCATATTTAATAGAAATATTCTTTGCTTGTTCACGAGCTCAGAAAGGCTATTCCCTAAAATTTGTGATAAGAGATCGTTCTCACGCGAGAAGTGCTGTCAGATTTGTGTGATTTTCTACAGCTGTTAAATGAATAAATAATCATGCAAATTTGCAGGAATTCGTGTTTAAAACGACCCAAACTAAAATATGTGACAGCTCACAGCTGAAATTTTGACATTGGCCGATAGAAAAAGCAAATAACAGCCGTAGAAAAACGATCTCTTATCACAAATTTTAGGGAATAGCCTTTCAGTAAGTTCAACTTAATATAAATTTAATTTATTTTTGTCATTTGAAAACCGTTGTCTTTATCACGCAACGGAAATTAACGATAGTGATTATTTATCTACATATATTTTTTTCAGTTAGTAACAGCGTATTAAAAATAACAGTAAAACTCACTTTGTATAAGGTTCCCCACAAGAGAAGTTTCACGCTTAAACAAGTTTTTCAGTTGGATTCCAATTTTGAATTTTAAATGCCTAAACAAAATGGTGGGAAGTTTTTTTTTTTTGTTGTCTGTGATATTTTTTTTTTTTTTTTTTATGTTAACTCCACACAGGAGGCCCTGAGGGAAATAATTTCCCTCAGGGCCTATGTCATCTTTGAAGATGCTGTGTGGAGGGTGCTGTTGAGGAGAGGAAGGAGTGAACATGGGTCTTGAAGAGACCCATATTGTAGGAGGGAGGAAACACAGAAGTCGGCAAATCGTTCCACAGCCGGGCTGTTGAACTCAAGAACGAGTCGTAGAAACGACCCGTTCTCATGTGACTAATGTCAACCGTGTACAAATGTTGAGCGCGTGTTTGGCGTGTTTCCCGACTATGCACCGGTGCCGAGGGGATCAGTGACGCTAGTTCCTCGGAGCATCTTCCATTGTAATACCGGTAGAACAAGGACAGCATTCCCACCTGACGCCTGTGCTCTAAAGATTGCAGTCCATTTGTTAAGTTAGGAGAATCTATCAAACGGACCGCCCGTTTCTGCACAGAGTCGAGGGTTTTTTTCAGGTATTTTGGGACTCCAGACCAGAGGTGGCTGCCAAATTCAACCGTGGGGCGCACTTGCGATTTGTACAGGGTTAGCAGTTGTGTACTATTAAAGTATCTGCGGGCCCTGTACAGTACGCTCAGTTTCTGAGAGGCTAACTTAACTCTGGCCTCGATGGAGCCCCCGTACCTGAGCTGGTCACTTAGAGTTACACCAAGCATATCAATGGAAGGCCTGTTCGGGAGATTGCTTCCGTTGAAGGAGACTAGATTATCATTCCGATCCCTTTTAGACGTAATCAGACATGATTGGGTCTTTGAAACATTAAATTCGACGAGGTTATTCTTACCCCAAGAGAAAACACTCTCGAGGTAACCGTCCATTCTTTGTTTCAAAGCCCTCCGAGCCATTGGGATTTGTGAGCCCTTTGGAGGCTTGTCAAACAAAAAGCTATCATGGACTGTACTGTCATCCGCGTAACAATGAATCGGTGCACATGTCAAGAGGTCATTGATGTGCAACAGAAACAAAGTCGGAGACAGAACCGATCCCTGTGGGACGCCAGCATTTATCGAATGCGAGGAAGAGGTGAAACCATCAGCAACCGCCTGAATCGACCTCTCCCTCAAAAAGTCGGCAATCCACGTACACAAGGAAGCGGGAAGTCCGTAAGAAGGCAGTTTGTTGACAAGCCCTCGGTGCCAAACCCGGTCAAAGGCCTTGGAAATATCCAGTGCAACGGTTTGGGTCTCACCAAAGCGTTCCAGGCACCGCCCCCAAACATGTGTCACATACGCGAGAAGATCACCGCACAAGCGGTTCCGCCGGAATCCGTATTGACGGTCGTCTGACTTTAGACTGATGTTAATTTAAATTTGTCCAAATAAACGAGGCTAGCAATGGAGTGCTGATACCTGCCCTGTATGTCAGTGAGGCATGGAACTTACAGAGGAAGGATGAAAGTAGACTGAACATTGTGGAAATAAAATCCCTGGGACGTATGTCTGCTAAAACCATGTTTTTGACCGTATGAGAGTGGTTAATATTGTCTTCAATGATTAAATATTGCAATTTGCGGTTTCTTTCAATAAATTATTCCATTATAACTTTTATTTATTTGTTGTTTTTACTTATTTTCAGTGATGAAATGTCCCAAGTGCCGGATGGACATGACTCTCCGCACCAAGAAGGATGGACTGGGACAGTTCATCAGTTGCATGGGATATCCTCAGTGCAAGAATGCCGTCTGGTTCCCCGGGCTGGTGGAGAAAGTAGTGGCGCTGGATACTTCGTGTGACGTGGTTAGTTATACAGTATAACTCTCTTAAGAAGTTACCTCTTAAGAAGTTTCGTGGCTTAAGAAGTTTGGTTTTTTCAGTCCCTCGGCCCACAATTGGCCTAATTTTTCCCACATATAAGGTTTTCCTGCTTAAGAAGTTTATTTTTTCCGGTCCCTTGGAAAACTTTTTAAGAGGACTTCACTGTAATAATAAATTACTAAGGTTGGTTGGTTTGAACCACCGTAACATTTGGCAGCGATGATTTTTTCTGATTCCCGTTATTATCCGATTTTGACTGATTCCCTTTAATATCTGATTCTCGGCCCATTGCAACATTCGATTAAATTTTGATCAGCCGTCAAGCATAACAGCATGAATATTACGCAACCATCTTCTTTCACTTCTTTTTCAATTCCATAATAAATTATTGTCCCTCAAATTTGAGTTAATAACACATTTGTTTGCTTCAATTCCAGTGTGGGCCTTCGTTCAAACAACTAGAGATCCACTGGAAGGGAAGATCCTTAGAGCACCTGTATCCGTCCCCCCATATTTGCTGTCTCGGCGGATGCGACTCAAACCTGATGCAAATTTTACAAATCTCTTCAGGCCAACCAAACAGGCCAAATACTCAGACAACGGCAGTCAGAAACACGTCCAACGATAGTGGCTTCCCTACTTCAACGTCCAGAGTAGTACCACGCAGCCAGAATGTTGCAAACACCCGAAATACTGAACCAATTTGGTCGAACAGAGATGACGCAAACCCGAGGCCCGCTGTTCTAAATAGTTCTAATCGTACGGGTCCGAATAGTAGTGCTCAAAACAGCACCTGGGGCCAAAATACCACCGGTCAGAGTGGAGGTGACAATAGTGCGGTCGGTTGGTTTAGTGGTACAAACGATAGTGGCTATAATAGTAGAAATCAATTTGACGGTCGAGGGAACACTTCCACGAGGGGAGGTGGGAATAGCAGTAACTCTGCGAGAGGAGGTGGGAATGGTAATTATACGAGGGGAGGCGGAAATAACAGTAATTCTACATGGGGAGGCGGTAACAGCAGTGGAAATAACAGTAATTCAACATGGGGAGGTGGTGACAGCGGCGGAAATAACAGTAATTCTACTTGGGGAGGTGGGAACAGTAGTAACTCCACGTGGGGAAGTGGGAATACCGGTAATACAGCGAGAGGAGGCGGGAATAGCAGTAATTCAACTAGGGGAGGTGGGAACAACCCTGGGTGGGCATCTTCAGCACCATCTGACGCAGATGATACGCAGGTGGTTTGTAACTGCGGAGAACCATCAATTCTCCTAACAGTCAGGAAGCAGAATGAAAATTATGGTAAGTTTTCAAAGTTATGTGTAGTCTTAAATGCCTTACGTGAAACTAAATAGTTCTCAATTTTTTACATAATTTGTACTTAGAGCTCAACAAATTAGAAAATGGGGAATGACCTTTCGTTTAATGCGCGCAGCTGTGCTGAAGCTGCTCAGTATGTATATGTGGAAAAGGATCAAGAAAAACACACGGCGTTGGAAGGCTCGGTCATATTTCCTCCGGCTAGTATGGATGAAATCGGATGGTCTATATGCAGCTTTGATGATTTCCAGTTGACCCCGCCTCCTACACAATTGCATTTTTTGCAAATCTACCGCAGTTTCTCTATGTACACATTTATTTTTCTTATAGGTAAACAATTTCACAAATGCCAGAAGCCGAAAGAAAGTGGCGGCTGTAATTTCTTCTTGTGGGCAATACCTGACCCTGTCGGGGCGGGGCCCTCGTCAGACCACATGCCGATGATCAATAATTCCAGGGGAAGGGGAAACAGCAGAGGAAACACTTCTGGCAATGGCGACCGGGGATCCTCAAACAACACAACTTCTTGGGGAGGAAACAACAGTAATAATCCCACGTCTTGGGGCGATTCGGGATCAGGAGCATGGAATCCACCTAGCAACGGGGGAGGGGATACACCAATGTGCAATTGCAATTTGCCTAGTAAAAAGTGAGTTTAGTTTTAACAGCTTTTTCTATTGGAGCGAGTATCTACCATGAATAAATAATACTCATTTATACGCTGGTCATTACCTTCCGAACGTTAGCAACACCAGCTAATAACTTGCAGATGGATGATTTGAGATTTTTCACCACCAAAAATACTATCATAATTAGTTTTTGGATTATTACGCTGTGTTGCACTTCCTCCTTCTTTTCCAGCAATTCGGAAAATGTTACAGTGTCCATCATCTGGGCAGATGAATGTGTAGCTGAAGTTTTTATATATGTAAAAGTGGGCCTCCTTTTCTCTTAGGGCCGGTATTTCAGTATAATAATTGTCTAAATTTTTGTTATTTTCGGTTAGAGGCACTGCTGAAAACCAGCTGCATTCCGGGAGTAACCCTGAATATATAGCTGAGCAGTGACCGATTTTTTAATAAAAACAATGTTATAAAAATAAACAAGAGGTATGACTTTGTAAATTATCTATTGACAAATAAATGTCTGCAAGAACTGCATGTCAAGAACTGTGCTTATCCCTGTCATCTCTAATCTCAATATGTATTAATATGCATTTATTTTTTTTTATTTAATATTTATGGTAGGTGCAAACTATAATACCGAAAATGTACTTTTATATTTTTACAAATTATAATTATAAGTACCATGTAATTGAACAGAAGTAAAGTGATATCTTTGAGAGGTGATTATGGACGATTGTACAATAGAGAGTGTGGAAATGGGGTAATATGAGAGCGATGATAGGTGGAAATATACTTCCGCTTGCTTATTTATTGATAAAAGAAGAGCATTAGCTCGTGGTGAAGATGAAAGCTTTAAAATGGTGTGCGAATTATTGCATGTTTTATGGGTATTCATATCATTAGATGACTTGTTTCAGTTCGACCAAAAACAAAAGACCGCTCCCTAGTTTTGTCTGGAATGAAGGGAGGTGAAGGTGGCTAGTCACCAACGAGCCCCAGCGAGCTACTAATATATCACGCTCTTTGTGCACATGGCAACAGACCTGCATGTGCGCATTTTCAGTTGCTTTACAGTGAAACCCTCTTTAGAAGTTTTCCAAGGGACAGGAAAAAACAAACTTCTTATGCAGGAAAATCTTATGTGTGGGAAAAATCGGGCCAATTTTGGGCCGAGAGACCGAAAAAACCCAACTTCAAGCCACCAAATTTCTTGAGAGAGAATTTCTTAACCGGTTGAACGCCTCGGTGTTTACGGATGAAACTCGAAAATTTCGCGATGTTTTGACTTTTGACGTAAATTTTGTTGGTTAATTTTATGCTCTGGTATGTAATATTTACCGAAATACATTCCTTGAACAACAAACTACACCTACAAACAACTTTACTTGCGTTTATTTGACAAATTGATAGGTTTATCGATCTTTTTATTACCCGCGGCGCACCCAGTTTGACAGTTGAAAATCGCGGGAGAAGTGACATTTAGAAAGTCAGAGAAACCATTCTAAATAATAATTCGAGTGGCTAGGTGTGTTTCTTATATCTGTTACGTCAAGAACAAGAATGCCCCAAGCGATTCTGACCTTGTTCTTCATACATTTTCTTTATACGTAAGGTTTAAAATCGCATATCAAAAAGTTTTTTTTTTATTTTTTTATTCGGCTATAGGGCGCGCACCGGCGCGCCAACGGCACGCGACCTGTTAAAAGGGTTTCACTGTATTTAGATATTTCACCATTTATTTTGTTGTTTACAGTCTCACCGTTAATAAAGAAGGTCCGAACAAGGGCAAGACGTTTTTTAGCTGCCCGAATCCCGCATCCAACCGCTGCAACTTCTTCCAATGGGGCGAGGAATCCGGAGAACCTTCAACTTCGTGGGACTCGGGACCATCTCGTAAGTACCTCATTTTTAACACATATACGGCAACTTATGTTCCAATGCGATTTTTAAAATGTTTTTAAATGGCAATACCGAGATGGTTCAAAGAAAAATGATGTACCTATGATATTTTAACCCCTCGGGCCTCATGCCTATTTTGTGGATGGTCAAAATATTTCCGCTTCGCCAATAAAATCCAAATAAATGAAATTTTTCAAAATGCATCTGAAAACTAAAAACTGTTTTTGAAGGGTGGTTAAATAAACTTTCAAATTTTACAATTCGAAATAAATATTTTTTTTGAATTACAAAAATTTTTAATGCAAACATTAAAAAGTTTTAAAAATGGTTCAACTCGCGTTTTTTCTAACTAAAATTATTATAAACGCAAATGTATTATAAACGTTATCGTCTACTCACTATTTTGTCATTTCATGTAAAAATAATTAATAAAAAATTTCCAAACTTTCATAATTTTTTTCAAATTGCGGTCGGAAACTTTGGTTTCATAAATGTGTACATTTTAATTATTGTTGTATAATAATGAATTAAATTGTTATTATTGTTGTATAATAATTAATTTAATTAATATTAAAATTGATTACAAATGATGATTTTTAAGAATGGGAGTATGTATACATAATTCAGTAACTTGTTTTGAAGTTCTTATTTTTATAAATTTTTCAGAGTCTCGAGGGCGTGGCAGAGGTCGCGGTAGAGGGGCCCCAAGGGGCGCCTCTGGCTCTCAGGGGGCTTCAGACAGCACCCGGGGCTCTGGGGAAAGAGCCAAGAAGAGGTGTGGAATCTGCCGAGAGGAGGGTCACACCAGAAACAAATGTCCACGACAATAGATAAAAGAAACAAGGGATATGGACCAGGAACCATTATTATTATGAAGCTAAAAAAGCTCGCACAAGTGTCGCCAACATCTTTCACAGATACTACTGCAAATAGCAACCACCCACAGCGGCGCCCTGCCTTTTTTTCTACTTTCCATTGGCTTCACCACTTTGATAGTCCATACAGTTTGGTTGTAGAACGGCAACATTCAGTACCTATATACAGTGAAACCCTCTTAAGAAGTTTTCCAAGGGACCGGAAAGAACAAACTTCTTAAGCAGGAAAACCTTATATGTGGGAAAAATTGGGCCAATTTTGGGCCGAGGGACTGAAAAAACCAAACTTCTTAAGCCACGAAACTTCTTAAGCGGGAACTTCTTTGGAGGGTTTCACTGTATATCTCCCTTTATTAGCTATGTTCCTGATCATAATAACAACACTTTGATTAATGTTGACTGCAGTGCCTTACGATTATGTTTCATAAGTATATAAATAAATCACTTTTTAATTACGTTTTGTTTATTTTAAGTATTGTTTTTATGGTTAATAAATACAGTGGATTACCTACGTAATTTGTACATTAATTTAAACAGGGTGTTAAGGAACATACTTGACTTACTTTAACCAGCAATTCCTGACATTATGTAGAGTAAAAAATGTAAATGAAATTTTGGTCTCCGGTGATATTTTAGATTTTTTTTGTTAAAAAAATAAACATAAATCAGTAGGTATTGGACAGTTAGAGGCGGGGAGAGGGTTGGTTGGGTAATATTAGAAATCTCTGGTTAAATTAGTCGAGTACGTCCCTTGGAGGGAGTCTGGTCCAGCCGAGTTTTTTTTTTTTAATGCATTTTTTTCAAAGATAAAATTTATTTTCATCCACGTAATTTTTGTTACTTGTAAAAGGTATACTTGAACAAGAAACACTAAGTCTACGTCCGCATAGGCAGGCGGCTTGCTTAGCGCCTAGAGCTTAGGCGGCTTGCTTAGCGCCTAGAGCCTAGTGGCTTGCATTCTGGCTACTTGCTAGGATACACGGTGACCGCACTGAAGGTGGTTTGCGTGGTGGGTTGCTAGGTGCCTTGGTCATTTGCTTGTCGGCACGTTGACGAGATGTCACTTTCAAAAATACATAGCTCTAAAACTGCTACTTACTGAAAATTCATCTTTAAAATATACCATTTCACGGCCTTATCCATCATGTTGGGTTCATGACATAAATAAGTCACGGTCAAGTCATGGGGAGTTTAATGTTCCATATAAACAATTGCGTAATTTTGACGAATATTTGCGTATGTCCAGAGAAACATTTGATCTACTTTTCAGTAAAGTTAAAGAAAAATTAACTCTTTTGGATACTCATCTTAGAAAAAGCATAAGCAAAGCTTATCATAAACAAATCACTTTTTAGTACTACCATCTTTTTCTACTTCGATTGCTACCTCTTCCCATACTTTCTCTGCTGTTCATTAGCTGAATTCCAAAGGGGTTCTCTTTTAAAAACAGATGCAATTAATATTTCATCCATTTTTTCCCTGCAAAATGCCTCGCGCCCGCGACAAAAAACCAACATGTTTGTTTACTTCGATTGTCACCTAGGGACTAGCTAGGCGCCGAGCGCGCAGTGCGGCCGGTCGCGAACATTCTAGAACATTCGTTTTACTAAGCCTACGTTCGTTTTACGAGTCTAGCGAGTCACCTAGCTACTCGCTAGGCTCTAGGCGCTAAGCAAGCCGCCTGCCTACGCGGACGTAGCCTAATGAAAGTTTGATTTGAATATCTATATATACAGATATAGCGGCCGCAAGTGGAGGATCCGACCAAATCGGCTGGAATCCTGGAGTCCTTGGAAGTCATTTGAAATGCGTGAAATAAAAAAAAAAAATTGTTATGGTATGAATGTAGAATGCCATTCAGGTCATTAGATTGCAAAAATGGCAGACATAAAATTAAAATTGACAAAAAAAAAACTGTTTTAATTTTGCAATAACTTTGTCCTATATTAATAATTTTTCATATATCGGGGTTCATCCGCAAATAAATTTAATTTTCTTTAATTTAAACTTTGAATGAAGTGAATCAGATGAAAACTCAATGAGCTACGATTCCAGCCAACTTGAAAAACATGGTTTCGAGAAAAGAGCATTTAAAGTTTTCATTTGTAACCGGGCCACTCCGTTTTTGGGTCTACCTGCTTGCGCACACCACTCCTAACTATATTTAAAGTTCGAATTTGAGGCTATAACTTTGGGAATGTATTCTCCACATGTATAGGAAGATTTAAGGCAACAAAAAAGGTCGATTTTTTTTTTATTGTCTGGACCAGACTCCCCCTAACACCGTGTATAGGAGCCGCAGTATTGACAAAGGATGAATAAAAATTAAGAAATATATTTATTAAAATTCAATCATTCGCTATTTCCCACAATTGTTTTCATATACCTAATCTAATAAACTGGATGACAAAAAAAACTTAAATATACCTAACAAGGCCGGTCTCTTGCGACTATTTCCACAAACAGTAACTTAAACGTTATTACAAACATTTCTATTGACCACGGAAAACAAAAACATTGTGGCCCGACCTAACCATCCACAAAATGTTTGTTGAAAAGGTTGAAGGAGACCGGCCTTAACAACTACAAATTTGACTACAGGAGGACTAGAATGAAGTGACTATTATATTTGAAAACTCACTTTTAAAATAACTATGCTTCTTAAAATTTCACAGAAAACTATTACTACCTTAAGCTAGATATATATAGTAAATGCAAAATTATGATTGAATACCCCATTTCATCACTTTGGTGACCTTTGTGGTCAAGTGGTTATATGGCTCGACTACGATTCCAGGGGTCGCGGGTTCAAATCCCGGTGTGCACAAATTTTATATTATGTGTCATTTCACATTTAATTATTATTAAATAATATAGTATAATTTATTTGCGGCACGTTCCAGAGTGGTAGATACTCAGTATCGCCCTGGTGAAAGAACACAATTCAGAATCGAAACATTGCTTGAAATGGCTTCAACTGTGTTTGGTGACTCTTCCCCATTAACAATAATTTACAGATCATTTCTATAGCACCATTTTTATGAGAAAATCACCTCAAGCATGCTTTCCAACTTAATTTATACATTTAACTTATACCGTATCACTAACGGCTGTTGTTCTCAATCCTGCTGATCAACTGTTGAACCGAAATTTTGGCTCAACACTCCTCAAATGCACAAATACGCCCAATGCAACACTCTGATCAAATCAACACTCAACCAAGGAGGCAAATCGAGCAAATCGTTACCAAACAAATCACTTAGTGCCTTTTCAAAAGGGGCGAATTCGCCGCAAATCATTACGTGCGTAAGCATACGCGCGTAGGCGAGGTGCTAGGCCCCAATACATTGCGTCCAGAAGCATCGCGCATGTTCAAAATACGGGTGTAACTTGCATGTAGTATTAAGGCAATGGAGCGGGCCCGTTTCGCGCTCCCTCTGGACGCAAACGTATGCGCGTAACGATTCGCTCCTTCTGAAAAGGGTCTTAGCTAATCAGAGACACCGATTGATTGATCGAAAAGTTGGGAACAACGGCCGTTAGACTTATCCCTTCAGTCTTGCAACATAGCCCAATTGGGGATGCCATAGTCCCACTGGCTCTGGACATTTGGAAGCAGTTAGGACTCTGGAAGCTTTTAAGTGACTTATTTCCTTTGTTAACTCTTTTTCCCTCTGCTGGAAGACTTTTCACTGGAATGCTTCAACTGTTCGATTTCTTTGATTTGAATTTGTGACTCGGCGGTTGTTTGTGTGAGCATGTCCAGGAGAATCTCAAATTTCAATCTCAGCAAATTATTTTCTTCTTCCAGAATTTTCAATGATTTTCTCAGCTTCATGTTCTCCTTGTGGGTTGAACCGCCAACACCAGTTTCTGAAATATAAAATAGGAAATGTTATAACTTCAAACAACTTTATCTTCTTCAATTTGGGAGGTGGGTTTGGGTACCGCTGCCTCGGAAACCATTTTTTTTTTTTGGATAACCATCACCTCTGCCATGGGTCACTCCAAGTCGTTTGCTACGTTTGGTGATTTAGCATAGGTGCCCGTGTTCATTGGGTGAGGTGTGTTCAGGTCTTAGCGGGGGATTTTATTATATTGTTATTCTTCCTTATTTTAACACAGAATTGCAAATTCTTTATGATTTTTCGCGTTTATGAAATCAAACAAAATATAAATACGCATTATTTATCATTTCCGAAAATTGCAATACATACTTCTTATTTATCTAACTGAAACATAGTGATTTTTCCTTTTATTAAAAGTGCACGTTTGCCTTCGTAATTAATAACATGGCGGTCCTTGAAAAATTACATTTAGCGTTTTTAAAGTTAACAAAATAACAGCTAAAATGCATTATTTTTCTATTCCGGTAACTGAATTATTTACTACTAACTATGATCTAACTACCACAATTTTTTTTAAATTGTTTAGAGTGTATTTTAAGCGTATCTCTATTTTGTAAACATTTACCAAATAGTTTTATGTGTTTTGCTGTTAATGTGTTTCAGATCAAGTGCTTACCTGGTATCCATTGGCCATCTTCAAAGAGCATTTCCTGATCCCCCAGTTTGAACTTTATGGGGGGTATTTCAAGTCCTAATTCTCTGGAAGCAAATTCAGACCCGAGCTCCCGGCTTACTATTGATGTGTCAGATTTTCTAGCTGGAATCTTTTTGGGAGAGAATTTGTTTGAAAAGAATGGCATTTTATTTTACAATTATTAATGACAGCACATCATTTGTGTGACTCCACCTACTTAATACTGTTTACTTTTTTCGTTGTCGTGGCAACAAAAGCCAAACAATCAGGGAAATAATATGATGGATGTGAACAAATTCAGTGATCTTGCAAACAACTATATTTTTTAATTATTTACATTAGGTGTATTATATTTATCACAAAACATATTTAAAATTTTATTCCCAATGAATCCATCCCAAAAATTTTTAAATTTCCATTTTTTTTTTTTTAATTTACTACTTTTTTGGCCAATTTTATTGGTAATTTGGTATATCTACACGATTGCTATTACATGTTATGAAATCGCGACCTTCAATGCTAGAAAGCATAAACTGACTATACACCGCCTATTTGTATCCTTTGCATTCACCCTTCACTTATTAAAATCAGGTCCCCCCCAAAACAATGTTTAAAATGTACATATTGTAGTAGGAAATCCATTTGCTATGCCTCAGTTAAAATTTTTGTGCGTGGCAGTGTAGTTTATTTAACAACAAAACTTGTCAAATCGTTGCATCTGAAATAAGTGTGAACATATCTCGTAAATGAGCTTTTTTCTATATTAACACAGTGCCCACTCAAACTTCTGCAGCACCCCCTAATTGCTAAAAATTTAAAAACGCCCACAAGGGGTCGCTGGCACCCCCGTTAAGAATCACTGAGATAAGGGAATCTATCAAACGAACCGCCCGTTTCTGCACAGAGTCAAGGTGAAATTCAAATAGATGTATTTAACCCGGTGTCATGGGGGTGAAAATTTGTTACAAGGAGATCTGGGTTGGGTCATCTTGACCCACTTATTCAACACCAGGTATTTCATTATATTTATGGAAAAAATAGAAAATTTGGCAAAGCTGTTGTATCAACAAAAATATACTAATTATTTATATTTTTTAACCAATAAACATACCACTTAATAAAAGTTAACTAAAAAACTTCCTCTAGCTTAATCATACTGAACATTACTTTTTATCATTCTTTTATATTAAATTCCAATATGGGACGCGGGTATGGGTACCCCGAGAACCATTTATTCAACACCTTTACTATAGGTCACCCAAAGGGTTTGTTATGTTTGGTGACTTAGCAGGGGTGCCCGGGTTCATGGGGTGAGGTTTGTCCGGGCCTTGGCGGCCGGATCGGGAGAGAATGGTTGAGGGAGTCCCTTTGACTTCTCCAGCCTTACTCTCTCGTAACATCGCCTTGCACCGCAGTGGGAGGGATGGATTCATACGTCCGTCACTCCTGGACACACTGACCCCCAAATTCCGACCTATCCCTCATAACCTTTTCCTTCCCAGAATTTCCTCTCCTTCCTTTCCTAAAAAGACCCTCCACACGCATCCCAAAATACAACATAGGCCCTGTTGGGAATTATTTTCCTCAGGGCTTCTTATGTCGAGCTAATATAAAAATGGCACTTTTAGGAACAACTAATCTTTGGAAAAAATAACAAAAAATTAATTCGAATCATCATTGGGAATGCAGTCGGCGCAAAAAGTATTACCTTTTTCAGCTTTCGGCACCTGTAATTCGAAGAGCAATCGCCGTCCGACTGATTTCTCATTAAAAATCGTTTAAAGAAAGCCAACGCCTCCAGCTATTGAGAAGAGCGGCAAAGTCGCATGTAGTTATAAAACCACAAGCATTTTAAAACATGGCGGGTTATTGTGACCTATCCCCCATGACGCTAGGTTTTAAAAAAGGTGCCGTTACCTGGAGTTTTAGGTAGGTACTGGGAAAAAATCAACTTAATTCGTTTTAGAGCGGTTTTAGTTACTAGCAATAATTAAGTAAGTGTCAAAAGGAGTGGTTTATCTATGGTCAAAAGCTTCAAATAAGGTTTGATTTGATATCCATGATTAACCGATTTGACCTTTTTTGTAAATAGTTTTTTTATTTGGTACCGCAAACATAAAGAACTGATGTTTGCATTTACTATTTAATATTATGCAAATATCATCTAGCAGTTATGGCACGACCATTGGCGTCACTCATATTTCGTGACACCATCTCCAAAGCTCTTTTTAGCAACTTTTCTCCGATTGTAACAAAGTTTAGGTTAAATTCAACTTTTGAGGCTGCATGTCTCAAGGAATATGGAAAACCTCTCGTAATCGATAAATTCACACGTCAGCCGCTAAATCCTGGACACGTAAATATTACATGATTATTATTTCTTTAGTGTCTACTTTTATTTTACTTTACTAGTCAGAATGTACTGAATGACATAATGCATAGGTGAAATCAGAAATATGCGGTCTAAATTTGTATTTTTCAGGTACGAGTCGCAGTAGAGTATTGCAGCCTTAACTTTAATGATGTCAAATACTTAGAAGAAACTTATAGCGATAAAACATTGCCTTTTATCCCAGGATATGAACTATCAGGAGAAATTTTGGAGGTAATTATTATCACTGTTGTCAATCATAAATTATTTGCCCTGCAATAGTTGTCTCAAAGATTTACACATACAAGCATAATTAAAATGTTTTTATTTTCCACTCTATGATACTTATAACCTCAATCAGAATCGCTGTGGTGGAGTTTGTATTGCAGTCGAAAATAAATTAATTTCAGATAAAAAATAGAGTGGTGCTCTGAAGCGAAAGATTTATGGGTAAATATTTCACCTCATAAATATATGCCAGATAATAAACACTTTATAAATCATAAACAAAGCATCATACATTGCGACAGACAGCAACAACAATGACAGATTCTTTATGGGTAGGAGACTACAATCTACCTCGCCTGCTTTTTATCAATAAATGGTGTCAACTGTGGCTATATTACGATACCTACTGAAAAAAATGTTTTTCTGAATTTTATTGTCAAGAGTGATTTTGTTGTTGTTTTATTTAATTATGTATTGAACTGTTATATCCTGTCTGCCACCAGAAAAAGCCCCCATAAAAGAAATGTTTTTCTCGCTTGTCATGCTTTTAGTTTTATACACGGTGTCCGGAAACTCGTAGTACAAGCGGGAAACTGGAGAATCTACATCACATTTGGAATCGATTTTGTAGTATAACTTTTTTTGATTTGAGCTTTCGTTTTCGAGTAAATCGAGTCGAAAGTTGAATTTTTTATTGGTCAAATTCTTGTAAATTATCAGTGACGATCACAGTACCTAAGTTATAAAAACTATTTAAAAGAAAATAAACAAAAAATCCGGATTATTTTGCATTATTTTGAAATCAGAGGTTAAATTCACAGCTGACTGTTATGTTATGCAAGTTCACGCACGTTGTAGTTCAAATTGCGTTGCGAAAGAATAGCTCTCTCTTTTTTCTCGGTTCAATAAACACGTGAAAGAGCAGACGAACTATAGTGTAGAAGAAATGTCACCGCTCCGTACCGTACTGAAAAGGGGATCCCTGGATTCCTGGACTTTTTTACGGTAGATTAGTTTAGTTTACGCCGGTTTGCTGTTGACATTTAATATCAACAATCCTTTTGTTAATTGTAAACTAAATCAAAGTGTGTGTTTGTGAATTACTTTTGTTTTATTTTCATATTTAAACAATAGTGCTTGATTAATTATTGTGGAATATACAACGCTGAATATTATAATATGTTAAATGTGTGTTTTGTGATTGGAAACGTTTTTGTAATAATGTAAGTAGGTACCCATCTGTGCTATCCAATTATCTCACAAGATTTGTTCAAATTGGTCCAGTATGAAGTCAAGTAGCGAGTATTAGTGAGCGAGTTCGTATTAATTTCAAGTAATTACCTATTGGCCCCTGCGGCCTGCCCGTTGCAAAATGGTGGACTGCTACGAAACAAAGTAAATACGCTAATTTACCATATTGTAATGCTTAAAAGAAGTGAAATTTTAGAAGAGGTAGAAGAATAAATTATTAAGGTGAAAATAAATAAACTATGGACACGAAAAGAGATTAATAGTAGCATAAATAAATAATTTTAGAGTTGCATCTTCGCTCCAATGTCAAACCGTTAACCCCAAAAATGCCGAATTTTTATTATTTTTTAATATTTTTAAAATTTTAATTGTAAAAATGCTTAAATTGAAAATCTTTATGTTTATTTGGGTTCTCTATGTGATGTGGATTCACCAGTTTTCCGCTTGTACTACGAGTTTTCGGACACCTTGTATAATGTTCTTATTAATTTGATTATTTTTATTAAGTTGTCTTATTAGAGGTAAAATAGCAAGGAGGAAATCCATCGTTCAAATCCATCGTTCATCCATTGGTCGAATTTCGACCATTGGGCGACCACTAGTATTAATAAAGACAACAGGGCTAAGCTCAACAGTTCTTGGTATCTGGTAATTGACGGCAACACCAAAACTAAATGCAGAAAACCATTTTAATTTTTACTGCAATACCAGTAGAGGATTGGAGCTGGCAACACGGTAATAAACACACACTTCACCACAACCTTCGATTACACATCTGCCATGGTGAGGACACTGTAATGCCAGCCGAAACGTTGGCTAAAGAAGGAGGTAGTGCAACACGGCGTAATACCCCAAAAATAAATTACGATAATACCCTTCTGTGTGTTTAGATTTTTGTCTCATTCTGTTATCGGAAGCATTTTAAATTGTGAAAATCGGGAAAAAAAATATACATGTACTTTACAAAATACCTACTTGAAAAATTATAATATTTATATAGGTACCTAAAGTTTGTGAATATTTTGCCCTGAAGAAGGAACGTTGGTTTCGAAACCAGTCGGGGAAAAAGGTGTTTTCTAAACTAAGGAAATTTGTTTAATGTTATCGATCAGGTGGGGGAGGGTTGCGACGACTCGAACTTGACTGTGGGCCAGCGCGTGGTGGGCATCATCAAGTCGGGCCACGGGGGCATCGCCACAGAGGCCGTGCTGAAGGCCAACAGCGTGTGGGAGCTGCCGGCCGAGATCCCGTACCCTGAAGCAGCAGCCGTCGTGTGCGGACATGCCACAGCCATGCTGGCCTTCACGCAGTTCTCGCCTTTAAATGGTAATACTAAGAAAATTTCTGACATCTCTCTACTTGAGGGAGTATTTTTTTGTGAATACCTCACAAGAGATCCAACTGCTCCCGTCTAGAGCCAGTGAAACTAGGCATCGACTAGGTATGTTGTGAGGCTGAAGGTAATGGAGAAGGGAAGATGGGGAAGTACCTGGCTGTTCAGATCTGATCACTAGACACCAAGCAACGTTTCAATTCTGAATGGAAGTCTTACACTAGATACTGAGAGTATCTTCCACTCTGGAACATGCCGCAAGCATATATACTATTTTTAATTAATAAAATTGGGAAATAACACAAATTAATCATTTAAAATTTATTTTTTATGATTAATTTCTGGAATTTATTTTATTTTATATTTATTTGATTTAATTTGTTTTATATGATTAATTTTAATGGGAAATAACACAAATTAATCATATAAAATTTATTATACATGCCGCAAGCATATATATTATTTTTAATGAATAAAATAGGGAAATAACACAAATTAATCATATAAAATTTATTTCCGTGCACCGAGATTTGAACCCTCCGGATTACTATTCAAGAGCCTGATTATTATCCCCCGACCACACCTCCCGTAACTCCAGCTACCAGCTTTCTTTTAGGTAAGGTCAGAACGTACCATCTAAGTCTCTGATGAGAAATGTACACATTTATTTAGATTGATCTGTGGATATTTCAATAACTCAGCTATCGTAGAGAGCGTTCATTTCTATTTTCCTGATCCTTATCTTTATCATCAAAATAACTTTTTTATTTATATTTTACCCACCAATGGTCTTCTCTCGCCAAATCTTGTTGTTGAATCGAATTGCTTTGGATATTGACACATTTTGTATCAAAGCTGCTTTTTTGTATTACTGAAACTTATTAACTACCACTGTAATCAAAAAATGTACATTCGAGAATCATAAAATGTGCATTCGAGAATAGAAAAAATAAAATTATCAGTGAAAAACTTTACCAACGTATTATTGCCAACAATAAGAAATGAATGCTTCATTATCTGTAGAAGAGGCCACTTGCATCACATTTAAAAAATAAAAATAAAATCCGGTTTAGGCAAATATTCTAAGACAGTCTGTATTTTTTATTTTTTTTAATTGTATTTTTGAAACCCTGGCAATTTTTTGAAAATTTCAATCTGAAAAATTGTACCATTTTTTATAAACCGGAAACATGGGACATAATTTTACAGCTGCAAAAAAAAAACAATAATTAAATAGCCTAAAATCATTTTTAAAAAAATCCACGTATTCCACATGAATGGCAGAGGAGAATAATGAGGCATACCGAAATATTACATTTCATAAATATTTTTTACATATAACTTGTGCCTTTTGTTTGATACTTTCCAAATGTTGTGATTTAAATTATACTTGTAATAAAACTGTTCTTGTAAATTAATATATTATAAAATTGATTTTGTTAAAATCAGCACCATTACCATTCTAAGCCGGTCAAAACGTCAAACCAAAATACTTGAATTTGAATTCTGATGATGTGTTTAGTTATTTAAAAATGGATTCGTGTAACCACCGTACAAAATTACCTGTAAAGTACCTGTAACAAAGTTCGCAAGCTACAAACAATAAAGCAAGTGAATTTTCTGTCAAATCCAAAAATTCGCTGGAAATCAAAGTGTTGCTACATTAAAAAAAAAATCAGTGTGGAATTTTACAAAATTATATTATCGGAGACGGAACATTTTCATGTAGTGACATCAGGAGCCCATAAAACGGATTTATTAAAAAAAAAAAAACTATAATTTTCTAAAAAAACTTAGTAACATTTTCGTAATCTTAGTAGAAAAATCTATCCACACGATTTCTTCCCAAGTCATTATGAAATCCATGCAAGTGGCCTATTGGCATTTAAAATTTTAAATACAGATGTCACTTGCATGTTCGTTTTTAAGTGGGTGTAGTTTGACATAACGATACACCCCCGTCAATGAGCTGATTCACAATGTCAGCTTTGTATAGATGCGTAACTGGACTGCTTTTATGTAAATGAGCACATGGTTTGAAACAATAATAATTAAATGCCAACGGAAGATTATTTTAAGCCGAACTGGCATTCTGAAAACCATCTGGTTACAGCAAATAAGCTTTGTACGAGTGTTTATTGAAAACCAAACACTTTGTGCATAGGCACAATTACAAGGCGGAATGGGTACCGCCGCCCCGGGAACCTTTATTGGATAACCAACACCTCTGCCATAGGTCACCCCAAGTGATTCGCCACGTTTGGTGATTTAGCAGGGGTGCCCAGGTTCATGGGGTAAGGTTTGTCTAGGTCTTGGAGGCGGATGACCAGGACACATTGAACCCCAGATCCCTAACCACCCCTTAAACCCTTTTCCTACCCAGAACTCTCCTCCCCTTCCTTTCTTTAAAAAAACCCTCCACACAGCATCCCCCAAGCACCTGTGTAGAGCTTATGTAAAAAAAAAAAAATATGCAAGCCTTACGCAATAGATATTTTTAAATGTAGTCTAATTTATCTGTACAGTCATATACATATATCTGTACCTAGAATTGAGTTAGCATAGATTCAAATCAAGATAGAATTAAAAATTTCTAATGAAGAAATGTGAAAGATGCGTTTATTAATAACCATAATCAAAACTTTTATTCATCAATAGATTTTTACAATTTTACTAGCTGACCCCGCAAACGTTGTTTTGCCTGAATTACTTTTTTTAATTAATTTTTTTTATATGAAAAATAGATGTTGGCCGATTCTCAGACCAACCCGATAAGCACACAAAATTTCATCAAAATCGGTCCAGCCGTTTCGGAGGAGTATGATAACAAACACCGTGACACGAGAATTTTATATATTAGATACATTTTATTTATTTATCTACCATTGATTCCATTGGCAAAAAGATAAAAAATTTTTTAAATAAAGACAAACATTCCCAAGTTACGAATAACCTAACAATATTTGAAAATCTCCTACTACCACCACAGTGAGCGGAACATGTTGCTTGAGTCGTGATGGAGAACTTAGCCAGCCGAGGAATCGAACACAGGACGCCCGGGTGGGACCCAAACGCGATGCCCACTCAACCGCTGACCGGTCATTGTTCAACTATACATTCAGGATTTCTCCTGGAATGTAGCTGGTTTTCAGCAGTGCCTCTAATTGTCTTATAATGACAGTAAATAAACAATGAAACCTATCTTCCGTTTTCCTGCACATAATATGCTTTTTTTAAGTGGTGTTTTGGGGAACATATCCAACGTATAACAAGAGAATTAAGGCCTTCGCTCACGGAGAAACTGAAATGAAACCAGTTGTCAACGCAATTCGAAATTTGTGAGCGCTACCATGGCAATCTGTTAACAAGGCAACTGAAAAGCAACTGCCACACAAGCAAAAGTGCTGGTGCGTTGACAACTTGTTTCATTTCAGTTTCTCCATAAGCGAAAGCCTAACACCCATAAGTAATAATAATAATAATAATAAAATTATAATATGCATAAAATATGCAATACAATATTTGGGAGCAATACAACTCTTTGACGAGTCAACTAGGAATGGATCCCGTTTTAGGCCAGTCAAATTCACAATTTTAGTTCATATCATAATTTCGAAATTGGTTGATACATGTATTTATTTCCCTTTCCTTGCTTCAATTTTTTATATTTTATGGATATTTACCCCAGGAGCACTTAACGTAAAAACACAACCGTTAAAGTAGATAAAGAAAAAAACCAGAAGGTTATATATTTATATGTTTATATATTTGACTAGCTTTTCCCCGCGGCTTCGCTCGCATGGTATTACGGGAAATTACTGTAGCGCTTGCACTTATCAATTATCTCCCCCCCCCACCCCACCCCCATCCCCTCCCGCATTCCATATATTCATTCCCTTACATTCAGTTTTCAAACATCGCGCCTACCACCTAAATTTCATAATGCTATATAGCTCAAAGAAAAAAAGAATTACTTATCCAATTTTGTTCATTCGTTCGGAATTTATGCGCGTACAAACATTTCGGATGTTTATTTTTAATTAAATATTTGAAAGTTTGTGAATATAATAAAAAATTACACTATTTATTCAGATCATTTATTCAGTCTTTATAATCGTTACGAATTATATTTTTAATGTAGGAACTGACATTTATTCCAAAACAGAAGCTTGTCCAAAAAAATAAAACATATTCTAATATTTGAATTTTCTGAAGCAGTAGCAATCGTTTCCATGGAAACGATTTTTTTCTGACGTTAGCAAAAATTTGCTTTAGTTAGCGACAGAAAACGTATAACAAATATAATATATTAATATTTATAATTTCATTACGCCAGAGCTTACCATCATATACAAAATATAGTCTGCGCATATAATTTAGCTTTCTATTGGTGAATGAATTTTTAAAGTCTTTATATTGTGTTATGCGTGAAAAGGTCATAAACAAACTCGAGCAGTTTCGCATTTATAATATTAGTTACAAAATATAGTCTGCGCATATAATTTAGCTTTCTATTGGTGAATGAATTTTTAAAGTCTTTATATTGTGTTATGCGTGAAAAGGTCATAAACAAACTCGAGCAGTTTCGCATTTATAATATTAGTTACAAAATATAGTCTGCGCATATAATTTAGCTTTCTATTGGTGAATGAATTTTTAAAGTCTTTATATTGTGTTATGCGTGAAAAGGTCATAAACAGACTCGAGCAGTTTCGCATTTATAAAATTAGTATGGATTATTTTCATTCTATTTTATAATAGTTTCTGTAAGTAGAGATTTTGTGTCAACTACGAACAGTACATTTCTGATATGTGTTCTGAATTTGTGCTCGTGATAAGCGTATTTTATGATCTCTCGGCAGCAGTAATGTTTGTGAAGATGTTGTGTTCCAAATCCTGCCTATATGACCAAGGAGGTTTGGTGACATGGTTTGTGGGAAGAAGAAACTTGAAAGGGTTAGCTATTTATGGTGTGTGAATATCTAGGTTGTATCCTTTTTCATTCCGCTATTCCCATTCCTTCAGCATCGTAACATTTCTTATTACTGGGAGTGCGATAGTTTTACTAGTTTTGGCCTGAGGAATTCTTCTGTCGATCTTTATCTTCTTCTAATATATAAAATTCTCGTGTCACGGTGTTTGTTATCATACTCCTCCGAAACGGCTGGACCGATTTTAATGAAATTTTGTGTGCTTATTGGGTAGGTCTGAGAATCGGCCAACACCTATTTTTCATACCCCTAAAAGTTAAGGGTGGTCCACCCCAAATTTTTTTTGTTTTTTTTTTGATAAAATATATTTTTTTTATTTTTTTATGGTGAGGCATTAAAAAATACATAAAAATGGCAAAACAAAGTTTTCCGGGTCAGATAGTATGTATATAAAAATTAATGTTTCTTTGTTGGTCCCATATGCGTTCCTATACCATTCATCAGATTGCGATGGAACTGGTGATTTTGCCCTTGAAGGTTTCTGTATATAATGGTGTTGGCTGTATATAATTGTTTTGTATATAAGCATTATGAAATTATTTCCTATGCCATTCGTCCAATTGCGATGAAACTTTGGTGATTTGTTGCGAATGCGCAAAGGAATGTTGAGCTCTGGCGTTTTGAAATTTGTATAAAAATTTTACAGTTGTTTGAAAAATTTGTGTATTTCATATAGTTTAGCGACAGGGAGGGAAATGTAATAAGAGGGAGGTTTGCGGGAGGTGGTACGAGGGAGGGGAAGGTGGAAGGGGAACACGGGAGGGGGGCGGGAATGCAGGAGGAGAATGGGAGCGGGAACGGGGACACTTGGGAAAGGACTTGCAGGGGACGGGTGGGGGACGAGGAAGGGGCAAAGGGAGGGATTGCAAAGGAGACATGGTGGTGTTGGGGTAAATTTTGGAAAATTCAAGCTTCTCACATAGACGGCTATATGTGGCCTGCTCACGCGGCGGAAAACCCTCTGATTTATTTGTGTACGCACCAGATGGAAAAACAAAAATATTATGTACCCAAAAGCACTTCAATAAACAGAATTAAAACACTTTCTTCCCTTGAGTGGCATTGCAACGCATGCCAGGTACTCGCCAGTATCTTATAAAGTTTTTCTAGAAGTTTAGAAATTTGGATTTCTCTGGTAATTTATTTCTTAAGTCTCTTTAGATGCTTACGTTTGTGTGGAAGTTTATAACAGATAATATTTTAGTCTATCTGCTTGCCCCTACGGTGATACAGAAGTAGTGTGCTATTTTTAGCAGTAATTGTTTATGACCCCAGAAATTATAGTGATTGCCCCAAGAGACGTAATGATGGCTTTAATTGGAAAAGTGGAGGTGTACGATATTGAGATGATTGCCACTAGAACTAAAGTGGACACAATGCAAATGGTGGATAACTGTAGATAAATGATTAGCTTAGTGGCTTAGTATAAACTTAGGATATATTTCAGGGTTCATTCTCCCAACAGGTGGTGTGATTGTTCACAGCTCAAATTTTTTTCTTTAACCTGCACCTTACCTAGATAAAGAATTCCCATCTGGGGTCACCTACTTACCCCATGAATTTCATACTTTCGCGATTAGTCATGAATCAGGTGTTTTGAGTTAAATACTACTAAAGTAGACCTTTGAAAGATTGCCGAGCAAAAATGTCACCTCCTCAAAATTAAACAATTTCTACAACAAACAAATATAACGGTTTTGTTTATTTTTCACTAAAACTGCTAAGCTGTCCCAGTACAAATTGCTTTAAACACTAGATAAAATTATTCTTCTTTTAAATTGAAACGTACATATTAAAAATTTACATACATGTTGTATTAATACGACCATGTAAGTGAAGAAGCAAAACATACGTGCTGACGTATTTACTGCTAGTTACTGTCGCTACAGAACTTCACTGTATAACATTCTAGGTGCGAATAACACATGAATTAATTGTATCTAATATTTTTATATTACTTGCGTGGCAACTTTCCCTTATCCCTCTCCTCCCCTTACCCTTCCCAACCCAAATCCCTATTTTGCAGTCTATTTCAGTTATAATCACACTTATTTTAATGTTGTGTATTAGTTTACCATTTGTTGAATTCACATTTGTACTCTTATTATTTTTTTAAATATTCTAGTTTATATTCAGTTAGTCTTGTTTCTAAATACCTATCTGTGAACATTAATAATTGGTCTGTTTTTTTTATCATCCTCTTATGTTTATTGTATTACTAAGACTGTTAATGTTCCTTAAATAAATAAATAGAAATATGCGGAAAGGCACAAAGTGACCTGTATTGTTTAAATTTGTTATGATTTTTTTATTTCAATAACAGATCGTACTAGCACATGACCTTGGTTTTCTTGAGGTTCATCTTTAGCGAAATATTACCAGACTGATCAAGTTTGTTAAGCATTGACTTCAGGTCTTAATTGTTGTCACTAATCATTACAATTTCATCATCATATCAAAGGTTGCTCATCTTTCTTCCATTTATATTGATACCTTTACATACCATTATTGAATATGCGGTTATTAGGAACAATTTGGGAGGCGGGAATGGGTACCGCCGCCCCGGGAATCTTTATTGTATAACCAACACCTCTGCCATAGGTCACCCCAAGTGGTTCGCTACGTTTGGTGATTTAGCAGGGGTGCCCGGGTTCATGGGATGAGGTTTGTCTGTTTGGAGGCGGATGACCAGGACACACTGAACCCCAGATTCCTACCCACCCCTAAACCCTTTTCCTTCCCAGAACTCTCCTCCCCTTCCTATCCTTGAAAAAACCCTCCACACAGCATCCCCAAAGATGACATAGGCCCTGAGGGAAATAATTTTCCTCAGGGCCTCTTGTGTGGAGCTCATGTAAAAAAAAATATATATATATAATGGTGGGGTTACACAATAACCCTTCATGGTTACCAAAGAGTTGAAAGTATGAAATATTCATTTTGATGAATTGATTTTGTTTTGCAAAAGGTGTTTATTAAATATGCATTGCGAATATAACTGTTATTAGGAACAATATAATGATGGGGTTTCGCAGTTACCCCCTTGGCTACAAAAGAGTTGGTAAAAAGAGATTGAGAAGATGTTTTATCTGAATTATCAGGATTTTCATTTTAATGCATTGCTTTTATTTGCAGAAGGGGATATTCTGTTGGTGATTGCTGGAGCTGGTGGCTATGGATTAGCAGCAGTGGACGTCGCAGCTAGCATTTTTAAATCTAAGGTATTTTTTAATTTATTTTTCATCAATCTGCTCATGTTCCCTCTGATCTTAACTCTAACTCCTCACAAAAGTCTCATAGAACAGCTCATAGGTCTCATAGAAATTGTCGTATCTCCCTTACTGTCAAGGTGGGAAATTTGATCTAAACGGTGTTAGAAAGAGAAAACACCACGCTTTGAATTCAAATCTAGAAGTTAACCATAGAAGAATTAAAATGTACACTTCTATAAAACCAAAGTTTCCGACCGCATTGAATTTGAAAAAATTTGAACAATTTGAAAAAAATTTATTAAACTTTTAAAAATTATTTTTATACGAAATTATGGGTTTTTTTTTCATTATAGTAATTTTAGTTAGAAAAAACATAAGTTGAGCAATTTTTAAAACTGTTTTATGTTTGCATTAAATATTTTGATATTTCAAAAATTTGTTTACTTCTATAATAAAATTTCAAAGTTAATTTCTAACCAAGTTTGAGTAACTACTCAAATAAATCATAGGCTTAACGTGAAAACAGGCATTTTCTTAGAATTAACCTTTACAACGCTGTTCTTTTTAACGCTATCTATCCCATCATGCGGCACATTTGAGACAATGTATATGTTTTAGTAAAGCTTCGTGGATCACTAGCATGATATCCGCGTACGGTGATGGTCGCCAATGGATCGCATATACAACAATTATGTAGATAAGGTTAATTTACATTTGTGTCCTTTCCAGGTTATTGCGGTGGTAGATACAGATGGAGAAGGCAGCTTGCTGAGAGACAGAGGAGCGTTCGCAGCATTTAAAAACAACCTGAAGCGAAACTATAAGGAAATCATGAAGGCATCGAATGACAAGGGAGTTCACCATATCTACGATGCCGTGGGCGGCCCTATTCTCAATACCGTTATTAAATGGTAAATTCTTCTGCAAACATACCTAATAATAGTAATAATTTAAACAGTTTTGTGAAAAAATCACTTATGGGTCGGGAAGATTATAGATTGGATAAGCCCTCCCAGATTGAATAACTTTATCAATTTGGGTACCGCTGCCCTGGGAACCATTTATTGGACAACCAACACCCCTGCCATAGGTCACCCCATGTTTTTCGCTGCGTTTGGTGACTTAGCAGGGGTGTCCGGGTTCATGGGGTGAGGTTTGTCTAGGTCTTGGCGGTAAACGCATTTGCCCACCTAGAGTGTGGCGGGCCGGATCTGGAGAGACCGTTTGAAGGAGACCTAACCTCTCCTGCTGGACTCTCTCAACCCATCGTCTTGCCCCCAGATTCCTACCCATCCCTCGTTCCTTCCGAGAACTTCCTCTCCTTCCTTTCCCTAAAAAGACCCTCCATACAGCGCCCTCAAAGATGACACAGACAAAAAACTAACATAAAGCTACTTGCATACGATACATTTTGCTAACATTTAAACCTCTGTTGGACTGACCACGTATATTTACATGTTGGCCACTAAAGGAGATTGTACACACATAAGGCCGTGTTACGGCGCGGCCTACAGATGCACCGTTAAAATCCCGCGGCGCAATGTATAAACACAAGGTGTGTGCCTGAGATATATGAATGTGAATGAAGTAAGTTACAAGTCAAGACAGAAAAATGTTTGGGGTTACAGTCCCACCGTCTTATGCAGAAAACTTTATTCCTCTTGTGGAAAAATGAAGTGATGGTTAGAGATGGTGTTAGAATGCAATGGATTTTCAAAAAATTATAAGCATTGATTAAATTTTAAATTTGGGAGGCGAGTGTGGGTACCGCCACCCCAGGAACCATTTATTCGATAACCAGCACCCCTGCCATAGTGGTTCGCTACGTTTGATGACTTAGCAGGTCTGCCCGGTTCACGGGGTGAGATTTGTCTAGGTCTTGGCGGCTAATGCGTTTGCATGGTGGGTCAGATCGGAAGAGTTTGGTTGAGAGAGACCTAATCTAGATCTCTCCAGCCGGACTCTCTCGACCCATCGCCTTGCATTGCAGTGGGAGAGATGAATTCATATGTCCATTACTCCTAGACATATTGACCCCAGATTCCTACCCACCCTTCATACCTTTTTTCCTTCCCAGCACTTCACTTCTCCTCCCTTTCCTCCAAAAAAACTCCACACAGCATCCCCAAAGATGACATAGGCCCTGAAAGAAATGTTTTTCCTCAGGGCCTAATCTAATGTAAAAAAAATATTAAAAAAATAACTTTGGCTGTTATGTACGAACAAACTAAATTTATTCTACCGTTCTTACAATGGATGGTGGGGTAATGGCCAGCATAGTTGCATTCCAAGCAGTTGATTGGGGTTCGATTTTCGGCAGTGGCAATTTTTATTTAAAATATTTTTTTTTATGTCCTGTGATATTTCTTAGGTCTGCGCTAGTGTTATCTAAAAGGCATCACACCACGGTTCGTGCGCCAGGGGTGTATTTTTCGTAATTATATTCAAGCAAACGATGTACGGATTTTTTTTTATTAATGCTTAGAGTCAATATACAGGAGTCCGGGGGTAAAGTGCATTAACTTCGGGAGGTGATTCTACATGATAGTATAAGTAAAAAAGATAAAAAACTTTTTTTGAAATTACAACTTTTAGGGGTACTTTTTTGGTAAGAGATAAAATTAGTCCGACGTGTGCGGCCAGCATTATTATTTTCCGCTGTTACGATACGAGCCAATCGCAACCATACAACGTTGCCATAACCGCGCCTGGCAAGCTAACGGCAACTTTATCAGGTAAGTTTTAGCTTACACTGAGGATTTTTAGTAGGTATGTCTTTATGTATGGGAAAAAAAGTTGGAATTTCAGAAAAAGTTATTAATCTTTTTTACTCCTACTATAATGTAGAATCACCTCCCGAAGTTAATGCACTTTAGAGCGTGTTCACACACAGCTATAAAAGATGTAGCTTGGCCTATTTCAGCATATCACTCGCCACATATTCCCATTGGGAATGCTGAGGGATATACTGAAATAGGCCAAGCTACATCTTTTATAGCTTTGTGTGAACACGCTCATACCCCCGGACACCCTGAATACATACAGAAGACTATACAAATTTTTGTACTCAAATCTAAAGTATAGTTTGCGGTGTACGCCGCTTTCAACAGGACACTCCGACGAAATTGCTACTCGGCAGTTGATTAAGCCATATAATTCATCAGAAAAATAAAATAAAAATATATTTTTTAAAAAATTTAAAAATACAGTAGAATCAGGATATAACGACCCTCAAGGGGCCGGCGATTCTTTGTCGTACTAACCAGACGACGCACAAAACGGCCAGATAATTTAAGCTTGTTTTTACATGAGACATGCCGAACTCCTTCGCGAGGGTTTCATTTGATTCTAAACGATGTAAGTAATATAGCACTTTTTTCTTCAATTGAAAAACACTTTCACTTCACGAAACTCATTGTGTCTAGCTTTTAACCTAGTCACAAGATTACTAGGTTAGTAACCTTGTAACTAAGGTTACTAACCTAGTAACTAGGTTATAAACCAAGGATGATAAACACTGACCGTTATTTACGCATGCTAATAAGGATATATGTTAGCGCGCGGGGCGGCGAGTTATCATTAAAATTGTTGGTTGTCGTATCTAACCGGACGAATTATCATTAAAATAGGTTGCTTTAAGCAGTTGATCACTTAAAACAGAGTTGTACTTAACGGATATGTTTTCCTAGTATCTAACTCTGAAACCTAACTTGAGTTTACATTGTCATCCCTAGTCGTTATATACGAATTCTACTGTATTTAGAAACTAGACATAGGTTTACAGTATCACATAGGGGAATTTTGATATCTAAAAAAAACTGGCAGACCAGTAAATTTTATTTCCGGTTTTTATGGAAAATTTTCATCATTCATAAAAAAAAATAGAAGGGGGCCCTTCATAAAAAAATTCTTATTTACCCGCTCAAAAAGAAGATGGAGAGATATGTAAATACAAATGTTAGAGAGAGCGCACTAATATTGAAAATGATAATATTCAAGCGAAAATTGTGAAAATGTTTAATAAAACATGACTTGTTTAAAATAGAGCAAAAGTTTTGTGGGGATTGTCTAAAATAGCATTTTAAGAAACACCGTGAATAGAACTTGTAAAATAATTGAAAAAACAGGTTTATAATAATTTTCAGAGCATACTTTGCGATTTTTTTTTCTTTTGAAGGAACTTCATATAATTGCCATTTCGGGGTGGGGAATATATAGATATTATCTTCAAGAATAACATATATTTTTTTAGATTCCATTCTAAGTTTCCTCTTTGAAAAATCATTAGAAGCTATGAAAAAAATAATTTTAAAATAGCCCATAACCCTAACCTAACCTATTTCAGCAATTTTTTTCATCACTTTTCAAAGGATGTTCAGAGTTGATTTCATTCTGAGTTGTCCGGTCGCTATTTTTTTAAGAGCTTTAAAACTTACAGTATTTAAAGAAAACATGTAATAAATCGGTAGAAAATGCGGGATGCCGGGCCTTAAGGTGTGGTGTCTTAATGAATGCATCGAGATGGTCGTTGCATACACAGTAAACTTTTCATCAGAATAATAATATGTGGGACTTCATCCTGTCGGTCTGCCCCCTCAGTCATCGCATGATATCTATTAAGTATAATGGAATAATTAAATACAATAAGGAAACGTCACCTAATCTACGCAATAGCTCACAATGCCAATGATGGTCTCTTTGTATCAAATGATATTCTTTGAACAGTTCTTTGTTTTGAGGGCTTTTTAGGTTTTGACTTAAAATTAGAATTTATTGATTGGATTTGTTTTGCAGCATCATAGATCCCACCAAAGGCCTTGTGCTTGGCACATACAGACTTAGAAAAGAACACATAGCTCCTGAAGAGAAGAAGTCCGAAGAAGCCGACAGCGACAGCGAAAAAACTGAAAAGAAAGGCAGCGATGCAGAGGAAAAGAAGGAAGAAAAGCCAGAAAGCAAGAAGGAAGAGACAAAGCCCACAGTACTCTCCAAAGAAGTTCTCGACAGATTCAAGACTGTAAATATATTTAATTTCCGGGAAGAGAATGAAGAAGAGTATTATAGTCTGGTGAGCCAAGTGCTGCAGTATTACGAGGAAGAGTTGATCACGGCGCACATCAGCAAGACCTTTGGGTTGGGAGAGGTGAACGAGGCCATCGACTTTATCAAGGGGAAGGTTTGCACGGGTAAAGTTTTAATTAAAATAAAAGACGACTAATACTGTATAAGAGAATAATGTTTTAGTATATAAAATCAACTAATTTCATACATCCATGTCTGCAAATGTTATTAAAAATGTAGAATAAATATTGATTTGAACTTATTGCTTTCATATTGTATTATCTTTCCTAGTTATTATAAATTGTTTTCAAAGGTTAAAGAATAATTATGAACATGTACTACGTTTATAAAGTCTACACTAGAATAATTAAAATCATAATTAATAATAAAAACACTTTCACAGGCATCTTTGCCAGATTTTATTAAAATCACAATTTATATAATAATAACTGTAAATATTTGTATCAATTTAATTATATTTTATAATAAAAATATTGTTCTAAAATTTTAAATTACCGTAAAAATGTAGCTCGTATTACAAATTCACCCAATGATCATCTCGCCATTTTGACATTGGCCACAATTAATCGCATATTAGCTGCACTTAACATAGTAAAATAACAACATGATAAAGTAGCTTAATACTAGTGTAAATAGTAAATACCACTTGCAAGCAAAAGTTAAGGCTCGAGCTTAGCCCGCACAGTTCAGACACGTTATATGGATACAAGGGATATACGGGATATGGATACAAGGCACTAGGATGCGGGCCGCAAGCTGTAGAGACCGCACTAGCACCAGTCGGCCATGTACGAGAAGCCGCCAAACAGGTTGTGGTCCTGCGCAGATAGCACGCGCGGTTCTTTAGGCGGAGTCAGCACCGCGCGCTCTGACGTGAACTCACTGTCGAAGTTGCTCACATCCTCCAGCGACGCTATGGTTGGCACAAACGGTGGCTTAATGTTACGTAATAATAGTTGATCCCACGCTATGTTCCGGAAGAAGGCTTGCTTCTTCACGTCCTCCGCATCCCGCTCGCTGGAGCCCAATCGGCGCTCGGGGTTCTTGCGCAGCAGGCGGCGCATCAGGGCGATGGACTCCAGAGACAGCATCCGAGGGTATCGCACCTCGTCGTTCACTATCGAGTCAAACACCTCTCCTTCGTCATCTCCCGGGAAGGGGGACTCTCCCACCAGCATTTCAAATATAAGAACTCCGAGGCCCCACCAGTCAACTGCGCGGGTGTACGAAGTCTCTGTGAGGACTTCGGGAGCCAGGAACTCTGGAGTTCCGCAGAATGTTCCTGTCCTGTCACCCCAGCTCATACCTTCTTTGCACAGGCCGAAGTCGGCTATCTTCACGTAACCCTCGGTGTCAAGAAGCAAGTTGTCCAACTTCAAGTCTCGGTAGATAATGTTGTTCTCGTGCAAGTATTGCAGCCCGAGGACGACACACGCAGCGTAGAACACGGCGCGGGGCTCACTGAACACGTCGGAATGGATGTGCATCATGAGATCTCCACCAGCCGCGTACTCCATGACGAAGCAGACGTGAGCATCAGTTTGGAAGCAGGCAAATAGGTTAACAAGGAAGGGGTGACGTATTGCGTTTGCAACCTCGAAAATGCGTTTTTCAGACAGGAGGGAATCTACCTCATCACGGGCAATGATATCTCCTTTCTTCAGAGCTTTGATGGCAAAGTATTCTCCAGTTGTCTTGTACTGAGTGAGAATAACTTTTCCAAAGTGTCCGCGCCCAAGGACACTCAAGAATTTAAAACTGTCCATGCTCATGGTGTCAGATTGTTTTTGGGGGTCGTACATTTTCTCCCGGTGATCGGGAGCAACACTGGGCAGCGGTACTTTAACAGGCGGGGCAGTTTCAATTAGTTCCTCCACAATGGGGAAATCAAATGATTTGGGAGATGGGGACGGAGGATATTCGACGATGGGGGTGGAAGTCATAGAAGAGACGGTGGTTGAGCTTTGGAAAAAGGACGCATTGTTTTCTCGCCAGTCTTCTACATTGAGGAAGTCAAACTCTTTGAGAGCGACCTGGAGTTCTTTCTCCATGCGAAGAGTGCTAACATTTGGCTTGGGGATTTGAGCAGGTTTGGGGGGAGGGGTGAGCGTGGCGGGGAGGCCCAGTGGGCGGACGCCTGCCAGGCCCCCGACACTGGCATCAGGGTTCTCCGGAGAGACATCCTGTTTATTGTCCACGTGGATATTCTCAAAGCTCAGCTGGCTAGAGGGAGGCATGTGAGCATTGGAAATATTCTGTATGGAGGGGGAAGACCTCTTGAGCAAGCGACCCCAAGTCGCTACGTTGATGTTCATTTGATTGGCACGGGGAATATTTTTAACTTGCTGTTTGAATATCTTTCTTTGCCGTTGAAGTTTGGGCTTTCTGGATATCATGGGGTTCAAGAACTTGATCTCGGCGAAGAGCAAGCCCTGAGGCTCCAGTTGGAGCGCCATGCCGTGGCGGATGTCATCGATGAATTCCTCAAGCCGCAGGAACTTGACGGCGCACAAGCCTCGCCAGTCTTTCCAGTGGATTCCGATCTCCACCTCACGGGACTTGTCCAGTTCTATTGAAAATCTGCAAAACAAAGGCTTGTTATACACTACTGTTATATAATACTGTTTGCTCATCTTGGGCTTGTATCTCAATAACAAAAACTGTTTTCCTTTCGCTATGTAGCCGACATTGTTGATTTCAACATTAACCGAAAGCTCAACTCAACAATGGTTATTTGGCAGAATTAAATATATGCTAAGTTGAATGTTTTGTTTATGATTGAGATGTCATTTTTTTTTACATCTTTTCTTTCTTTATTTGAACATTAAAACTTAAAAAATGGATAAGGTCTGCTCCTGACAAGTAGTCAGACCATCATCAAATTAACCGTTAGAATGCTACGCGGCGCAAAAGCGCTGCGATCGTTTGTATCGAAAATTGCGTTTGTTGAAAATGTCCTATCATATTCATTTTCACATTTAAAAAAATGTTATTGTAATGTAACACTAACAAGGGAGAGATATAAATTGTTTATAAAAAAGCGTACAAGCACTTCAACCGCAATCTTAGCTGATCAATCAAACAGATTAAGATTTGGACTAATATTTCAAAATTAAAGTGCAACTTATAAAAAAATCTTTCACACTCATTTTAAGTCTTTTTTATGTTACAATATTTTCTGCAAGCAAAAAATTTTAGCATCCACCAACTGAATGTTTTCCATTTTATCAGATATCTATCTTATTTTAATAACATGAATAAATTTGGGTACTGATAAGAGAGCTTATATTTGCATTGACATCATGATATAATCGCAATAATAACGTGTAACACCTCCAAATAGAAGTTTAATCAAAATACCAATACATTGCAGTTGACTTATCTTGATTTCGCAATTAAAATGTCTCCAACAAATTATTTCCCCGGGCAATATTACTATTATATGGGTACAATAAACCAACTGCGACCATTCATCATATTGTATTTTATTTCCTGTGATTATGCTTTGCATTACAGTTTGATATTATAGATAAGAGACATAGAGTACATGTCAAACTTGCGAAATAGGTGAGCTCATTGATTTAATAAAATACCTCCAAGTTGATTGACATAAAAAAGTAACAGGTTTTTCAAAATGTCATTGACCTTTTGGCAGCCAAATAATAGTGTTGACAAGGTCATGCCTAAATCACATTTTGAAAACTTTAAATATTTGCAGGAACAAAGAACTTGAACTTGAAATAAGACAATATGAGGCCTCATTACAAAAATAAATGTTATCTCAAATGTAAACAAAAGAACCGATGATTAGGAATTGGGCAATAAATGGGGGCGGCTCACCTTTGATCCCAAGCCTGCTGCGAGCAAGGCTTCCAACTAGTCTGCCCCACAGCGTGGTTGTCCAGCTTGATGACTGCCATTATCTCATTGCTCAACTCCTCTTTGATGCTGTAGGACTTGATGGAGTTGCGGATAGTGACGCCCTTGACGAAAGAGCGCAGGTCCGAGGGACTGGCGTAGTGGTCTTTGCGTACGCGGCCCGGCACCTCCTCTAGCAAGTCCTGGCACCCCATCAGGCGCACCTCCAGCTGCCCCGTCACTTGCACTACCTGAGAGGGAGGACCGATGGGAGGTAGGGCTCCGCTGCGCCCGCTGCCCAAGCTGGTGTAGCCCGAATGAGGACTGGCCTGCAGTTCCCAGCACACTTCCTTCGCTATGGGGCTGCGGGCCGGCAGCTCTAGACGCTGTATGTCTAGAGCGCGGCGCAGCAGGTCCAACTTTTGGCTGGACTCGGTGAGACTGGCTTGGGCCTCCTGAAGGGCCTTTTTGTCCGGGGCCTTGGTGCTCTGCAACAGTCTGATGGCATTCTTGGAACCCTCTACAACGGCAGTTTCAATACGCAACCTGTTGCGTAACTCGGAGATTCTCTCGTCCAGCGAGGACTCTCCGCCGTCTCGGCTCTCGCCGTTGAACCCGGCCACGTGCTCATTGGAGCCGTCCTTCTGCCGCCCCTGCCTCATCTTCAGTATCCGGAGCTTGAGATATTCGATCTTGACCTTGGAGTCCTGCAGCATTTGATGCGCTTCCCCCAGTAACTTTTTGTCCCGGGATTGGTGCCCACCGCTGATGCTCTGAATCATGTTTTCCGCGCCCTGTTTCACTTTTAATTCTATGTTGAGCTGTTTCTCCAGCAAGACAAGCCTTCTGTCGGAGAACTTGCCGTCTCCGAGATGGTGTTGAGCTTGCTCCGGGTTGGATGAAAGAATAACATCATCGTCATATGATATGTTTAGCGGAGTGGTCTGACCCCTGGACAGGATTATCTGAGACTCTAATTCTTGCAGTTCCGAGTTCAGTTCCTTCAGTTTGATATTGGCTTTTTTAACAATACTCGCGACGTCTGACAGCGACCGCCGATCGGTGGCGACTTCACGCAGTTTCTCCGCGCCCTCCTTAATTTTTAATTCTTTACGAATTTCTCGTCGAATCAATTCCTTTAACTCTTCCAGTTTGGCTGGTAAAGCCAATTCCGGAACGGATTCCGTTTGAACACCATATTTGTGCCCTAATTCGTAGAGCACTGGGTGTCTAATATAATCACCTTGATAATAGCCCGGGTCTGCCATAGTTGTGACCGAGGAGTCGACCGTCAACGGATTTGTATCATAGCATTTTTAGTATCACTACGGCCGTGGAACCTGTTAAAAACAAACCAAATGTGTAAAAGCTCTATTTTAAAATGTGATGACTCAGTTAATGCACTGTAATTATGGGCAAAGAACCTAAATTAAAACCAAATTACTAACCAGCACTACCTATGTCGACCATAGACAAATACTGCGTTAGCTGTCAGTTAAAAGGTGCTTACGAATTCAAAAGTAGTGATTCGATTCCGACTTGGTTGTATTCTGTTCTATGTCGTAGCAGTAGGGACTGTTTGTAGCAGTATTGAGTAGGATGTAACGAGATTATTAATAGCGCGCTAGCACTAGCACTAGCATAGCAGTTAGCGGTGATTGCAGAATATTTCGCTGGAGCGGAAAAAGAATCCAGATTTAAAAACGTCGACAGAAGAGTATGTGAGGACACACACATCAAAATATTGCCGTGGGATATAAATAAATACGAGAAACTGCGTCAAACTAATAGATGAAAAAAGAACGATATCATAGAAAATGTGTTGAATTAGTTGAAATCAGTTTGCGTAAAAATAAAATTGTTCCTTGTCATCGGTCTATTTCCATCGTTTGAGCTATTACTCGTTATAATCAAATTGATGAAAATAACCTTTTCACAACACTTAATAAATTTTTTTTCGCAATTTCCTGATGGAATCGTGAAAAACAGTTTGTGTAAAATAAAGTTGTTCTTTGTGAATAATCGTGAATGAATTCAAAACAGTTTGTGTTAAAATGAAGTTGTTCTTTGAGTCATAGGTCTATTTCCATTGGATAAGCTAATTACCCACTAGTTATAATAAAATTAAACGAAAATAAATTATTTCATTCATTTTTACAACACTTGCTTTTTTGCGTTTTTTTTTAATAATCGTGTTTTTATACTCTTCTACACGAGTTTTTTTTAGTTTTGCGAAAGATAAGTTAAGTACGTCAAATAAAATTAATATTTTGTGACATGACATCTAAAATGCTCCTACAGGCGTCCCTGTTTGGGCTATTTCGGTGATCCAGCTTTGTCATGGGAACTGCTGGAACAACTGGACGCCCATCCTCTAGAATCACCGATACGATTCTGTTCCAGAATTATCGATACGGTTCTGTCATTTTATCATTCCATTGGCATCCTGACGATATCTAGGATTCTTCTAGATTTCACTTATCTTATTATTTACAATTATTAGCCTCCCCCGTTCTATCTAATATTGCGGTATTACTGCGTTCTATCTAGTACTTTAAGGCAGGGTCGTATTATCCATAAGGCAGGGTAGGCAACTGCCTAGGGGCCCCGCATCGGCTGGGGGCCCCGCGCCCCGAGAAATTAATTCTTCAGACACACAGGTAATAGTTCAGAGATCTCAAAAAAATCTTGATGTTGTCAATGTTGATTCAAATCTGAATGCATTATAAATGCTCACTTACTGCTACATGCAGGGCCGTATCATCCATAAGGCAGTGTAGACAACTGCATAGGACCCCCCCATTGGCTAAAGGGTAAAGGGCCCTCGAGACATGCATTGCCTAGGGGCCCCTACATGTTTAATCCGCCCCTGCTTTTAGGTACTAACTATTATTGCACATCCACAAAATGTATTTTTGAATTTTTTTCCACTCTTGGACTTCCACCTAAGTCGATTTTTAACTTGATTCATCTTTAGCCTGCAATAAAAATCTAATGCATTTATATATAAGTAATGTAATAAAATATATCGCCTACTTTCAACCGAATAAATACCTACCATGGTTAGTGATAGAGAGTATCATGAACTAAATGAAAATAATACTATGCCACTAGACGGCCGGCGTAGTCCAGCGGTAAGGCTCTTGACTCGCAATCCGAAGGTCGCAGGATCGAATCCCGGTGTGGCAAATAAATTTTATTTGATTAATTTGTGTTATTTCACAATTTATTCATTTAAAATCATATATTGTATATTTGCGGCACGTTCCAGAGTGCAAGATACTATCAGTATCGCCCTGGTGCAAGATAACCATTCAGAATTGAAACGTTACTTGAAATGGCTTTAGCCGTGTTTGGTGACCAGATCTGAATAGCCATGTACTTCCCCACCTTTCTCTTCCATATCTCCTTCCCCTCCCCACTACCTTCAGCCTCACAACACACCCCGATTGGGATGCCATAGTCTCACTGGCTCCAGACGGGAGCAGTTGCGACTCTTGTGCGGTATTCATATAATAAAAAAATACACTAAACGTGTTCAATCCATTAGCACCTCCCACACGGCCACTTCGGAGTGACAGAGTCCCGCGTCACTTCAGGCCGCCGCGCAGAAAAGTAAAGGCCGATAGGTTTACAGCGCAGTTCACTGTGAGACTTTTCAGCGCGGCGGCCTGAAGTGGCGTGGGACTCGGTCACTCCGAAGTGGCCGTGTGCGGGGTGCTATTGGAAATTGGAACATAATAATTTTTTATTATTTGAAAACAAAACGGCGTCTCCACGTCTTCACTATCTTTAAAGTTTTTTTTATTCAAAAGAAAGTCGAAAGTGGTCTCGAAGGTACATAATAACCCCTGTGCAAAAAACAAAAGTACCCCTGCGCTGCACTGATTTTTTATTAGTGTTTTTATTACGTAACTGCTGCATTATTTTTTACGATCAGCAGTTTCGGAAAAGCAAAGCAAAGACCCCAGCCTGAATTTCAGTTTCAATTGCTCTTCAAGCTCGGGGAGATATTTACGTTCAAATACATAAGAATCTGTTGGTAAGAATCCTGACCCTCCAATTTCTATTCGTAATATTCCCGAGTGTTCTGAAAAAAACGGCCTTTTTAGACACATACTTACATATATATGACTTCAGATTTTCACGGCCAAAAGTATTTTCGTTATTTATTTTTGTTATTTATTTTGTGTTATGCCGTTTTGCGCTACCTCATTTAGCCAACGTTTCGGACAGCGTTACAGTGTCCGTCATCAGGGCAGGGCAGATCACATTTGCCTGGTGATGGACACTGCGTTGCTGTCCGAAACGTTGGTTAAAAAAGGAGGTAGCGCAACACAGCATAACACCCAAAAATATACAACGAAAATTTACTTTAGTACATATATTAGTCAAAATGACCCTTGGAAATAATGGTCCGATTGTTGAGAAAAAATACTGAGGATGGCGGGTCTTAACTAAAGTTAGCAGCTTATAATTATTTACAATATTTTTTTGTTCTAGTTGGCAATATCGACTTCTCCACTCCCAGTGCCCACGCGAAATTATTACTCTAGTCTTTGGTCTAGTGATGAGCATAATATTTAGTTTTTGAAGTAAAACTTCTTTACGCACGCGTGACTTGAAGAGTAAGCTGGTGAATGCGTGACGAGAGCGTTACGAAAAGTGTGATCGGGCGAGGCGAACGAAACGCACGCTTGACTTGGGGAGTAAGCTGGTGAATGCGTGACGAGAGCGTTACGAAAATTGTGATCGGGCGAGGCGAACGAAGCATAAATAAGTTTTACTTCAGTCGTGTGGTCTAAAGCACACTCGTTTTTTTGCATGTGTTGCTATTATTTATTTCAAATAATAATAATAATAATAGCCTCTGTTCACGGGCGTCTATGCTTTTACTGGCCACGGGCAATTTGTTCTGGATTTGAGAGGTGTCACTTAAAAAAAGTAAATTATGAGTGTGATATGCTACCATCAAATTTTTATTAAAAAAACTGGACAGCCCAAAATTCAAACAACGTTGCCGTGAGAAACTGAGAATCATTACATCGAAGAACAGTAGATCCTTTCGATTAGAAATACTAGATCATGAACATCACTATCCCTGTTTTATTTTTTATTCTCGTAGATTAATTTATTGTCTATGATATTTTGAAATGTCAAAAATATGACAAGAAGACATCGTGTACGTAACAAAACAAAGGTGCATTTTAAATAAAAAATATTGCCGAAATATGTTTGTGTCTAGTGTTTGCCGTAAATCAATATTTAATAGCCTTTTTAAGCCTACAGGTCATGGTTATCGTTTTTATTCCCAAGTTGTAAGTTTTTATTTACATTAGATCAGATTTTCTTACAATCCATTTTAAATTGATTTGAATTAAAAATGTAATGTTTATGTCTCGAGGAAGAAGTTATCCAACCCAAAAAGGAAAAAGTACCATGGCCTAGGCGAGTGCTATCTGGTATTCAGCCTACAGGTCCTGTTCACATAGGAAACTATCTAGGCGCTGTAAAAAAATGGGTTGAGCTGCAGAATGAGGGAGAGGACGTGATGGTCTCCATTGTAGATCTCCACTCTATTACATTACCACAGGTATTACATTATTACAGGTGTTTCATTATTGAGTTTGATATACAGTCGATTCCGCTTAATTGGGACGCGTCGGGCCCAAACATTTTGTCCCAAATAAGTGGCTGTCCCAAATAAACGAAGCTTAAGATAAGTAGGTAATTTAAAAATTGAATTGACTTCAGCTAGTGTTGTATAATAATGAATCTGTATTTTGTTTTAGGATCCCAATACTCTGCGGAGCAATATTCTAGAGATGACTGCCACGCTCCTGGCTTGCGGAGTGGACCCTGATAAATCTATTCTCTTCTTGCAATCTAGTGTGACGAGACATGCTGAACTCTGCTGGATTCTGGGCTGCTTCTCCACCATTGCGAGGTAGAACATAACTTATACAGTAATAGCGCCCTTGAGGTGATTTTTCACGAAAACGGAGCTGTATAAATCAGCCGAATATTATTATTGTTCATATAAGTCTAGTATTGTAGCGGGTCTTTCATTAAGCGCTTCCTATCTTTAAATTTAAATAAAACAAAGTGTGTGTGAGATACAAAAATAATAATAATAAAATAATAATAATAATTGGATGATTTATATAGCGCCGTTTTTGTGAAAAATCACCTCAAGGGCGCTGATGTTATAATTGTGAATTATAATCCCTTTGGGAATTCACAAATATTTAAACACATAGGTATTATTATGTTTTTGGTATTCACGTCAATGTCTACATATTATATATTACATTTTGGGATTTCTCGTCAACGTTTACATTGTTATTTTTTTCTTATTTCATCTTTATTAATTCTATTACAATTGGTGTGCTACGCCTATCTCACTAGGAACTCCGGTGTTGAGAGCAAGCTCAGTTTATAACTAATATTTATAACTAACTAGCTGGTACCCGGCATGCTTTTCAATGCAAAAAATAAATTGTTTATCCCTGCATTTCCTTTCCCGTGCGTCCCCGTTCCCCTCCCACAACCCCTTCCCCCGCGTTCCCCCCAACTTCCACGCCTCCCCCTCTCTCGCCATCCCTCCCGCTAATCCCACCTCCTTCATTACCTTTCCCCTCATGCCTTCCCTCCCTGCCGCTAAAATATATTAAATGCTCACATTTTCATTTATACAAATTTCAACGCCGGAGCTTACCATTATATACAGCCTATAACTTTCGCAGGCGTGCGCACAACAAATCACCTAAGTTTCATCGCAATCGGATGAACGGTATGGCAGCGCATAAAATATGAACAAACAAAAATAGATTTTTATGTATGAGATTTAAAATGTATTTAGTCTAATGGCAAGTGAAAGAATATTTATAACATTGTGGGAATTCAAGTCAATGTTTGTATAGGTATTATATTTTGGGAATTTATGTTAAAGTAGGTATTATATTTTGGGAATTCGCATCAATGTTTACATAAGTATCACATTTTAGGAATTCACAACAGTGTTTTCACAGGTATTACTTTTTTTCTTACCTTTATAGATTGGGCCACTTGCCGCAGTACAAAGAAAAATCAGATTCAATGAAGGAAGTTCCTCTTGGCTTGTTTATTTACCCGGTCCTGCAAGCGGCCGATATTTTATTGTACAAGGCGACCCACGTTCCTGTCGGGGAGGACCAGCTACAACATCTGCAAATGGCGCAGCAAATAGCCAAGACGTTCAATCATAGGTTTGGCCGGACCTTTCCTCTTCCATCGGCCATTCTGGGAGGTAAATATCAAAAATTTTATCATAGATAATGAAAACAATGGGAGATGTGACACGAAAGCATACCGGTTGTTGCCGAGCTGTGCCCAAACTACACCGACTATCAAAGCGGCGGATCCAACGAGAGTTGTGCGTTTGCTGTGTAGGTAGAAACAAAGGCGGGCCGCCGCTGTGTGTAGATAATTTTTTTTAGTTTTCACTTCCCGACATCCGATCGAGCGATGAAACTCGGCAGATTGACTCATTGTCGATAACATTGCCTTCTTTCAATTTTTGGTGATCACGCATTTCTCTGAAATTGACTTCTAGCCGGCCTAAGATATGGCCCAACTAGGTTGTGGCGTTCGATGGCGGGAAGTCAAAAACTGTTTCACTACATATCGTCGCCGTAGATGTTAAGAGAGTCAAGCCACAAAACCACAAAGTTGAGAAAACGTCCCTCAAAGATTTTTCACATTTTTTTGTTATTAAAGTGTGAAAATTTGGACATAGATATTTTGTGATGTTATTTATGCGGCTTGTCGTCATTGACTGCTTTAATTTGTACAAAATTTTTTGGAAATCAAAAGATCTATGCGGCTTTTAGTCATTGACTGTTTTCAACTATGTGTGCTAGATCTATTGACAATTTTCAAAATCATATTTATGGCTCAGATCCATTGCCCACGGCAACTTTGAAGGTTTTGGAACACTTCTGCATACTTAACTCATTTTCGCCAAATTCGTGGCTTGGCTCCCTTGACATCTACGGCGACGATATTAAACATAGTATATATAGATATATTGTAGTAAAAAACTTTATTTGTATGAGTTGATTTTTTATTGCCCCCATTTGGCCGATTCCCAAATACACTCTATCTGTCGTGTTAGATTAGGTCAAGAGGGGCATGTATAAAGTGATGGTATGTCGATACAGTAATCTTTTATTATATAAATTCATTATATTGTACCTTTTTAATTTATAACACAATGTTGCAATTATGTAACTATGCATTATTTTTTCAGAGGTTTCAGGAAACCGGTTGAAAAGTCTGAGAGAACCCCTGAAAAAGATGTCCAAATCGGAGCCCGATCCCAAGTCTAGAATACTTTTGACTGACACACCGGAACAAATTACTTTGAAATTCAGAAAGGCAGTTACTGACTTTACCCCAGAGGCAAGTTTTGCTATAAACTTATTGTATACAAGCGCTGACCTGTAAAAAATCAGGGACTCGTGGTGAATGAATGAGGTCATTTAAAAATGGCTCACCTTTCGTTTTTTATAACTAAAAAAAAAACAAAAGCACATACATTTAGGCCATATTATAAAAGTTATCGTCGACTCACTTTTTTGTTGTTTCATGTAAAAATAATTATTAAATAATTCTCAAAGTTTTCATCATTATTTTTCAAATTGCAATCTGAAACTTTGGATTCATAAAGTTGTACATTTAAATTATTTTGCGGTTAACTTTTAAATTGAATATAAAGCGGTATTTGTGGTATTTTCTCATTCTAAAACGTTTAGATCATATTTCTAACCATGATAGTAAGGGAACAACAATTTCTATAAGTCCTGTACGTGTTGCTCCGAAAACCGAACAAGGCTTGACGGTTTAACCACTGAAAGGGTATGTACCTATTTTATTTATTTATTTATTTCCAGGTGACTTACAATCCAGAAGCTAGACCAGGAGTCTCAAATATGATAGATATTCATTGCATGATGACAAATAAAATCCCTGAAGAAATTGTTGAAGAAGTGGAAGGGGTAACAACTGGAAAGTAAGTGCCTACTTATCAATGTGGGTTTTGTAAATTATTTTTAATAATCTACCCCTTTATTTGGGGTCAATTTTGATGATATTTGAAATAAATATTGAGACATTTTGACAAATCTTAATATATATATTTCTTCTGTCCATGTGTATGTCACTGAACTCCTCCTAAACAGCTGGACCGATTTTGATGAAATTTTTTGTGTGGGTTCAAGGGGATTCGAGAATGGTTTAGATTCACAATTTGGTCCACTGGAAAATGTTCTTTTAATAATTTTTTTATTTCTAAAGAGTTGTTGATTTTGGAATGTTTTACATTGGATCCGGCAGACTGCGCTACCATCGCAGTATCGAATATTCAATATTATTCTATTTTAATTTTAGTTTGTCCCAACAGTTGTGTACAGGACAACATCTGTCGGGTCCGCTATAAATAAATAAAATAAATTGTGGAACATTCCAGAACACTCTCGAATGTTGTCCCGAGCGAAGCCGGGTAACCCAGCTAGTGTAATTATATAATTGAGGTGGTCAACACAGAAGTGGTGTAACCCACAAAAATTCCCAAATAAAGTTAATGATCGGAAGGGGCTTTAATGCCCAGTTCACATGAGGACAATACAATAACATATTGTCTCAGCTCCGGACCCATTGTCCTAGTGTGAACAGAAGTTTGGAGAACAGGACAATGAACCAATACAACATCCTAGAGATAGATGGGCAGGCTATCACTGCAGGACAATATCTTACCCCCACCACTGCCCCCGTCCGCATTGTCCGCATGTAAAAGCGCACGGACAAGACAGTAGATTAATAGCCAGTTGCTCCGGGTGTATATATCTCGAACACGCTCGTAACATGCGGTGTCGTGTATCCATTTTCGCAGCATTCCGCATTTGAACTACGCTCAAATTGTTGCATTGACCCATTGTCCTGCCCTGCATGGTCACGGAACTGGGACAATACAAAATTGTATTGTCCTCATGTAAATTAGGCAAAAATCATAAATGTTCTATAGAAGTGGATAGATCAACCAAAAAAACACAAACATTCTTACACAATTTTTGTTGCTTTCACTTGAACTACATTTTAAAACCCTAAAAGCAATTATCTCGGCTCAAAATTGTTGTAGATTACACCATTTCTGTGCTGATTGCCTCATTTGTGTTAAATTTTCTTTGATTTTTACATTATTGTTGTTTATTTTTCTAGGTATAAATACGTTGTGGCTGAATCTGTTATTGCGCAATTAGAACCAATAAGAATTAAAATTGAAGATTACCTTTCTAATCCACAATATCTTGTAGATATTTTAAACAAAGGAGCTGAAAAGGCAAGAAAAAGAGCTGATGTTACCTTCAATGAAGTTTGCAACAAAGTTGGTCTAGGAATACCAGAAGTTATAGAAAGGCAACATAAAATCCCCTCGAAAATATAAACCAATTATTAAAATAAATGATGGCCTCCGTGGTTGAGTACAAATTCGGGGGTTGCGGGATCAAAATCCAGCATACACAAGTATATTTTATTTGATTAATTTGTGTTATTTCACAATTCATTTTATAGTATATTTGCGGCACGTTCCAGAGTGGTAGATACTTTCAGTACAGCCCTGGTGAAAGACTGCCATTCAGTATCAAAAAATGTTGCTTGAAATGGCTTTAGCCGTGTTTGGAGACCAGACCTGAATAGTCAGGTACTGCTCTGCCTTTCTCTACTCAATCCCCTTCCCATCTTTAACCTCCCAATACATATACAATAATACCCCATTTATTGGGGTATTATTGCCGGTATTGATGCCGTGGTCTCATTGGTTCCAGATGGTTGGGAGCAGTTGCGACTCTTATCCGGTACTCAAATAAAAAAATATTTTGAAAATGCATTGTAGTATTTATTTTGGTTGTCATTTATAATATTTTGATCTTTACTGTTTTTCATGTTAAAATAAAACTTATGAAAATCTTTCTAATTGAAAAAATTGTATTAACCTATAATTGTTGACGTGGGTCTGTCAGATGGCATGCATACATTTAATCATATATTTCCGCATCAAATCAATAAAGATATCCAGAAAAACATTTTGAACAGATTTTTTCATGTTTGTACAAAATGTCGAAGGCAGTGAGTAGTAAATAATAAAACCCGTCCCTCGTGTGGGTCATCAGCAAAGTGCACCTACCAACCCACGTCAGAAATTAAAGGTTAATGCCCTCATCAGAGAATCCTCTTGGTTCAGATTGCATTTTTTTTTTACATTAGCTCCACACAGGAGGCCTTGAGGAAAATAATTCCCCTCAGAGCCTATGTCATCTTTGGGGATGCTGTGTGGAGGCTCTTTTTAGAAAAGGAAGGAGAAAAAGTTCTGGGAAGGAATAGGGTATAGAGGTGGATAGGAATCTGGAGATCAGTGTGTCCAGGAGTGACGGACGAATGAATCCAATCCCTCCCTCTGCGGTGCAAGGCGATGTTCCGAGAGTACGGCTGGAGAAGTCAAAGGGACTCTATCAACCACTCTCTCCCGATCAGGCCTGCCATGCAGCTGGTGGGTAGGCACATCCGCCGCCAAGACCCCGACAAACCTCACCCCATGAACCTGGGCACCCCTGCTAAGTCAACAAACGTATCGAACCATTTGGGGTGACCTATGGTAGAGATGTTGGTTATCCAATAAATGGTTCCCGGGGTGGCGATACCCATACCCGCCTTCCAAATTGATAAGAATACTGGTATAAGTCTAAGTCATATTATTCTTTTCAACCTCTTTTTCTACATTTCAAGTTTTTTTATAAAATATTAATTTATAAAAGATGTAAAGTTATAATAATATTTATAATTTCCACGCATTATTTGTGAAACCACTAAAAAAAAAAACCCGCCCCCCAACTCTGAATAAACTCCAGAGCCAGTTTTCTTCAATGGCATAAAAATACTTAAAATTAAGAATTTCACACATATTTCTTCACTATTATGTACCTACTATTATGACAATATATATATTTTTAATAAAAAGAAAGACAAAGATTCCTGGGTTACGAATAACTCAACAATGGGTTTGAAAATCTCCTATTACCACCACACTAAGCGGAAAATGTTGTGATGGAGAACTTAGTGGGCCGAGGAATCGAACACACGACGCCCGGGTGGGACCCAATCCCGATGCCCACTCAGCCACTGACTGGTCAATATTATTATGTAAATAAATAAGATTTAAACAAAAAAAAAACTATTATTATAATAAATTGAATATGGTGACCGGCCAACTCAGAATGAAACCAACTCAGAACCAGCTCAGAAAGGTCATAAAGAGTGATGATAAAAAAATTGTTAAATAGGTTAGGGGCGGCTATTTTGAAATTATTTTTTTCATAGCTTTTAATGACTTTTCAAAGAGTTGTTGAGTTGACTTGATTCTGAGTTGGCATGGAACCATTGAATATATATTTTGGATTTGAGCGATATGAAAACTCAAAAATACCTCTCACTTTTGCTTTTCGTGGTTGAATCATAATTTCACAATTTCATAATCAAATTTAATTTCGGGGTTTCTTCTAGCATTATATTATGGTAAAATCTAAATTTGAACCACAGGAAGCAGGACCAAATAAAATATTTTTGGAATCTACCAAGTCAAAATAAATTTTCCTTTCATCGTTCTGGGTAGGTCCTCTTTAAAAATCATCTGATGTAAATTGTTTATGCATGCATAGATAAGTCATTTGTAAAAAGAACGCCATATTGTCGATTCCCTGTTCCGTCACTTTTACAGGCTGTCACTTTCAAGCTTCTATTTGAATGGGACGATAATGCCAGTAAAAGTCAATATAACACCTCCACCGCCCGCGAATTCCAAACAACCAGGTGTCACTAAGTCTTTGCTCTATAATGGATCGAAGTTTCAGGGTCACCAAAAATCCAAAGGAAATTCGTACGAAGTAGAAGTTGTTTTGCAGGTTAGTATATCAATTTAAAGACTGTTACTTTGATTTTTCTTTGTTCTGATTCATGCGTCTCTAATATTTAGAGTAGAAGCGATACAGTTATTATTAGAATCCATGTTTATTGCGTCTTGGCACAAAATGATATCATAATATGCATATAATCAAAGATGAACAACAATTGTCATTGCTCAATTATAACAGCTATCTTGATAGAAAATAAGATAATTTCTTTCACAATTTGTGCAATTCCGACCATATCTTACAGACGTCTTATCATTTTACCTGGTATTTTGATTGATTTATTGTAATCTTATATTTTTTTAGCATGTAGATGAAGAAAACTCATATCTGTGTGGCTATCTGAAAATTAAAGGCTTAACAGAAGAGTTTCCCACGCTCACAACTTTCTTTGATGGTGAAATAATATCGGCCAAATATCCGTTCTTGACCAGGAAGTGGGATGCTGATGAAGATGTGGACAAAAAGCACTGGGTGAGATTAAATTTAAACATGTTTGTATTAACTTCTCAACGCCATTGAATTGTCGTGATGCCTCAAAAAGGTAATAAAGATGTGTAGTTGTGTCAATCGTTATTATCGGGGACCAGATTTGAGTAGTAAAACCAGTTTTTCCATTGACACACTCTTAAAAAAAATGGTAAATAATCCACAAGCCGCCGTATGTCGCTACACTTTTAATAGGCATAGTTTTTGAAAAGTAAACTACTTCTAAACTTAATTGCCACAAGAACCATTGGTGTGTCGGGATAGACAGAAAAATATGCATTAAATTCGATTTCCATTCAAAGTTAAAAATTTCCCATATAAAACATCTTCATTGCCGCCTTCGACCAAGTATATCGACCAAGGGTATACTAGGTCAATGATTGCCGCCATAATTTTTTGTATGAATTTGACATGTGCGAAGTTTTGTTTCAAACTAAATACGCAAGAATTACTTAATTTACCTAAAATAAGAACCTAAAAACCTATTTTGTTTAAGTAAATAGTTGTTTTTTGCAGTAATTGTTGAAATTAAGTGTGATTTCCATAATCCGTGCTTAAAAATGCGGTGGTTTATGGATTATTTAATAAAAATATTATTGTCCTCAAATTATTTATTAAATTTTATTATTATTATTATTATTAAATTGAACCTAAATAATATTTTGTATTGATGGATTGTTAATCATTACACATGCATTGTATTGTTAGTTCAATATTTTCATTTATGGCATTGACAGTCCCTGGTTATTATTGAATTGCTTCCGTAGCATAATGGTCTATGCATTAAACCCCAAGTCATGGGTTGTGGGTTCGATTCCCATAAAAATGTAAATCGTAATTATAACAAAAAGACACTGCCTTTCTGGCTTTTGTAAGCTTGACGATGATGATAAAGTGGCATTACTGCTGTCGCCAAAAATTGTTAAATGAATAAATTTATTTAAAATGTCAATTTGACTATTAATATATTTTTAGAACACGATTAGAAGTATCTGTACACGACAAGACATACTTGTTTATCTTAGTTCAATGCCACTACTTGTAATTCACTATCAATGTTGTGAATGAATTGTGTTTTTCAACAAATTCGTTTCTATCTAATTATGCCATCTCATGTAGAGCCTCAATTACATTGAGCGAGTTTACAAGCTACTAGCTGGCGAATTCACTAGTAAATCTGCTAGTAAACTCGCTCGGTGTAATCATTAGTAAATTTGAGCGGAGTTTACTAGTAGATAGTGAATTTGCCGGCTAGTAGCTGGTAAACTCGCTCAATGTAATTGAGGCTTAAGGGTGGTTTTTTTAATTGCTTTCGAAGCTTAATTTAAGCAATTTTAGGATTAAGTTGGAATGAAAATCCAAGATTAAAGTCAAACCTTATAGGTATCGCAACCAGAGTTGGGTCGAATACATACTCACACAGATGCATTGCTTGCATACAGCAAATTACATTGGACTTAACAATCTGTGAAAAATTCTGCCGTGGTAATATAAAATAATAAAAACACAGTGTCTTTCTTGAGAGTCAAGGAAGACAGTGTTTTTACTTACCACGGCAGAATAGTTAGGATAACAGGCAATTTCTCCAGTTAATGTTTTCATATTGTTTTATTAATTAATACCATCTGTATCTGTGTTTACTCCTTCATGAAAGAAAATCTGTGAGAAATAGTGTTACATTACTATTTGCTTTATGCAATATACATGAGACTTTTATCTTCAGGGACAGGGTTTTTGCACTACATTCGACTTCCAAATAAAAACGATATATTATATTAAAAGGTTTATTGAATAATCAACATTCATATTTAGACTTAATACTATATTTAGAACAAATCAACAACTTGACACGGAAGATAAACTGGAAGTTAAAGGCTCGGAATCTAGAATATGTTAGAGGTAGCTCACTTGTACATGTGCGAGAGATGGCCGTGCTCTCAACGCTACCATGGAACATGGTGCGGAGGTGGTAAATATGACCGCGACGAAAAACTTCAAAATATTACCAGCTATTATCACAGTGAAATTGCAAAACGTCGTGTGATGTCATACTAGGGGGGGAGGGGGTCTCACAAATGTGACAGCGTGTGACAGGGACAGGGACAGGGGGGGGTCAAAAATCATGGAATAATAATAATTCGGCTGGTAGTTTTGCCTACATATGTGATCCAATTTGCAGAGACCCTGCGGGCAGTCCTGCAAGTAGTGCTTTAAATCGATTCCATGTCAGTTGATACCCCGACAGTTACTCCCCCGGCATACTTATTTACAATATGCAGTCAGTTTAGGAAAAATACTGTATACCTACTTACACAAAATATAACTAAGTGTCCCTGAAGAGATGTGCAGAGAGAATGTACCGCCGAATAACAAAAGTATAAAACTACTTGTCATTATACTGTTTATACCAGCGTAAAAGTACAAAAAAGACACTGTAAATAAATAAATTCATTTGATATCCATACTAAGTTATTATTAAGGCGGCTGTATCAAACCTCGCATCTACTGCGATTAGGAGTTTTTGGTACTCGTAAACAAACTCGGCCGCTGCGACTGTCTGGTTCATGTGTTTGATTGAATGATTTGTATAACGACAGTAATACTGATTATAAGACTGATAATAACTGATTTGTATAATGTTACCAGAAAACAATGAGTGTGAATGAAAGGGAGATCGGAAAATTAAATTACAACAAACATAAAATATGTACGACAGAAATGACTAACAGATTGTATTGTTTTTGAAAATTTGTTATGTATACTGATATGATATTTCATCCATCTTATAATAAAAAATCTATTGCAAGATATAAAGAGAATTAGATACAAATTGATATAAAATGAACTGAAAATAATCTTGGTTTACAAATCCTTTTTTTAATCCTCGCCGAAAACATTAGTTTGCATTACTTTCAAGCAGAGATAATTAGTGCCCGCTCGTTACAATTCAATCCAATTCGATTTATTCATTTTAAAAACACAACAAAATTAAAATTTCAAACCGTTTTTAAAGTAGAGAAAATATTAAGATTAAAGCATATTACATTGTTACAAGATGACGGCGGATGATGGGCTGCTAAGCAAAGTAAATACACTAATTAAGCTGATTTTAATGCTTATTTTAGAAGAGATGGAAGAATAAATTTGTGAGATGAAAATAAATAAACTATGGACATGAAAAGAGATTAATAACAGCGTAAATAAATAATTTTAGAATTGCATCTGCTCTCCAAAGCCACGACATCTCTACAGATGAACTCTACTAAAACGGCGTCTGCAGCGGCAACCCGCCGTGCGGGGTCCTTACTCGCCCGGAACTAAATGGATTAAATCTACTAAAGAGCTGACTAACCCACTCTAGTAAAATTATGGTGTTCGGATGCGTTTAGTTATTCTCCACTCGACTAAAATACTTGGCGTGTCCGAACTGCTCTTAATTGGATGCCTGATTTTTGGTGTGGCAGATTAGTGAGAGAGTACGACATGCTTTCTACGCTTCAACTATAATGTCGTGACCTAAAGTCGAAGTTGGCTTACGTTTCAGCTATCGGTATATCAGTGATGTACATGGTGAAGCATTTATTAGTTGAGTGGTTATTTTTTTTAAATTTGTAATTTTTTATTTATTTTATAATAATATGTAATTTGTATATTTTTTTCAGAGCAAGTTCACATCATTTTTCCAATATGTGAAGACTTTTAACTCGGACACTTTTGACTATGACGCCCTGGCATCCACAGACTTTGTGTTCATGCGATGGAAAGAGCACTTCTTGGTTCCCGATCACACGATTAAGGACATCAACGGGGCATCCTTTGCTGGCTTTTACTACATTTGCTTCCAAAAATCTGCGGCCACCATCGAGGGATATTACTATCACAGAAGCTCAGAATGGTAACTAATATTTTTGATTTTAATCCTTTTTTAATGTGAGTGAAGCAAGGAATATATGTCAAAACAGAGTTGTACGGCAGTGCATCCTCTCTGCCTACCCCTGGCGGAGGAAAGATGTGATGGTTAGTTAATCTTTTTTTCTTGGTCGAGCTGAGATATCTGTAATAACAATACAATATTACATTAAAAATAGAGGACAATCAGCATCGTAACATTGGAAATACATACTTGTAAATGGAGACGCAGTTTCTAACAAAATCTGTTTACAACAAAAATACAAATAACAATGCAATGTTAACATTTAAAATAAAAGACAATCAGCATTGTACCATTGGAAATGCATACTTATAAATTGGTTTTGATAAAATCTTTGATGATCCAAGACTTGTTGTCTGATTAATATTTAAAATAAATTGTATTCTGTCTAATGGCCAGTGGAAGCGCATTGTATAGCTTTGTTGCTAAATATGTAAAATTTCATTGGATAGCAGCTGATAAAGACTTACCCGGCGCTCCTATTTACAGTCTTTGTGGAGAGATGGCCAGAACGTTTCCTACAATACTGAATAAAGGTGTGCTTATACGAACGCTTTGTAAGCCGCACAAAAATAAGAAATTTATCGTTACTTCTATATTCGGGCACTAATGAAAAAATTACAACATAGTTTGCAAGTTTTTCAAAATTTTCCCCAAAGTTTCGGATGTATGAGCATGGAGCACGGTGCATAGTTTTCCACACAAGAGATTATTTTCTGGTCTCTTACAAGAGAGTTTCACTGTATCTGTTTAAATTTGCTGTGTATTTTTCAGTATGTGTATTTAATGCTGTGTACAATTTCATTTGTTTCAGGTATCAGTCACTGAACCTTAGCCACGTCCCAGAACATAGTATCCAAATTTACGAATTTAGATGAAAATATTCCCAATGGCTCTCTCCCTTAAAGTTTCACCATCATTGTATTTATTTAATGGTTGAATAAAGCCCATCTCATTAATACCAGAGAGAAATTAAATTAAAATTTGAATGTACTCACTTGATACGATTTAATGTATATCGTTAGACTGATGAAATATTAATTTTATTGTCAACTTTTAATAAATCTGTGTTTATGTTTATTGTGCAATTGAATGTTATTAGCCAGTTTACTTGCTTTGTTAGAATTGTACGTATAAAATCTACTTATTATTAATTAAATGTCAGTGATTATTTTAACTTTTCGACATCAATTACTTGTTCAGTTTTGTCTTTATTTAAATTATGTGTGATATTTATTATACATTTTATATTTATGACAAATTTATTTGTATTACGCATAATATATAAAATATTGTTTGATCGCTTTGTGCGTCCAGTAGGTTGTTTTAAAGCGTGCAATGTTGCCGAAGAAGATAAGCTTTGTACTTGCATATCTGATAAATCATTGATACCTATATCTTTTTAATATATTACCATGTATTGTAATGAAGATAATTTGTACATTTTTTGAAAAATTATTTTACTGTTCAATATTAATGTGAACATAATTTTTATAATAAAATCGCTGCAAGCATAATCTTTGATTTTTTCAACCCTTCTGCGCCCTTAAAATCCTTTGAGCACCGCCAGCATTACAGCCAGCAGACCGACCACTGGTTACTACTGACAACCGGGCATAGTGGTATGGCGATCCATGTTTGGTGACCAGATTTGAATAGCCAGGTACTCCCCCACCTTATTCTTCCTCGTCTCCTTCCCCTCCCTTCTAGCTTCAGCCTCGTGACATACCCCGATTGGGAATGCCATAGTCTCACAGGCTCCAGATGAATGGGAGCTTTTGAGACTCTTGTGCAAATTCATATTTAAAAAAAAAATCTGATTTAAAAGAGATAAGATGTTGAAAGGGGGAGGAAATTTTTTATAAGTCTTGATAGAAGAGAGAATATTTGTTTAGAAAGGGACAACAAAAAAAAATGTGATCTAAAGTTCGCACTTTTCACTTTTCACACAGACCACGGAATATACAATCTGTGGGGAGTCAACATTTTAAAAATTGAGAGGAAACGAAGCAATGTATATAATAACTCACTCTTCTCCAAGACTTCCTGTATTTGTCCAAATTTGGAGACTCGCCCATTAAAAAAATATCTGGGGGTCTGATTGATAGTCATCTACGTTGGGATCAGCACTTAGTCAGTCTATCTGTTGTATTTTTCGAACTCTAAGAAATATCCTTACTCCTACAACATTATATCATGCACTCTACCAACCCCTATTAGCATACGGCTCATTATTTGGGGTGACTGCTCAAACTGTTATTAATCCTGTATGAAAAGCCCAAAAAATGGTAATACTTGTTATCAACAAGCTACCGAAAAGATGCTCCTTCATATTATCCTTAAGTATAATGTTTTAAATATATGTCAACTCCATCTAAAATTTATGCCAACAAATTTCTCGTACAAATACAACAAAAAACACTTACAACACAATCGCACCACCAGAAACCAACCAAATAACATTACAATGTACTTAAACTACGTACTATGACAGCACAAAGATTATTCAGCTACCTGGCTCCTAAAATCTTCAACCTTCTCTTTGATAACCTAAAAACAGAATCCCAATTCCATACTTTCAAAACACAAATAACGCTATGGATTCTTACTTACATCTGCAATAAATTTCAATCATAATAGCCATACATTCTACACTCTAACCACCCAACCTCCCTTCATACATTTCTCACATTCCCTATCCAACTTTCCTATTTTTCTTAGATATAAAATATTTATAATTTAATTTGAATTGTACAAGGGATGTTGGTAAAAAAAGGTCTCCAAGGTGCTGCGGTCACGAGTAACGATTTTATGCGTGATTCGGCAACACCGGCATATAGCCTGCTTCCCCCATGCCAAATCCCTTCCACGCTGCACTCTCTGCGACACTTAAGTCTCGAAGTAGCAGCTCGGAGATTCGTTTTTCGCGCCCATACACTGTTTTCTGTTCACTTCACGTAGCTGAGAGTGAATGTCTACCGGGGTTTTGTTCTTCGCAGCGAACAAAAAACGAATTACAGAGAGTAATTCACACCTGGCGGGTGCAGCCAGTGGAAACGCCAACGCGACCGGCTGCTACGCTGAGACTAAACGTCGCAGAGAGGACGGCCTGGTGGGATTTGGCGTGGGGGAATCAGGCTATATGCAAGTCATCACCTCAGTTCTTATTTGTCCAACAGACCATTTTAGTTTTTGTTCAATCTCCACTTTAGAATTAAAAATAAAGTATAAAAAATGATAGTTAATCACTCAACTAAGAATTATTTAAACTAATGAGACCTTTACCTTTACGGAAATAGCTTTATCTTAAACACCTATCATAATGTTTCATTGAAATAATGAAAGAAAATCTTCTCCTGTAAAATTTTCTAATGGTCTGTTGCACAAAAACGAACTAAGGCGACGAAGTGTTGCCGGATCATGCATAAAATCGTTACTAGCGACCGCAGCACCTTTGAGACATTATTTTACAGACGGCCCTCGAACAATCAAATTACTATATCAAGCATATTTCCAATTTGTAAACTCAACTGCCATAACACAAGGACATCCCCTAACATGGCAGGTGAAATAATACTAAAAAATGTAACATATCGTCCCTTAGCTCAGTGTTCCGCAAACTTTTTTTGTTCAAGGTACACCTACCAATTTAGAAATTTTAAAGGTACACCAAAGAAAAAATCAACGTTTATTTAATATTCATTATTAAAAACAATAACATATGAAAAGATGTTTATTGAGAAATGTGTGCTTGCTTAACTGAGCACACGTTGATAATGTCGCTCTGATCTCTTCGTCGATCGTCCTCAGGCATTTTTTTTTTTTTTTAAATTGTAGGTATAAAGAGTGTATGCACTTGTCCAACCTTTTTTTACACTGTTCAAAACAATTTTGAAACTCACTGATTGGAATGTCCTTTATGGCCTCAGGCGATTTTTGTTTCACTTCTTCAACAATATGAAAACATTTCCCTTTCAAATCATTTTTCATCAGGGAGCAGAAACAAGTCACAGGGAGACAGGTCGAGTGAATAGGGTGGGTGAACAATTGGGGTCATTCCATGCTTGCTTAAATACTGCTTCACAGACAACGTGGTGTGAGCAGGTGCCTTATTGTGGTGGAAGAACCAGTCCCCTGTACTCCAATGATTCAACCTTTTTCAAGAATTTTTCCTGATGTTCTCTAGCAACCTCTTTAGTACCTCTATGTAGAACTGTCGGTTAACTGTTTGACCTCGAGGAACAATCTCTGTGAGCACAACATCTTTGAAAAAAACCAATGAGCATCGTCTGGATGTTCGATTTGACCTGACTTTTTTTCTGAAGAGGAGAGAGAGCACTCTTCCATTGGCTTGACTGTTGGTCGGTTTCGGGATCGTACCTTTTTTAATATTTTTTTATTTTATTGAAAGAATAGTTAATACATATCAACAAACAAGTCCTGCTAAGCCAATTGCATTGGCATGTCAACAGGTGCTTATAGTTTAGTAACATATACATTTTAAAAGTTATAATTTACATACATCTTAAATCTACAGATCCAATATTTTTTGTAACATTTTTTCGTACATATCAATATAAATAACACCGTGACTCATCACTCACCATCAATAATAACTTTGGGAAAAAATCTGAGTCCTCTTCCAGCTGACTTTTTGATTCGTGACAGGCTTTGCTCTCTTTGCTCCCCAGAGGGGAGTCTTTCGCATTTTCGCCGAAAGAAGAAATCTTGTTCTACTTAAAATTAAGCTTTGGACGAACGCGTAGACCCACAACGACGCGGCTACGCACACTGACCGAGAAACAGTTTTCGTACAACATCCGACCACTAAACACCCGTTCCCTGTCCATTTCTACCGCCCGATTCCCGTTTCTTTGGGTCCCCCCAAGTAAGTAGGTCCTGGTAAATGGTAAGAAAATTGCCATAGCACGCTTTGAAATTAGTGGATAGGTACTCATTTTTTATATGCAGCCAAAAATGTGGTAGCTCTATTTCGGAAAATTTTGGGTTTAATATCCGATCAGTTTTTAGCTCCATAAATTCTTTCTGCTCATTTATCGGTAAGTGTCCAAGGGAAATGCTATTTGATAATGGATTTCATACTCAGTCCATAAATTGCGGGACACACTTAGGAAAATATGAGTTCTACTTTCTCTTAATAGCTCCAAGTATTTCACTATCAAAGCCTGCACTTTTTTTTCTGAATTGGCAACCACGACATTTGGAAACATTTTATTACTACCATTGGAAGCGTTGCTGATTCATAACACCAACTTAGCGCGAAAGCTTTCAATCTTGTCCGATGACGTTAAAATATTAGAACCCTACCTTGCCTTTTTTTGCTGAGCTCATTTAAATGAGCAAATATGTCCGCCAGAAATGCAAGTTTTGCTACCCATTCTTCTTTTTTAAACAAATTAGCAAAACCTGAACCCTGTGTCTCTAAAAACCTGGAACCGCTGGCACGACTAAGCGGGCACAGTGTCGCAATGTAACATTGCGGCAAGGCACACCAAGTACATAACTGAGAAAATTTATTTTTTGGAAAAATGAGTTCCACGCTTTTCAGGATATTTGCTGAATTCTTGTTGGTTTTATCATCCACAGCTTACTTACTTTATTGTTGAAATATGTTGAAGAGACCGGCCAGTAGCTGAGCAGACAAACGTGTCAGGTTCCCATGGATTCAGTTCATCTGCTAGTCCTCCACCATTGCACAAGCAACATTTTCCACAACTCAACAACCAACAATGATGGTGGTAGGACCCTTCTCAAATTTTGTCAGGTGCGTAACCCGGAAATAAGAAAAGTAAGATGCTAAAAGGTGGATTGAAAAGACATATTGAGTATAAAATTATATGTTTTTTTATTTTCACATTACTCGGAAAGACATTTATAATACATAATCTATTGACGGTAAGGACTTGGATGGATTTAGCTGTTCTTACAATATATTAGTGTTAGTGTTGGATGGCCGTGTACAAGAAAATATTGGGACTCTTTTTGTAATCAATTGAAGTCATTGGACTTTGCAAAGTTTAACAAAGTGCAAGATTCATACATTTATCTCTATTAATATTACTAACTAGTTTAGAGTACACATGTTGCGTTCAATAAGTTTATCTTACAAACCCTAAACCACCGGCACGCCGGGAGAGTTTACCATACAAAAGTGCTAAGAGTGAAAAAAATAATAATTTAATTTAAACTGCATAAATATTTGGTCAGAGAAGTCAAAACCTTGAAAAGGCAGTGCCACATGACATTTCTAATGCCAACCATACCAACAGATTAAAATCAATAAATTTTTTTTGACATTCGAAAGGTGTCCATTTTAGTAGATCAATTCTAGGTCCGTTTCAGCTTTCCATCAAATTGTAATCAGCTGACAAGCATAACAACATGACAGCCGCGCTTTTCTGCTTAACATAATTTGTTCAAAAGCTGAAATGGACCTAAAATTGGCATTTAACAGGGACCTTTCTAATAAAAATGGCAATGATTGTCAAATTAATGTTTTAAAAAGCAAATTGCCACAGGATTGCTGACTTGCCAATCATAAAAGATTGAATTTATTTTGTATTTTTTTCTCTGAAGATAAGTTTTTGACAATAGACAACACAATTTCCTCCAACTGTACATTGTTGATTATCGTCCCTTAGCTTACAACACCGCTCAAGTCGAAAATTGGCGGTTTTCACATTTTAATGCCTTCAGATGGAGCTGCTCATTGCGCGTCTAACCATTGGTCACATGATATAGATTTCAGTCGATCAGAAGCCATAATTCGAAAAGTAGTGACAGTGCGTAAGTCAGTTGGCCTCTCAACACCGCACAGTTTTTTTCGTCTCCTGTAAAGTTGGTAAAAATGACTTATGCGGTGTTGTTAGCTAAGGGACGTTATGACAGTCTAGGGCAGGGATCAGCGGACTACTTAGGCGTTTGTGTCTCTTCAGACTTTAACACCAATTTCACCTCCACTGAACAAGCCCAATGAGGAGGAGCCGCCGAACAAAGCTTGACTCAAACAGCATCAGTGTTGCCGACTCTGCTCTTTTTAGCTAGATTTTTTTCAGATATTCTAGATCTTGATTTTGCACAGAACTCATTCACGTAAAATGATCATTTAAAAGTCTAAGGAACCCGGTTATTTATGTGTTGAAATATTTGTTTTAATCACAGAATATCTTTAGCCACAAAAATATTATTTTTTTTCCAGAAACCCCCCCCTATCACATGGCTCTCTGATACATCTGTTTCCTAGATAACTTGGCTCTTCGCACTTGAAAGTCTGAAATTTTCTTTTATAAATCTAAGCACTTTTACACGGTAAACTCTTTCTTCATGCCACTGCCCTGTACGAACAACTAAAGTAGTGCATTGATTATTATTTGTGCTGAATACACATACTATGCTGTTATTAATATCAAGATAAAATGCTCATGAAAAAACTAAAATATACATTTTTTTCACTGATTACTCAGAATAGTTTGAAGGTAAATAAATCAAGTACATGGTCAGACTGAGCTATTATTGCCACTCATTTCGATTTCGACATTAAAATAAGATTTTTAGACAGAAATTCTTAAAAAGAAAAATATACTTTTGAACGTTTTAATAAAATTCCATAGTGCATTGTAAAAGCATAAATCTGATAGGTCCGTCATAACCACTCCCTTCTGATGTATATATATTGACACATGTATTAGAAAGAGATGATAACAGTGGTGCTCTCAGTGGCAGGACCGTATTGTAGGAAACATGCAGGTTGTGTAATGTAGATTAAAGTGATCGATTTGATTCAATACAAAAATTTTATGGAAATATTTTGTACTTGATTTTAATTCAGTTTACATTTTAATATTATGTGTGCCTTGTGACTTTCTTGGGTTTCTGTACTAAACTAAAATACTGAATAAATATTCTGAAGGTTTCAACATACATAGATGCGCCTTATTAACAGTCAATACTTCAGAGATTTTCTTCTACAAAATGGGGGTGTTAAAATAATCATTGTATTACAATAACTAATTTATTCCGGCCAATTTTTACAGTGGGTACAAATCACTATGAGAAAATATTTGAGATAAAATCTTAAAAACATTGAACAAATAAATTTAAGGGAAACTTTTAAGATTTTTAAACTAATAAAATTATACTTTCCAGATCTAATACTTTAAATTGAAATACAAATCAGTTCAAACGTTCCTCAAATGAGAATTTTTTCTTAATATAATGTCAATTTGAAACCAATGGAATAAATCGTTACCCGCTTCAAAATATTACTTATAAAATATATTTTTATGAAATATGTGGAAATGACAATAAAACAAATACATATTATGTGGCACATTTTTTCAAAAATGTAAAACTAGATTCAGATCTGTGAAAAGATATATCAAAACAAGTTGTGCTTCATCATTCAAATATTTTGGCACAGTGCCTGTACTTGTACACTGTAAACAGTGCCTGTACTTGCACACTGTAAACAGTGCCTGTACTTGTACACAGTGAACACACAGTGCCTGTATTTGTACACCGTAAACTCTGCCTGTACTTGTACTGCACAGTGTTCACAGCGCCTGTACTTGTACACAGTGAACATAGTGCACACACAGTGCCTTGTACACCATAAACTCTGCCTACTTTTAGAGTACATTGTACACAGTGCCTGTATTTGTATACAGTGCCCAAAGTGCCTATACTTGTACACAGTGCACACAATGAACGCAGTGCCTATACTTGTACACAGTACACACAATGAACACAGTGCCTATACTTGTACATAGTGCCCAAATTGCCTGTACTTGTCCACAGTGACTGTATTTTATACACCGTATGAAGGGAGATATTGTTTATATACATAATAATTGATCTTATAAAACTACAGATTTTCCATTAAAATAAATACTTTTATACAAACTACAATACAAAATCACTTTACACATGACATTGAAATATTGCAATTAAAGAAAACATTGCTCCAAAGATAAACGTATTGTACTTTTTTTATTCCTACAAGAATAATCGCCAATGTTCTTAAATGCTCTTTACCTCACAGCTTAGTGTTTAGAATCCTAAAATATAACAATATACATAGTCACAGTCACTTTTCGCAATAAACAAACCGGCTTAAGAATATAAATATATATCCCAACGGTAAACCACCGTAATTAATTAATGACATTATAACGGGACAAGTTCACTACTCTTTTAAACTTATGCTATATACATAACACGATAAGCCTAGCTGCACATATCCATTAATATCAATGCGTAACACTTTACCGTTAGCGGGGATTACTACGATATAACACAAGAGTTTCTACCGGCACATGAGGTCCGGTGTTCGATGGTTCCGTTGGGGCTCAGAGCTCCATTGTTGGTGGGCAGTTTGATGCGGGAGCCCTTGAGGTTCCGGTACTGCATGGTGGAGGAGGTCATGGCGTAGGACTTGAGGTGAGACTTCATGACGCTGGGGAGGGGTAGCTGCTCGATGCTGTACACAGTGGTTTTCTGAACTATGGCGCGGCAGCACATCTCTTGCAGGCTTAAAACTGCAATCAAAATATGGAGTAATTGAGCAGGATGTGTTAAAATTGGTTTTATTAACTTGGAGAACCTGCGCAAGAGCTTTTTGCTATTACGTACAATTTAATTGGAATGATTTGAGTTTAAACTTAACCTCTCAGGCCTCCAGCATGTATTGTCATTAGATTTATTATTAGAAATAATTAAACAATTTATTAACGTCATAACACTCCAAAAATAAACAACGAAAATCTAAAATCACATTCAATTTTCGGAATGGCCGTCACCCCACCCACAGCTGAAAGGTTAGCCACCACTTACCGGACAACAATTGGTCAGGGAAGGTTGAGTTTAGTTAAATATATCTGACTGCAAAGATTAAGACAGCGAAACTTACTTATAAGGTTACCACACAAGAAGTTTTCATGGTTAAGAAGTTATTTGCCGGTCCCTTCGTAAACCTTATAAGAGAGTTTCTTGGAAAGTTATTAATTACCTTTATTACTCCGCCACAGCCTCTCCATGCCGTTGCGGTGCAGCGCCATGCGCGACAGCTCGCAGAAGCTCTCGCGGATGTTGAAGTCGCAGAGCGGGCTGACCTCGAAGAAGGCCATGCGGTTCTTGGCCGCATACAGCTCCGCCTCGCGCTCTCCCACCTGCCGCTTGAAGGCCAGGTGCAGCCGGTTGCCCACCAGCACCTTGGGCACCCCCGGCGCGTGCTGGGGAACAACATCAAACACATCACAATCTCTTCATTTTCATCCACTTGACGATTATTTTAATCTTCGAAGCGCAGAATACAGGTGGGAATGCTGTCCTTGTTCTACCGGAATTTCAGTGAAAGATGCTCCTTTGTATCTAAAACTAGCATCATTGATCTCTTCGGCTCCAGTGCACAGCCGGAAACACGCCAAACGCGCACCTAATATTTGTCACATGAGAATGGGTTGCTTTTACGACTCGTTCTTGTGCTCATCAGCTCGGCTGTGGAATGATTAGTCAGTCTCTGTGTTTCTATCTACAACATGGATCTCTTCAGGCTCCATTACTATCACTACTTCTTTCCTCAAAAAGACTCTCCACGCAAAGATGAGTAGAAAATCACCTAACCATTGGAGCACTTTTTGCAACAATATAGCACTATTTGAAATATCTCGGATTGCTTTGCTGCCAATTTTGGCAAATTTTCCCTTATTTGTAAGTAATTAAGTAGAAGTTTACGATTTTATAATATTTTTTTTATAAATCCTACAAATATGTGATAATCGACAAAAGATAGGAGAATTCATTGGCTATATAGAACTATATTCAGTTTGTATGACTGCATATTAAAATTCGGAGGTATGATTTTTTTAATGCGAGCGGAAAGTATTCAAAACGGTCACTGAAAAAGTTTGAGCAAACGGAGAAAAAGTCTTAAAATGCGCTGTCGCTCCAGTCGTTAAAGAGCGCTTCATACTGAACGTAATCGAACTATGACTTACAAAGCTTTTTATCACTTACTAGGGCAGTACGAGTGTAATAGGGTAAATCCATTAGTAATCAATTATGTGACAGAATCGTCAAATAATCGATATATCAATCAATCCATTTTGGAGAAATAAATAACAAAATTAGTTAAAAACCTAAAGTCTCAATAATTTATCAATGCCTGAGATGTTTACTTTATATTTTGCACATTTATAAATTAATACTGATGATTCTGCAATAATAATACGCACAAAGGAAATGTTGCATTTTTGCAAGAACCAATCTGACAAATTTAATTAATTTAGTACGAGGAGATTAATTACATAATGCATTATCATCAATGAGTAAATTTTGGCTTGATTTTAAATAATCAATAGTATTTTTTGTACTACAAATATGTACAAAGAATAGTTCAATAATAAATATTAGTAACAAGATAAATATTAAAAATGTATATCCTCTAAGAAACATTTTTGACACATTGTTTATCTTTTCGGGTATAGTTGTGTTTCCTCCTTTTTGAGCAAACTTATTGAAAAAAAAGGTATTTTTATATAGTTTTTGGGTATGTCAAAATCCCAGGAGTAGTTGGGACTTTGACATACCCAAACTATTTGGCATTCCCAACTACTCCAGCCAGTGGGACTTTGGGATACCCAAATTTAGCAATTGCGGAGGTTTTAAACAGCCTTGTCCATGCCTCAGCCAATGTCCATCATACCAATTATGAAGATCTATCATTAATATTATACTGAGGGTGAAGGAGTAATAGTCGTATGACTACAATTAAGAGACAGGACAATCATTCTTTCTTCTTCCTCTCTCATGCCGTCTCTTTTACAAAAGATAAAAAACAGAATGACAATATGCATGCATATAATGCACAGGCCAATAATAATTGTATGACTATAATTAAGAGACAGGACAATAGTTGACAGTATCTTACAGCTCTTTCATGCCGTCTCTTTCCCAAAAGATAAACCACAGAATGTCAATATGTACAGTCCAATCATACAAGGGACATACAATCCAATCATACAATTGATAAAACCCTATATGTTTCAATACGAAATTGACTAAATTCGTCATCCATGATCAGTTAGCAATATTTGTGAGCACAGTCAACAATTGCAAGAAATGTTTCGACAGGCGATAGACAAATTTTAACGCGGCCTCCAAAGTGTCAGATAAGCTTCTGAAAATTGTGATGTTTAGGAATGTTAACCCGTAGACAGATCCACTGGTTTTCATTATTTGTTTTTGGGGTGTTATGCCGTGTTGCGCTACCTCCTTCTTACAATTACACATCTGCCCTGATGATGGACACTGTAACGCTGTCCGAAACGTTGGCTAAAGAAGGAGGTAGCGCAACACGGCATAACACCCCAAAAACAAATAACGAAAATACTTTTGGCCGTGAAAATCTAAAAACTTATCAGATCCACTGGTGTTGCCATCATAAAACAATTTCTTATTTATTTTGTGTCAATATCGATTCGGGTATTGCCAGTGCAACTGTTGCATCCAAAACTATTTACTAATTACAGCTTCAGATGCACTTGGAAATGGACTGTAAATACTAGGCATTGTAAGGAAACGAAATGGTGTTTGCTGGAATCGGGTGATAATATGTGCAAGGAAAACTAGGGAAGCAAGAAGAAGGATAACCAATCACTTACCAATGTACCTCTGCGAAGAAGCACACAACACAATCACAATATAGATATTATATATTATTTCACTATACCTCGAGGTAGTTATCGCCACAACAGCACAAATAAGTACAAAAAACGATATTGTACTTTCGAGATGGTCAAATACCTTCTTTTTAGTTCAAAAACTAGATTATGAACACGACTAACACCAACAAATTGCTTCCAATGTAGTCCCAATTCTTCTTGTTTTGCAGAAACAAATGCACTCGAATTTACTCCTGTCATTGTTCCAAATTCAAAATGCTTTTCCAGCAAGGTGATGTGATGGTTAGGGAGGGTAGGTACTGGATAAATGACATCCTGGTAGGAACTATGCATATCATCATTTCAAAACCAAACAGCAACCGTGCTCTGGATGATGATACAAAATCGTCGAAAGTTAAGTCTATCTATCCAATATTGTTAAGTTATCAATTTGATCATGCTAGATCCCCTGATTTTTATTTGATTTTCATTGAACGAATCTGTAATACACACCTTATCAACCTCCTCGAGCCAGCGTTCTATGCTGTCAAAGGACCATTTGTTGGTGATATCATAAACTAGCAGTATTCCCTGAGCACCTCTCGAGTAAGACCGGATGATGGTGCAGAACCTCCCCTGGCCCGAGGTGTCCCACAGCTGCAGCTTCACCCGTTTTCCATCCAACAATATCGTTGTTGTCTTGTAAGCTGAAATTCCACGAGACACTCCATTAATACATGTAGATTCAGTGATAAAGCATTTACGTGATTGGAAATTAACAGAACAGTATCAGAAATTTAAATATACGGGAATCTTTTGGACGACAAAGTTTCAAGAAATTCGAGAGTATCGTTTCTTGCCGAATAAAATTCACGTAAAATGTGTTTTCGATGTCTAAAAGCTTTCTCGTTAAATGCGTAAGTAGATTTTTTACTAAAAATTTACATTGTTCAAAGAATTAAAAATGGAGAAAAACATGTAGAAATTGGCAATATATAGATTATCGACTGTGACTATATCGACTATATTATGAAGGATAAAGATAAAATCAAGTTATTCCTCTGCAGTCAATACGGAACTAGTAATCGGTTATTTGTGATAACTAAACTCTCACATTAATAGAATGATAATTGAAAGACATTTTTACACACACAAACAAGTGCATCAGTTAAGTTTGCGAGTTATAAAGTTAGGTTATGTGTTTAACCGAACATAATAATAAAAATGTGTCATTAAATCGTTTACTTTAACCTTATCCACGCGGCTCCCAGAAATGTCCCAATTAAGGAGGTAGGTAAGGGTATCGCCGCCCCGGGAACCATTTATTGGATAACCAACACTTCTGCCATAGGTCACTCCAAGTGGTTTGCTACGTTTGGTGAGGTTTGTCCGGATCTTGGCAGCAGATGCGTCTGCTCACCTGTAGCGTGGAGGGCCAGATCGAGAGAGACTGATTGAGGGAAGCCTTTTGACTTCTACAGCCGGACTCTCTCAACTCATCGCCTTGCACCGCAATCGGAGGGATTGATTCATGTCACTCCTGAACACTGAACTCCCTATTCCTACCCACTCGTCATACCATTTTACTTCCCAGAACTTCCTCTTTCCTTTTCTTAAAAAGAACTTCCCACAGCATCCCCTAAGATGACGTAGGCCCTAAGAGAAATTATTTTCCTCCGGGCCTCCTGTGTGCAGCTAATATTAAAAAAAAAATTAAGTTTAATTAAAACATATAGACAGCGTAAAAACGGATATAGATTGCATCGAAAAGGCCAGAGAATAATTTAGTTTGGGTATCTTTAAAAACTTTGTCATCCAAGAAGACCACCTTTGCCTGAGCCATGTAACGAGTGTACTGTTGAAAGTTCAAAGCATCACAGTTATTACAAGTCTCACCACTTCCGCTGCAGAAGGGGGACTCGGCGGAGCCATCCTCCAGGTCCTGCAGGATCTCCTGTTTGCCCACGTCCGAGTCGCCCACCAGCAGCACCTTCAGGAGGTAGTCGTACTGCTTTGGGACGGCTGGGGGTCGACCTACAATACAAATCAAATGTTATAACATACCATGGATGGATCATTCCAACTACCAGGAGTGTACCAACAAGAACTCTGATCCTCTATGTACTAACCGTTTAAATAAAAACAAAAGGTATAAACTAAGTTATGACACTAACCAAATGCATCAGTATTAAGTATCTTTACCGTGCTAAAATGTTAAGAATAGCTCACTACAAAATTGATTATTCGTAAAGTAAGTAATAGTATTGATAAAAAATTATTCACATTAATGTATAAATAGTTTTAAAAGACAAACTAAAATAATTATTTAATTAAATGAAGACATTATGAGCGAAACTCAATCGAAAATCTGGAAACAGAAAAATCAGAAAAAGATATTTACACCTCTGGGACTCGAACCCAGGACCTCCCTATTTTCTGGGTGGGTCCTCTTATCCACTGAGCTAAGGTGAGGTTTAAATAAAAAAATAATAATATTCATCCTAGACTTGCAGAAGAGTCAATAGATGTCGCACATTAAATACAATGGATAAAAATTTATCCAGACACCATCTAGATTGCATTTAGTTCGAGTTGAATCTTGCAATCATACATAAAGATGGCAGCCAATAAAAATATGCGTTAAGAAAAATGAAGATAATATGGGTGGTTCTTAGTCGAAGTATGGTACAGTTAAAGGTGACCGAATTGGATATCGACACCTTAGCTCAGTGGATAAGAGCACCCACCCGGAAAGTAGGGAGGTCCTGGGTTCGAGTCCCAGAGGTGTAAATATCTTTTTCTGATTTTTCTGTTTCCAGATTTTCGATTGAGTTTCGCTCATAATGTCTTTATTTAATTAAATATTACAGTTTGAGGTTTTACTCATAAAAGTTAAAATTAAAAAGTAATAATAAAATAATTATTATTGTTATGAGGGTACTCCCAAAAGTACCTAACAAGGAAAACACAAAAAATTTGGGAAAAAATATTTTTATTTCTCAACATAGTCTCCTTTCTGCTTGATACACTTTTCCCAGTGATGTTCAAAAGCTTCGATACCCTGTTTATACTGAGAACCTCAAAATAGCCATCAACCGCAAATTCCACCTCTTCGTTGTTGGCAAACCTTTTACCACCGAGCCATCTTTTCAAGTTTGGAAAAAGAAAATAATTCGAAGGGGCTAAATCTGGCGAATGGGGTGCGTGAAGAAGCAATTCCAACATTAATTCATTGATTTTGGCCATCGCGATAACGGATGTGTGAACTGGTGCATTGTCTTGATGAAACAACTTTCTCTTTTTCGCATAATACTTGCTTTTTCGTTTTTTCTTGATTTCATCACTCAAACACTGCAATAAGTTCGCATAATACTCGTCGTTGATTGTTTTTTCCTTTTTGAAGATAATGAAAATTTTCAATGCGCATCCCAAAAAACTGACGCCATGACCTTGCCTGCAGATGGAACAGTGTTCGCCGTTTTTGGAGACGATTCTCCCCTTTCAGTCCATTGTTTTGACTGTTCCTTCGTCTCAGATGTGAAGAGATGGACCCATGTTTCATCCATGGTTATGAATCAACACGAAAACTAGGCTTTATTGCTGTGAAATATTGCCAAACACTCGATTGAAACATCCTCACGACACTGTATTTGGCCGTTGTGAGCAAACGCAGCACCCATCTAGCACACAGCTTTCTCATGTCCAAATTTTCAGTCAATGTGCGATGTACAGCACTTTTTGAAATGCCTACTGTATCTGCTAGCTCTCGCACTTTCAATCAACGGTCGTCCAATATCATTTTGTGGATTTTCTTTACCTTTTCTGGCGTGGTCAACTCTTTTGATCGACCACTGCGATGTTCATCTCGGCAGATCGTATGGCCTCGTTTAAACTCTGCAACCCAATATTTTATTGTTGTAAATGAAGGAACAGACTCCCCCAAAGTAGAATCTAGCTCGGCTTTGATATTGGTTGAACTTAGACCTTTCAAATGAAAGTATTGTACCACATAACGATGACCAATTTTTTCATGTTTACAAATTAACTGAGAATATTCACTATTATATAATATCTACCTATATAATATCTATTTTTCATGATTTAGAGGCAACTCTGACAATTTTTTTGTGAAAAAAATGATCTTGCCCATTCTACTGGATAAATATTATAATGAAAATATATAATTAAAAAAAAAAAAACCAAACACTGTAAAATAAGGGTTTTTTGGGTCGCATTCTTTTTTATATTCAACAAATTCGTATTCCAACGTAAATCGGTAAGAGAAAAAAACTTTTTTTTTGTACTTTTTGAAAAAAGATTTTAATAAACAATTCCAAATATTTATTAAAAGTAATAGAAGTCTTCGCTCTTCAAAAACATAGAATAGACCTTCTCTACAAATAACGTAGGTGGAATTATTTTTAATTTGGTAAAAATTTTTAAGCCCGCTTCACAGATAATACGGAATGTTCCTTGTTATAGCTCAACCACACTACTCGCTTCGGCGCTTCGTCGAAGTCCTCGACGAAGTTAGCCGAAGTTATTGATGTAATTTAGCACTTTTGTTTATATATATTTTTTTATTTTTTTTATTTATTCATACATGCCTTGAAGGCTTTTACAGAATCACATTATTAAAGTTACACATGTTATTCAGGAGTATAATTGTAAGCATGAAGTATATTACCCAAGCACAGGCGTGCCTTAGTGGGTTCCCATTATCTACTTTTGCCTTATATGTATTTATTTACTTTTACTTTATTTGTATCTTATGTTATGTTAAATACATTTAGAAATTATGTAAAAAAATTACCTTTCAAATGTATGAAGATATAATAAGAAAACATAAAGGAAAAAAAAAATTATATATATATTTTTTTTTATAGCTGTGTCTTGCAGCACGCGAATCCAGGTAAAGGGTTATAGTATGCTTCTGGTCTGAGACTAATGGATTAGAATTAGAGGTATTTACTGAAGAATTATTATGAGCTGGTCTATATACTTCATTACATAAAATGCGTAGCATTGAAGAGTTTTGATGTACATTAGCGTTTTAGTTTGATTCTTGAATATAAATGTATTGACCTTCATTAGACTGATCCAGATGATATGGACGGTTCTGAAAATGCCTTTGATTGAAATGAATCTATGAAAAAAATCATTTGTTCCTGTGACCACCGTGTGCCAGCCACTGTTTATCACGTACAGTTACTATAGTTAGCTACGCACACACTACCACCAACGACGACGTCTTGTAGGAAACTGAAGTAACCCGAGTAGTGTAGCCAGACACTTCGTGTTCGAACTTCGGGACACTTTGCGTCCTTTGACTCGGGTCATTTTTACCGACAATTATCGGAAGTCAGACGAAGCGAAGCGAAGTGAAGTGCGTTCCCACACTATCGAATTCGATTAACTTCGATCAACTTCGCGAGTAGTGTGGACGACGTTTTAAAGTTTGATGCACGGATAAAACGGAATATTCCTTTTTTAAATAATAGACAATCAAATATGACATTTGTTGGAAGTACCAATCTTATAAAATAAATTCTCATTAAAATAAAAGTACCTAATTCGAATTATTCCTAGTACTACTAGAAGCTGCGAAAGCTGCGTGTCATCCATCAATAAGATATGCATCCCAGGTTTTGAATGGTTTGTATGGCAAGCAGGGTTATGTGTAATTAATCCAATACCTTTCTTTCATGTTCTTCTGTTATAAATACAGGTTCAAACTTGTCAATAATGCATTCACTTCATAACATGAATAAATTATTGTTTTATATGGCAATAATAATTTTTCTATTATTGGTAGCATTGATTGTCTATGAAACGTAATATAATATAGATGGCGTAGTGCAGTTCGTTTACCGCGTAGGTGAATTAATTTTAATAAAATTAAAATGTAACGTGCATATTTTTACATCTCCCCCAACATAAATACTCACTTTTCATCATAATAAATCTAAATCTAACTGTTTGAATAAGAAATATTCCATATTAACCGAGAAGCAGAGTAAGACACAAATAATTTTAATTTTAACTAACGTTGTTTAGTAATTTGTAATAAGTACAGATTGTCAGTGAACTATCATTTTCAAGGCAGAGGCCGCCACTGAACGACATTACAGTATATTATAATATACAATCAATAATAGATATTTTATTTTGGCTGGGGTCTAGGTTAGTCTTCTGAGTATTTTCCAAAAAAATAAAATATCTAATAATGATTTTATTTTTTTATAATAATAGATATTGTCAATAGTCTGCGTACACATAACCGTATGAGTCGTAGCCGTTGTAGGATTGTGATGATTTAATAATGATCGTTGGTAGGAAAACAGAAAGCGTAATAGCTTTTGCGGCTACTATGGCGGCTTCACAGTGCATTTTAACAAAGTGTCTACGCAGACTTTAATGGTCTCATTACAACTAAAAGTAGCAGCATAACACAGTGAAGAATATAATATTACCTGTTCTCTGGTGGTGTGAGCGCGGGAGAGTGGTGATGCCTCCCTGCAGGGCGGCACTGCTCCCCGGGCCTGGGGGGCTCACCAACCCAGTGCCCCCGAACATGCCGCTAACGTATGGCTTAATACCCGACACTGCTCCCTCGGAGCTCCCACACTCATAATCATCACATTCACCTCAGCCCGCAGTCAATACAACTACTTTTCCTTCGCACACTTAACATTGTTCCCCAACTGTGACAAAATGTCAAAAACCCACCACACAATGGATTGATTTTCAACAATCTTAACCCGTTTTGTCACTCGCAGCAACTTTTAGTAACAATTCCCACTCAATGTAAACATCCGAAAAGGTGTTTGTGTTTTTCATAACAAGGTCGTTTAGTTTTTACAAAGAAAGTATACTATATTTATGTTGATTTATGTCAATAACTTATCGCTGGAGAACACAGGGAACGCGGATTCGCAAACGGGATTCGTATGATTTTATCATTTGATCTTTGGATGGAAATGATTCATGAATGTATTATTGCTAAGAATTCTAAATTTTATAGGGAATTTACGATGTAGAATAGGTCTACGGAAAATAATTCATTGATGACATTTCACATTATAGCACTCGACGTCGCTTGTAAGTCATAGACAAATTTCGTGCAAAACAATTTCTAATGAAATGTTGTTTATTTTAAATCGTATCTAGCCTACATAAATTGAAAATTAAAGTTTATTTATATAGTAAGCAAATACCCCTACGAACTTGCAATTTTATCAGAAAATTAAAAATCGTACAAATAAATTAAAAAATAATCATGCAAGTATTTTTTTTTTAATTTCGCTAAATGTCAATATTATTTCGCTACTCTACTCATTTTTTACGAATAAAAATGGCTGCCTAAATTTTGTCAATCTGACGTTTACATCTTTCTCCGGTGGTGCGGTCCGGTGTGGATTTTGTTGAAAATATTAACTTTGGATGCGGTGACAGAAATCAGTGATAACTATTACAGTAACAATTTGTAAACATGGGTATTCTAGAGAAAATATCTGAAATTGAGAAGGAGATAGCGCGTACACAGAAGAATAAAGGTAACTAGGTTATAAAAATTGAGAGTAATATCTTTCCGATGGTTAATTTATTTCTTATTTTACAGTAAATGATAATTAATTGATGTCTATTTATAATTTATTTCCATTAACGCTGTGATAAATGCTTTTAATCAATTCCATGACGACATACAATTGGGTTGCAATTTGTGCATTATGGTTTAGTCAAATGTGTTATTTTTTAGCTACTGAATACCATCTTGGTCTCTTGAAAGCCAAACTCGCTAAATATCGCTCACAGCTATTGGAACCTTCTAAAAAAAGTGAAAAGGGCGAAGGGTTCGATGTGCTGAAGTCTGGCGATGCAAGAGTCGCCCTCATTGGGTTCCCTTCCGTGGGAAAGGTAAATATCAAAACAAAAATTTAACCGTTTTATTATTGTTACATTCCTGCATAATATACATGCATTCAAATCAGTTACAATAAACCCGGTGATGACTTTCCAAAGTATCTCTTACCCTTTGTTTTCCTCTTCCACGCTACCTTCAATCTCGCAAATCTCCCAAATATATAGTTATATAGCTGATAAGAAAATTCAAGTTAGTCAATATGCGATTCTTATACATTCTGCACGATTTCTAGTTCAGCACACTTATAGGGCTAGCGATCAACTTATAGTCCAACATTTAATTTAATGGTAGACAGGAATTGATGACGCTGCAAACTTTTAAAAGGTTTTAAATGGCAACACAAAGATGACTCGACCTTAACCAAACGGTGTTCAGAAATTAGCGGTGCTTTCCGAAAGAAGATGGTTCTGCAAGACAATTTTATGTTTGGCTGCTCTTTATGAAATGAAAAACAAGAACTCGTATCTCATTGTTTATTTTATTGCCAATGGAATAATATTTATTTTAGTAAGCTACAAACATTTTTTATCCTGCAAAATAACATCCCATGAAAAGAAAGTATGTTTTGATCAATCCTTAATACGTCGGCGTTCAACTGGTACAAATTTTTCATAACCATAAGAATGTGCCGGCGAACAAACAGTTAACAAATTTAAGTGTTTAAATTGTAATTAAGGCAAGCCACAAAGTTAATGCTATTTAAATTTGCTTCTTTGCTTTCGTGAAGAACAAATTTCAAAGACAAATTGAGAGAGTGGTGTTGCCATAGTAATGAAAGTTCTTAATTCCAATTGAAAATGTTTATTTTTACAGTTTATTGCCCAACTATAACCGTATTGTCTGATGCACTGACAAATTACCCCCCTTTTACTTACATTCTTACAAATATTAATTAATTGTTTTTTTTTTTTTAAATTTAGTCTACTCTTCTGTCAACCTTGACTCACACAGAATCGGAGGCTGCCAGTTATGAATTCACAACCTTGACTTGCATTCCCGGTGTCATTGAGTACAAAGGGGCCAACATCCAGTTGCTTGATTTGCCTGGAATCATTGAAGGTGCTTCTCAAGGCAAAGGTAGAGGAAGACAGGTATAACAAACATAAACTATTAATCGTGGGTTAAAACCACAATCGTGGGTTGTATTCTGGGAAAATGAATACCTTCTGTTTTAACCGCTTAACCCTTTGAGGAGTATCGCCGCACGTATGCGGCGGCACTCGAACGATCCATATAGAGTATCGACTTTCTTCAATTTTTTTTATTTGTAAAATGTTAAGAGCCACTGAATTTGTCCAATTATAATTTATAAAGCAAAAAAAAAAGGTTATAGTAATAAAAAAAGCTCTGAAATTAACTCGTGTAGTAAAAATGGCAAGAAGATAATTAATTAAATCGATTACTTAAAATTAAGAAAAACTTGAAAATTAACTCACTCCCACGATGAAAATGATAAAAAAATAACTGACTAATCAAAGGGTTAAGGACGACTACCCCTGAGTATATTCAGGTGGCTATTATGCGCCAAAAATCCCACACCCGCGATAACTCGGGCAAACTTAGTACTAACGTAGTAAAAATGTGCTTTTTCTGAAGGCGTTAATAGATTCATCCCAATGATTCTGCCACGCGGAAATCATGTTTTCTTTCAATCTAACAAAAATGTCATTGCAGTTTCAAAAATTATGCAAAAAGTCGTCTTCGGTATCAATGGGACTCCCCAATGAATCGGCCTTTTCATTTTGCGGGACACACTGCAGATTTTTGGTTTCAGATCGATGTTATTATTTTTAGCATCGAAAAATTGCTGTGATCTTGTGAATAAATAATAATTTTGTTTTATTTCCAGGTTATCGCTGTGGCAAGAACGGCAGACTTGGTTCTCATGATGTTGGATGCCACTAAGCCCTATGTACATAGAGAACTGCTAGAAAGAGAACTGGAAAGTGTCGGAATAAGATTAAACAAACGGAAACCCAATATCTACTTCAAGGTTAACTTAATAATTATCATTTTTATTCCATATTTCAGAGGAATTATTATAATTCTAGTGCAAACCCACAGGATGTTATAATGGTTGTAGGATTTGTGAAGTTGAATGTATTTATCTTAGGATCATTGCCTTTCAAAAGAAGAAATTTACCTTTCGAATGTTAGTAAACTGAAAAAATACCTACTAAGCATCTGTAAAACATTTGAACAAATGAAATATTTTAAATAAAATAATCATTTATTTACACAAAAATTAAAATAAACATTTCAAATAAAGCATTATATTAAAATAAAATAAATTTGGTAGTATATCACTTGTGTGAACAATCAGTAGCAATTTTGAAAATTACAATTAAATTTGAGTTCAACTTTCACATAAAACCATGTACCTATTCACCTGCGACACAGTGCGTATTCGGTTGCAAACACGGTAACGAGGTTTTTGCATCATCTTGCCACAAGTAATCCTTGAAAGAAACGGTGCAGCTTTACAGCCGAGTATGTGACTTTATAGGACAGAACACAATCACCATTTTACCTGTCACCGAGAGCCAAAATTAGTCTGTATGGTCAAATCAATTTTATATATATTTTTTTGTATTTTTTTAGATCAAAAAAGGAGGGGGTTTGTCTTTCAACTCAACCCTTCCTCTCACTAAAATAGATGAAAAAATGGTTCAAATGATTCTTCACGAGTACAAAATATTCAATGCTGAGGTACGTAAATAAATACATATCATTACATTCTATTATGATTTAATAATATTTTTAATGATACAATCAAAAATAAAATTTATTTTGAATTCATATTATTTTCATTCGCAGTATTGCCATTAAAAAAAATTAATAGAATTGTTACTTTATAAACATTTGAAACCAATGCAAAAAATAATAAGGGTTGTTTTTAATAGGTTCTCTTCCGTGAAGATTGCAATGCCGATGAACTGATCGACGTAATTTCCGCTAACCGTGTTTATCTCCCGTGTATGTACGTCTACAATAAGATTGATCAAATCTCCATCGAAGAGGTGGACAGAATTGCCAGGCAGCCCAACAGTGTGGTTGTGAGGTAAAATACTGATAACTTCGTTAAACCTATATCTTAAAACTCTACAGGCCACTCAATTTGGTTGGTTCAACCGTACCGTGAGTGTTGCGTACAGATGACGCAATGGTTGGCTCAATTTCGTCAGTTGTTACTTTGGTGAACACGCAGCATGCTTTTTATTTTATCAAAAAAAAAAACAAAAATTTGTGATACTCTCAAAGCATTATTAACTATTAACACGAAAAGAAAAAGATAAACATTGGCAAAAAATGACTCATGGAATGAAAAAAATTCTGTCATAATATGATGCTACTAAAATAAAAATCAGAGTGCAATTCACATGCGGTAGAAGTGAAACTTTCAGAAAACTAAAGTAGACAAGAGTGGAAGGCTACGAAGCACCGCACAAAGAGGGGACCGATTATACCATCTCTTTCTCTTGCAGGCTAAATCCCTTACATCAGAGGTTCCCAAAATTTTTTTTTTCATAGACCACTTTCAAAATTTTACTAGTTTCGGTGGACCCCCCGCGGGCACACTTCTACCATATTCCCATCGAGTTGTACTGAATATTGAGTACGCAAATTTTTAATTTATTATTTTCCTCAGGGCCTCCTGTGTGGAGTTCATGTAAAAAAAAAAAAAAAGTAACAGCTGCTAACCATCTTCAAAACATTTACCATCACAATGGGGGGGGGGGGGGGCGTAATGGGATATGAGACGGGGCGGGATGGGATGGGTTTCCTAGACCGTTTTTCTCCCAAACCTGCCCACGCCCTCACTATCATAATGCCCTCAGCTGAGTAGTGTATTTTGTGCCTACATTGACAGGTAGAGCCAAACCAACATTTTTGTTCTTTACTATCGAAACCTGATAAATTTTTGTGGACCCCACTTACAACTTGTGAACCCCCATTTTTTTATTATGCCAACGTAGACCCCCGTCGAGTCTCCCGTGGACTCTTGGGGGTCCACCTGGACCACTTTGGGAATCACTGCTTTAGATGTATGTGTTTGTCTCTTTTTAGTGCTGCTAATTTTCGTTTCACCGAGTTTAAAATCACAATGGTGCTAAAGAAGTTTTCACTTTAATAAAAATTTGCTTTTTACCATTTTATTTGTTGCATCCTTTTCAATACGTTTGAACTGCTACAAAAAGATCACAAGAGCTTCCTTCCTGACATATCTACAACACCAAAAAAAAAACATTTTGCTTGTATTATTATCCCACAAGCAAGTTAAATCCTAAAATGTGAAAAAATCTGTCAAAACTTCGCATTCATTAGTCATGCATGGCATTTTATTTATTTTAGGGAATTTTTGAGGGAAACGGAGAGTGAAAATGAAATGCATCAGAGTTGGTTGCGGGTTCAGTCGTTTATTGAAGCATGAGCTACGTAGCTGAGGTCGGTCGGTCGGTGTAACATGAGATGATGAAGTGCCGTAGAATGAAGCGTTGCGGGTGCTCGGTCATGATGGGTGAAGCAGGTCGGAGATGCTGTGGTGGAGCAGGCCACGGGCCTGCAGGTCACCAGAGTGTTGCTCGATGCTCGTTGCGGAGAAGACCTGATCTTCCAGGCCGTTGCTCGACGCGCGTTGCGGAGGTAAAACGGCGGTGACTCGGTGAGTGGAGCCACCGGCAGATAGTCCTGGTGATGTCCACGTAGGAAGCTGCCCTGGAGTGATGAACGGCGGTGACTCGGTGAGTGGAGTCACCAGCGTGATGCTTGACACCGTGGCGGTGTAGGATGACCTCGTCTCCCAGGCCGCTGCTCGACGCGCGTTGCGGAGGGAAACGGCGGTGACTCGGTGAGTGGAGTCACCGGCAGATAGTCCTTGTGACGTCCACGAAGGAAGCTGCCCTGGGAGGATGCACGGGCACTCGATGTTACGATGGTTCGCTGTAGAGAGGCGAGACCGTTGAGATTGCACTGAACTGTTTTGATTAGCGCGTCGCGAGACTAACTAGAACTGAACAAGTTTGTAGTTTAGCGGGCCGCTTTATATAAGAGCGAGCGGCCGAGTAGCTTTCCACTCGCTGGCAATACGTGCGCTGGAAGGTGCTAGAATGTACTCGTCACTGCAGTCGTGAATGCACGCTTGAGTCTGGACCTTTCGCGAAGTTGGTGCATATTATTATTCGTCGGGCAGCCGGGCTCACGAGTACTTTGTCTGCCGATACGTGCATACGTAGGTGCCTGTGCGTAGTGTGAATTTGCAAGTACTTTGCGGCGGTAGTTCTTTCTCGCGAATTCTAGAGTGGCGAAAAATAGTTGTATGAACGCCACAAGTTAAATGTACGCTCGCAAACAACTATGCACAACGGCTCCCTAGGCATACTGAGTAAAGTTGGTTCAACCGGCTACAGGCGATTCAAATTGGTTGGACAGTCGGGCTGTGGTCCCCGTATTGCATATAACACATCTCCAAATGGTTCAACCAGATTGATATAACCGATCAACCAAATTGAATGGTCTGTAGGGCTCATTATAAGTATTTTATACAACTAGGAAAACTATTTCACAACCTGGTTGGGCGACATTTGTGAGGCAGGTTAAGGAAGGGGTGAAGGAGGGAAATTAGTTAAGTCCACCTACCAGTCATGAAGACGCCCGATTAAATTAGTTTGAGAAACAACACATTTTCATGCTGTCCTTTTTTTTGTGTTTACAACCTGAGTTACAAGAGTTCCAAATCCCAGGGGCAGTGGGATTATAGCTTCCCCATTTCGGGAATTGTGATGCTGCAGGACGCTAGGAGGGGAACGATATGAGAAAAACGGCTAATGCCATTTCAAGCAACTTTTCGATTCAGAATTGGATTCATTGTCCACCGCTATAGAATGTAACACTGTCTTAATATTACAGTGAAACCCGCTTAAGAAGTTCCCTGAAGTTTCGTGGCTTAAGAAGTTTGGTTTTTCTGGCCCCTCAACCCAATATTGGCCAAATTTTTCCTACATATAAGGTTTTCCTGCTTAAGAAGTTTTTTTTTTCGGTCCCTTGGAAAACTTCTTAAGAGGGTTTCACTGTATTTGGTCCATTATCATTTAGCTTCTAGTAGATTATAATATTTGAATATTGAAGTTATATGAAAAGATATTCATGTATAATTTATGTTTCAGCTGTAACATGAAGTTGAACTTAGATTTCCTATTGGAAACGCTGTGGGAGTACCTTTCCCTCATCAGGGTTTACACAAAGAAGCCCGGTGCTCCTCCAGATTTCGAAGATGGACTTATTTTGAGAAAGGTTAGTTTTTAATTATGTATATAACTAGGGTCCTGGGAACTCGGCTGAAACCTTTCTTTCTTTTATGAGAGAGGGAGAGGTTACACTGGAGCTATCAGCAGTATGCCTTTCATATCGTATACCAGAAGAGCGATTCTCTATCTTTTGTGGGATCGTTATCGAGTTAACGGATGTTATCTACTGTCGGATTTGTGTGATTTTTACATATTTTAGTTTAGATCGTTTTAAACACAAATTCCTGCAAGTATACATGATTATTTATTCATTTAATGTACGTTATCACACAAATCTGATAGGAGATCACGTCTGTTATCTCGATAATGATCCCACAAAAGAAAGAGAATCGCTCTTCTGAAAGGGTTCATTTGTTATAATGCATACTGACGCCCATCTCTTGGGAGTCTTGGCTGCCTCACCTCCTGCTGTTTTCTTCCGGTTCGTTGTGCCTACGTGTGCAGTTTTTGCCTCTACACCATACAGCTATCTAAGCTTAGACCTTCCAACTAGCAACTGGCCGAGTCACCCCATCATGAACCATCAATTGGATTACTTTTTCAAAAAAGAATTAATCATTTAATCAATGAGCCGTCAAGCTCAGTCAACACCCGTGACGGGTGTGACGAGTGACCATGGATGTATAAATTTTATAGACTGGACATCTCGAATCTCGTTGACATTTTTATGCTTTCAGGGTGTGAGCGTGGAGCATGTTTGCCATTCCATCCATCGTACGCTGGCTGCAGCCTTCAAGTACGCCCTGGTCTGGGGCACCTCTACCAAGTACTCCCCACAGAGGGTCGGCGCAGGACATGTGATGCAGGATGAGGATGTCATCCAGGTCGTCAAGAAATAATAACCTTTCTCGCTCGCAACTCAGCAGCGGCGCATACTTTACAACATATAATATTTTGTAATGATGATAATTAACCTAATAAATAATATTGTTATCAGGCTATCTAATTACTTTAATACTCCCTACAATACTCACTATGTGATTATTACTATTAGTTTCAATCTGCCATTGCTACGAAATTGCAAATAACAGCAATTGTCCTTTGGTTATTCTGTTAGAAGATTTATAGTACAGATCTTTTTAAGCACTTGTGTTGAAAAGAGAGCAAGTGGTTACCCGCTGTGAGAATTGAACTCAACCTGTTCAATTGCTAGCCAAGTGTCCAACCAACCCGTGTCAACTATATTTTGTACGGTTATTATTTGGCAAGCATTTAATTATGTTGGAAATATGTGAAAAGGAATACATTTAGAAAAATTCTCCATTGTGGATGTGTAAAATAATACTGTATTATACAAAAAAAAGGCTAAAAAACCCGTGTGTAATTCTTTTATCTGTGAGCATTGTCTACCGATTTTGCCACAGAATAATAATTGTACAGATTTGAAAGAAGAATCAGTTTTTCGGTGATAGAGCTTAATAAATATCCATAATGAGATATGTCCTCTTAGTTTTAGAAAGCTGTTAATTATTACTATCAATGCTTTCTACCTTATTAGTTTTTATACTTAACAATGTAAAGAGCAAAATTGTGACTAGCATTGCTGATGCTGTTTATTATATTTTGAAATAAAATGGCTTAAAATATAAACTTGGAATTATACTTTAACCTTTGTGCATAGATAGTACTGTGTATTCAGGAATGAAATATTTTTTTGCTAAAAGCTAATGACTTCTTTTTCTAGCCAATCACAATGCTTGGCAGAGATAAAATCGTGTACGCTTTCAGTAGAAGAATGGCAACATTTGACATGCTTTAAAGAATCCCGCTGCAAATGGATCACTCGCCGTAGGAAAATAATAAAACTATATTTTAATGTGTCAAATAAATATTTTATTAAATCTAATCTAAAAAAAGTTGGTGAATAAGATTGATGCACGATAAAATTATTAATTATAAAGTTTTCATTTTAAGGAGCGGCAACACCAAATTCACAAACATTTTCTGAACTAAGGGTTTGTTTAGTTGATTCTTGAATTGTGAAAGAAAAAAATTTACATCTTTTTCTAACATTACGACAATGGCGAGTTAACATTCTAAAGAATTCTACGATAGAAATACACCTATATATTTTACACAACTTAACAAAATCATCATACAACACAACTTAACAGAAACTTGGAAAGATATATTTATAATATTTTATTATCAACAAATAAACATTGCATTAGTGCTGTGCAAAAAAATCTCTGAGAAATTACAAAAAAATAACTACACTAAAGCAATGCTACATTATAAAACATTTTCTGCCCTCCGTGAAAGTTGTTGAATTTAGAGTGCTACACATATAAGTTGGCGAAAAAGTAGGGCACTGTTGTCTATGATATTATGATAGTAGGTTTGGTTGCCAGATTAAAATATAAAGATTTAGCGTTAGTCCATGTTTGCGCAACTGCCAAACTTTTAGATGTAGCACTTTCCGACATTAGAACATTTTATTTCACTGTTAAATAAGGAAATCTGAAGAAGTTTTCTTTGATCATGGACAGTAATTATTACTAATAATAAACTATTCTTTTTGGGTGTATCAGTAGGTACAGACATAGAAAACTGTGTGCAAATGAGTTGTGAAATTGCAAAACCTGCTCTCGAAAATTTGGAGATTCAAAGTCCCGAAAAACTGTTTTTGAGACCTTGAATATAAAAAGAATTTGCATTTTATGCAAAATAATAATACAGAATTCCGCTTTCCCACCTTATGTATTCTACAGGAATCTATGGTTGATTTATAGAATAAATTTGATATCAGATTTAACTTTGGGTACCTGTTCCGTAGAAAAGCCTTTTTTCAAAGATCTATTCAATAGATTCTACGAATTAGATCATAAAATAGATCCTAGCAGCGAAATATATCAATATTATATTTACTTTCAATGTATACACATATTTTAAACACTTTGGGAATGTATCAAAAACAAGCAGAAATTTACAGAGCAGATTTTTCAACTCCACGACTCATATCGCACATATTATTAAATACATGCATTGCTAAGAAAACATTTCCACAAAAACGTCGCACCTAAGTGTTGTATGAATTAACCCCTCAGGCTAATTTGTTCGCTTTTCGGAATAAGTCATATAGATCTCATAGAAATCGTTGTCTCCCTAACTATTAAAGTGAGAAATACGATATAAATGATACACCATGCTTTTTATTCAAATCTAAAGGTTAAACACAAAAAAAGTAAAATGTGCACCTTATTGAAACTAAAGTTTCGGATCGCAATTAGAAAAAAAATTATGAAACTTTGGGAATTTTTTATTAATTATTTTTACATGGAACTTCAAAAAAATTAGATAATTTTTATAATAGGTACATTCGTCTAATAAAATATGTGTATTTTTATTTAATTTTTTTGTTATCAGTAATTTTAGTTAGAAAAACTAAAAGGTAACCCATTTTTAAAACTTTTTTGTGATCGCATGCAAAATTTTCTTACTTCAAAAATTGTATGTTTATTTCGATTTGAAAGCAAATTTTCTATTTGAAGATTGCAATTGAAAGTATATTTTGTACCTTTCAAAAACAGTTTTTAGTTTTCAAATATGTTTAGAAATATTCCATTTATTTGGATTTTATTACAAAGTGGAAATATTTTGACCCTCTGACAAAATATGGTCGAGGCCTGAGAGGTTAAATAAGATTGAAATACAGAAGAGGTGGCCAAAAATTAAATAAAATAGTATTATTTATTCAGCGTCCAATACACCAGTTACTTCTGCGGAGAACATCTCTGGGAATGTAATGCTACATGGGGGCCGCGATGGGGAACTGCATGGTCTCGTCGGGGGGGCTCTGAGTGGCCTTGAGGGCGGGCAGCAGCTCCCCCTCCGTCCAGGCCAGCGCCCAGCTGTGCTCCGCTATCTCCAGGGCCTCCCACTCCGCCTTAAAGGCCGCCTTCGGGTCCGGGGGCATGGCCATGGCAGCTCCCGACATCTGCTCTTGCATGTGCTTGGACTGGTCCGCCGCATTGTTCTCTCCTAAGACCAGGGTGTAGATGCTACGCAGGCCAAACACGTTGAGGAAGTACCACGAGGCCGAGGACACCCACGCAGCGTCCAGGTAGGACAACTCCACCCCTCGCTGCAGCATTGGCTTGAAGCGCAGAGTCAGCGGGAAAGGAACCTTGGCTGTAATCATCATTCATAATCAGCAGCAATAGTTGTTAGGGATTATCCGGTCCTTTTCCTACCCAAAACCTTTGGCATAAAAACTATAATGTCACAAAATTCAGTGCATTGACAGACTTCAAGCAAGTGAACTATGTGGGATCATTTTTCTTATTTGAATAGCTTTAGTTTAATAGCTTCAGTTTAATAGCTTTAATTTAATTTGACTACTTTTAGTTTTGTGATGTGTTAGTTAAATTATGTTTGATAGACAAACTGAAAACTGGCTGAAAGCTGAATATACTGAGCACCCCGCATCGCCTCTCCTGCTGATGAAGCTTAATGTGAGTAAAATTGTTCTGTGCCATCCATGTTCTTCAAATCCTAAATTATCTTTAAAAATAATGGAAGAGGAAGCTCCACTTAACTAACGCAGCCAATGTCCCAAGTTGATGGGGAAAGGCGGCTCAGATACTTAGGAGAATACGCAGTGGAACCAGGAGTATACCATGAGAATACCCAATTACAAACCATATTAATTTATTATTGTAGTACATGTACATAAGGCAGGTGTGATACCCAAATATATATATATATTTTTTTTGGTTTTAGGGTAGTGGGGAGGGGAAGGAGATGGGGAAGTAACTGGCTACTGTCACCAAACACGGCTAAGGCCATTTCAAGCAATGTTTCAATTCTGTATGGTGGTCATACACCAGGGCGATACTGAGAATATCTTCCACTCTGGAATCAAATATACTATATATTATTTTTAAATAAATTAATTGTGAAATAGTGCAAATTAATCAAATAAAATTGATTTGCACACGCCGGGATTCGATCCCGCGACCACTGGATTGTGAGTCAAGAGCCTTACCCCTCGACCACGGCGGCTGTGCAGACCTTATCAATGGTAGCAAACCTAACCTAACCTAACCCTTATTTAATAAACCTTTACTAAAGACGGCCAACACTCGAAAAGAGTTATACCGCCGATGATGGACCAAAATCGGGCAAAGCCATGAAGTAAAATAAATATTGTTTATTAGTGATAAGTATTTCGATTAAATCTAATGCTTACTTGTCAAGAAACCACTGAACATCCAGTTAATCCATCCTCCAATGACAATCATGGGGAGGACATTGGTCACATTTCCCTTCAGCATGTCTGTCATCAAACTAGGGTCCGTCATTGGGTTCTGAAAATGTAATAGACGACAAGACACTTAACAATTGTACTTTGACCATTAAAGAAAGACCAACTGCCATAAACAATCCCCGGTCCCTCTTCCACCTATCAGAGAAAAAAATATGAGCAAAATTTCAAATTGGTACATGAAACATAAAAATCTAACCAATCATGACCTTTGGCCCCAAGCTCATCCTCAAAATGTTTAAAAAAGAGAATTTGAAATTCGTTCAGTACCTGTGAATTTGTTGTAAGATATTATACATTACACGCACTTAGATACTAATTGATTTACTGATAAGTTGACATAACCTGTAAAATATGCATAAAATAAACATTTTGAGAAAATAACCTGAGATGCAGCAGCCCTCTTTTGAACTTTGAAGTATCCAGTTTCTTCATTGTTGAAATAATGCCTTCTCATCAAAAACGATTGCTTGGGTAAATATTTTCCATTTTCTCTTAGAAGGCGAGACCTTATCATCACTTGACTAGGGAAATAATTTTTTTTTTTTAAATGTTCAAATGTAATCATAACTATGTTATTGGCAATTCATAATCATATATTTTTAATGTACTTATATAAGTTACCTATCCTGTAATTGAATAATTTCAACTTTTTTCTGCGAGGACAAAATTATAGAAATGTAGTGCCGAAGAATACCGACGAGGAAAGTTATCGTAACTATGGGCAGGAACACCCATCCTCTGATATTCGGATCAAGCAGAAGCTCTGCCATGATTCTTTTATTTGATTTATCAATTAATCATTTATATGCACTAATTCGGCATTATGATTTTTCACTTAACGTGCCCCAGCAATAAAATGTCATCCAAAAAAGTATAATACTTTTCTTCTATGGTTGTCATTTGTCAAGAGTGTTGCTATGAAAAAAATAAATCATTTTAATCATCTGGGTAGGCTTTGTAGGCACCAGCTTAGCTATTCACGAAAATTTATCAACTACAAAATAATAAATAAAAGTTGCGAAAAAAAAATTATCTTCGGACGTTATATCTTTAAAATTTATTATAACAAAATAACATTCAAGCGTCCTGGATGTTGATTTTGAAGAAGCTAAGATCCAGTTAGGGGCCATCCATAAATTATGTCACACGAATTTCATGTTTTTTTTACCCTACCCCCGTCCTTGTCACACGCTGTTACATTTGTGAGACCCCCTCTCCCCTAACGTGACATCACATGTTTTGCAATTTTACGTAGGAAATTAATAATAGCTTGTAGTATTTTGAAGTTTTTCGTCGCGGTCATATTTACCACAACGGAGGGGGCGAGATGGGATATTTTTGTGTGTCAAATGCAATCTCTACCGAGAGGGGTTATTTGGGATACGGAGATATTTTTGTAAATTCGCTGCGTACTGGGAGGGGCCAAATGGGATACTGCGAGGTGTCAGCCTGGTTTTACAAACTCGCGAGAATATGAAGAACGTGAAGAACACGTGGTTTCATTGTTATTTTCTTTCGTTTTGAAATTTCGTACGATCAGACTTACATGTCAGGAAAATTCCTGTCAGCATGTGAAGTCACAAAGCTGATCACCCCCCCATATGCCTTGTCACACTTCTCTGCACCCCCCCCCCCCCTTAGGGGTGACGTAATTTATGGATGGCCCCTTAGCCAAGGCAGTGACGAAAAAGCAAATAATAAAAACACTGCCCATCTCACCGTCAAAAGTGTTTCTGCCGTTACTTAAGCACTGCCAAGTTAAATTCCTACTTCCGCAGATCAGTTTCCTATTTACAGTCATGTCTATATATCCATGCAACCTCAAACAAGTATTCAACACTATTCACTTTCTTAACCCCTCAGGCTAATTTGTTTGGTTTTCGGAACAACTCATTTAGCTCTCATAGAAATCGTTGTGTCTCCCTTACTATCATGGTTAGAAATATGATCTAAATTGCGTTAGAAAGAAAAAAACACCCCACTTTATATTAAAAATAATTAAAATGTACACCATTAAGAAAATTTGAAAAAAATAATTATAATGAAATGTCACAAAAGTGAGTTGACGATAACGTTTATAATACATTTGTCTAATAAAATACAGACGTTTTTATTTTTTTTTCATTATCAGTAATTTTAGTTAGAAATAACGTGAGGTTTTTTACTGATACTTTTAAAACTTTTTTATGTTTTCATTAAAAATTTTCATAATTCAAAAAGCATTTGTTTACTTTGAATTGTAAAATTTGAAACCGTATTTTATCGCTTTTCAAAAACAATTTTTAGTTTTCAGACGTATTCAGAAATATTCCATTTATTTGGATTTTAATGTAAAGCGAAAATATTTTGACCTTCTTGACAAAATAGGATCGAGGCCTGTGCCAAAAGTACCTATTGGATAAAAAAAAATTGTATCCATTGAGCGCCGGCGTTTCCAATTGGTAATCTGAAAAGAATAATTTGTGGGATTTTTACTCTCTTTACACCCCAGAGGTGTTAGGTCACAGGAGCTCGGCATTTTAAAGGTTAACCTCTCCACTGAGCTTCGATGAACATAACTGTACGCGGGGAGTGAGTTTTTTTTTGGTTAATTTTTTTTATATATTTAACTATTATTAGTTAATCTATGATATATTAATCTCATATTTTGAATAAAAACGATATCGACATCAATCCACAACATCGAATAAATAAATCAACATTGGAAAACAACATGTGCATGCGAAAAAACTGTTTCCTTCTTCTAATGACTGCTGCAAAAATAATTTTGAAACTAAAACTGTGAAGTTGGTATTGTAAATGTTCCAAAACTTTGAAAAACTAGGCATAGATGTCCATAGATGCTACCACAAATCAAATATTTTCATTAAATATGACGGCGTTTGAATTATAGCTGCGGACCGCCGCACCGTTGGCGGCCATACTCGTGTAGGGGTTAGGGACCTAAAGAGTAATTAAGTATACACAGTTATGACTGATCCACACATGACAATTTTTCAGGTAGGGAACATTCCAAAATTATTTTTCACAAAATAATACAAAAATCAATAATGAAATAATTTTTTATTATTACATACATTTAATGATAGAATTAACAATATATTTTTTTGTTATACAAATCAAAAAAATGCCTAAAAAACTTTTACATAATATTCTATAATATTAAACTAACATAAAGATGTCAAATAAACGTACCTAATTATTGTGATTTATAAATAATTTATTAAGCAAAAATATTGTTGAAAAAATTGGTTGTCTGTAAAGTCAGTTTACGGACGATAACTTTACGTGATAACGTCATATAATAACGATGGAGTGGAAGAGAGATAGATGCGTCACAAGCCGAACGCTTGTTCCCTGCTCTCGCTTGCACGCTCGGCTCAGGCGGAACGTGACAATTAGTCAGGATTTTTCGTGAGTGCAGCCGGCGTTCATCGATTTATAAGACGTTATCACGTCAAAAAAGATTTAGTATTCCATTTTTTTCTTTGAATTGTTTATAACATAACAATAACTAAACGTGGTATCGATTAAACAATAAAAATTATTATCCTCGTAGCATTTTTTTTTACATGTTCTATAAAACTTACATAATAATTTTTATGTAATCTATGTGAGAATCTTCAATATCTTTATTGTATGATACAGGTATCATGTTACTATAATAATTTCACTATTTATTAATCTTTTTGTATTGCTGCTGTAAATTGGCAAAAAGTTTAACAAGGAAAGTTAAAATATCAATTCATTTAACATCAAAAGGGAAAAAAAACAATGCCAACATCAAACTTCTAACTGTACATTAATTATTTCATCAGCCAGACTAATGTAACAACAATAGTATTATTTGAAATATACAATATATTTATACATGCACTTATTGCAAAGATAAACACTATGTATTGATACCGCTGTCCCGGAAGAAAAATGTCACAAATCAAAATGTAACAATTTTCAGGAGGCGATAGGAAAAGTTAATTTTTTCAAAGTTCTATACAGTTTTCGGACTAAGTGTGACTTATCAAATAGAACTGATAGTTTGGCTATTAAATATAATTATATTCATTAACTTAATTCAAAACTACAAAAAAATTGCAAAAAATTCCATATGCAAAGGCCTGAAATATTATTATAATCAAACAGATACCTAGTGCACTCCCAAAACTTCAAACGGGGAAGAACGTTCTTCCCCGTTTGAAATTTTGGGAGTGCACTTGGTATCTGTTTGACTATAGTCACAGTTGATTTTGTTCACCCTTTTGGCTGCAGAAAAATATATTTGTTGGCTGGAAACTGCCTCAAACGCTAGGAGAGCCATCTGTGGATGGGGCCATTGACAATCAAATCGACAGGTGCCATTTTGAAATTTGAACAGTTTTCGCCAAATCTAATTATAAACGGTACTAATCAATCAAATGTGACTGAGGTTGAAACATCCCATCTAACAATAACTTTAGAGCAAGATAGTTCTTTAACTATGATGAAACACAGAAAATATATACTCAAAAGGTTGAAAAAATATTACTCTCGAAAGGTAAGCCATTGCAATATGAAATTTGCACAGCTTTTTGTGTCTGGAATTTCTAGATCAACAAAACTATTTCCAGCTCGCTACATCACTACTACCATGAGCTACAGAGCTTTGAAATTAATTTAACTTTAAAAAAAATAAGACAAGATGCCATATGTATCGTAATGAAATATACAGAGGTGAACTAAAAAGTGAGGGGCACAAACCAACATGAGCGGGGCATCTACCTCTCAGTGATTTGCTAATAAATGTATCCAACAACTCGCAATGCAGTAAAAATATTTAATCTTCGAACAGCCGTCCCTTTTACAATGGTGCGCAAATTCCTAGCTGTCTAAACTAACTACCGTAACTTAAGATCGCAGAAATCATGAAAAAGGTTTTACTTATTCACAACAACCGAATATAGTGTAAGAGTAAAAAAAAATTCCCTTTTGCAATTGTCGTATAATTTACTCACCGCACTAAATTATCACTTTGTATTTTGCGTCGCCCTATCTACGTTTTGATAAGAGTGTACTCACTGATGTCTTTTTATATTACACTGCACAAGCTTAAAATTAAGTAAAATAACGCTTACCTGTGGAATGTAACGCGATATTAGTGATTATTGTCTTTACTGTTTATATATTTACATAGGAAACTACTGCCAAAATTGCCAAGTTATTCCGCAAAATATGCATTTTCCCCAGAAAAGCCAGTTTTATTCAGAGAAACGATTTTTCAAACGTATTCTATGGTACGTACACATATACTCTGAAAATATATTCTAAACTAATATTCTGGCATTCAAGAGGTTAAACTGATAATATCCATCAAATGATTATTTTTAGCTACAGCAATAGGTTTAGATTGTTAAAACAATAACTTCATAATAATAACTGAAAGATGGTATTTTGAATTCATGGTTGTACAATATTATTATCAGAGGCTTTCGTGGAGATTGGCGCTCTCTCTTTCTTTTAATCTTAAGATGGGTAACATTTTGTAAATACAGTCGATCCGCTTAGTGGGGACCCATCCGGACCAAAACATTTTGTTGCAAATAATTAGTGCCTGTCCCAAATAAGCGAAGTTTGAGGGGGTAAAAAAAAATTACCGAGTATTTTTTATATGTATAAGTACATATTACATTTATTTGAGTTCTCTCGAATGTGTTTTTAAACTCTTATTAAATTAAAAAATATACAAATTTAATTACAAAAAAATAATTATATTATTGGTACAAACATCGTCTATTATATTATTGATCAAAATTTAATTTTACAGGACAGTGAAAAAACACATTTTTAAGCAGGAATATGAAGAGAGACTTCCATTTATTTTTAATTATTGAGTAACTTAATAAACAATATTAATCTAAATAAATACTATTTGGAGGTTCACCTTCATTTCCTAATTCAAAACAGTTTTTTCACTCTCCCATAATTATTTTTTTTTTCACTTTATTACTTGTGTAACCCAAATCCCAAAAAATTGGTATCCCCTCTCCTCATACCGTACTTTTTAATTTGAATTTGTTTACAGAGAAACATTTTGCATCGATTTCAGACGGGAAATTGTCCCAATGAAACGGATTGGTGTCCCAGATAACCAAAGTAATTAGTATTAATTTATTTGGTTTCTGTTCCTTGGTTTTGTCCCAAATAACCGACTGTCCCAATAAACTGACGTACCAATTAAGCGCAATCGACTGTATCTCAAAGTCAAATATAACATTGAAAATTAAATTTGAAATCATAGACTTAGCTCCTCTACAATCAACTTTTTTTTTTACTTGAAAGTAGTCATAATTTCACTGGATTATTATTGTAGCCAAACACACGGTAGGGGTGAACAATGTTCTGGACAGCTTTACAATCTTGAGGATGGGCGTACGCTGAGACATCGGTCGCGCAGCATGTTCAGCGCAGTTTTGGAATGTATGAGAAACATGCACGTCTCAGCGTATGTCGCTCCATACACTTCCATACAACACAAAAACCAAAACTATCTTGCGCTGAACATTCTGCGCGACCGATGTCTCAGCGTACGCCCATCCTCATCATCGGGGCTGATAATAACTTAGCGATGTTAATCTTGGCTGATTGTTGTGATTTGGTTCACACTACAAGAAAAATAATGCTGTAAGTAAATTAAGAATATTTTTAAAAATCTATGCATCGAGAATTGTGGGATTTTGATTTGTGCACAGAACCCAAGACCCCTGAAAATGTATGGGATAATATTTGATTTCCTATTAATGTTATATATTCATCCATAGAATGCGACGGGGCAAACATTATTAGCTTGGAGCATTAATTACATTGTTTATTTTTGCAATAAGTAATCTTGTATAAATACGAGATATAAAAAGACATTTTTCAACAAATGTAACAATCTTGCGTATCAGTAAAAAATATAGGTAAATTCTACAACACCAAACAATCACTTTACAACGCTCATTTTAAAAGTTTTCCAGACATTTCGTCTGATGTACAGGACTTAAATATTGATTGCAGTAAAATACCAAACAAATGGTGAGAAAGTAAAGTGTTTATGCGTAAGTCTACCTGGAATTGTAAGTATTGAGAAAATTTAAAATGTTTTGTCATCGCAAGACTTTATAACAACCTAAACACAATGTCTATAAAGGTAGTGTTGTGAACTTACAGTAATGAAATGAACACAGTCTTTATTTACATTCTGGAACCCTTCTGTTGCAGAACTTTGGCGCGGTCGGTGGGTTCAGTTTCCTGGCTATTGAGGGACGCCCCATACTCGCGGCTCACTACGCACAGGAACTCGGCGTGTTCCTCTGTTCCGTAATTATACTGAGAACCTATGTTAATGAGTTGTTCGAACTTCCAGCCGTCCGACATGGTCGACACCATTTGGGTTAGTTCATCTTCGTGGCACTGTAACACTCGGTAGACGTGCTTCTTTGAGTCTCGTAAGGGCCTTCCGTCTCGGATGCATATCCTCTCTTTCACTAAACGTATCAACTCCGTGATATTGTAAAATTCCGCTTCTTCCAACACACCTTCCTCCGCAATTTCGTTATTTACTACTAACTTTCCGTGCCTGAGATAGTTCAGCACAGGCGAGAAATATGTGGGATCTCTATCTATGAGGTAGGCTCCGGATTCATCCTGAAATACATTTCTTGCATTAGTAAGAGCATAATTTTAAAACAAAGCAAATTACATGAATCATTCTCGATGAAAACAAAAAATACTAACCCTGTCAGAAATCAAATCGCTGTCCTCTTGAACTAACCGTGACAGAAAAGAGTTCTGGTCTCGAGACAATGTCGTTTTTGTGGTTAAAAAATAAGTTCCTCCAACATTTAATCTCACCCATTGTTTACTACTGCGTCTTTCTAAATGATTTGGTTTAGTTTCTTTTGAGGAGTCTCCTTTTTCCGCCAGTTCCGCCATGATGCTATTATGCTATTGTAGCTTTATCTATGGCAACGAACTTCTTGTCAAATAAAATGCTTCATCGAACCAATTTCCTATTTATTTACCAACCAGTTGGAATCATGGTTTTTTTTTCAAAACAATGGTGGTGACGATGCTAGCGGCAATAATAATATTATGCTTCGTAGAATTTTGACTGGTAATTTAAATACTTGCAAGAACGAACATTATGTACTTTAAAAAAAGTAGTGGAGGCTAGGAAAATCGCTAAACGTACGAGTCAAGAGGCCACGTTATTAGAAAAAAACATTTGTGTCGTTCTCTAATAATGCTCATGTTGCCTATCATTATAACACTAAACGATCGCCTGGATATCGAGGTCTCTATACGGTCCATAAGATTTTTTCTATTTTAAAACAGTTACTTACATAAATTATAAAACAGTGTAGAGTTTAAAAATTGTGTAAAATAATAATCATTATTTGGCCTCATATGTGGTTTATTTTCAGAGATTCCTGCAATTCAATTTTGAACGTCTCATAAGTAAATTCAGCAATTCACTTTGTCGGGCGCAGCAAAATACTTTGTTTCCCTCTCCACTTCTCAAAGGCGGTCCACTGCCCCTTCCCTCCTTTTACTCGCATAACTTTAGGGACCTCACATGGTGGCGGGCCTCAATCAATCATCGGCCTTTACACAGCTCACGTACAAACTCCCTGACTTCATGGGCCGCCTGCGCCCGATTAGATTCTAATTTCAGTTTTCCCCTTTTTAGGCATTTTATATGCAGATTTTTCTATTTTTTTTTAAATGGCTAGAAAATGTGCTCTCTATCAACCGAATGTTGTTGATAAAATGCTGAAGCTTCTCCTCGACCATGATGCTTCTGAAGATCCAGCTTTGGTTGAACTGTTTGTGAAAAATTTGATCATTTTAGTTTATGATTGGTAACGTTTAATAAACTGTTTATTTTGTGTTGAATTTGGTATAATTCCTTTCATCGATTCTAGTAAAGACTACCCGACAAGTATTTTGTTTTAGAATTAATAAAGTGGGGGGGGGGGGGGGGGGGGAGGATGACCTCTCAGGCCGGGTGCGCCTGATTTCGGTTCGCCCATAGGTGCGCCCGACGGAGGGTTAAAAGTATTTTTCATTTTAAAAAAAGATGCCTACGTAGACATAGTTGACGCACGTCAGAAGATAACATTGCACTGAAAAACTAACGAAAAAAAATTGACGAAAGTCCTCCTACCTTTTTGCTCCCACTTTCTCGCAACCGAATCGGCTTTGATGTTATGTTAAAAACGGCATCCTTTTATTTGGGAGGACTAGTGCCGGGGAACATTGGTGATGCCGACTGTCGACAACAACCCAAAAAAACACACTATATTCGACATTTTAAAAAAATATTCATGTTTTATAAAACTACTTAATTAACTCACTTTTTTGTAAATATATATGAGAAGATGACCAAGTAAAAGGACTTCAAAACGTCTTTCAATATTAGATACGAGGGGCTGAGGGAACCATTGAACTATATTATCCAGCAACAATTTATGTGTGTATACTACTAATTCCAATAAGTTTATTTGAATCGTGGGGTGGAAGGACACAGCAGGGAGAGAAACGGGGAGTGGAAACGTTTTGGTTGTCAATAATAAAAAAATATCTTACTATCTTCCTTTTCGTTACAAGAAGAGATAGTGAAATCCTCACTGGGATCTCCCGTGCTGAGGCTGAGGGTTTAATTTACGTATTCAAATTGTTAAGTTAGTGAAAGAATAAATAAATATATTCTGTAATATTTAGTGCAGTTGTATGGTTTCTGTTTCAGTCTGTATTCCCGTGTCTTTCAATTTTTGATATACCCTTATTTTGTATCCAGCTTTTCATTTGCGTTTTAAATGTTATGTTTTTGTGATTTTTGAATGAGAGTGGGGTTTTGTTGTAGAGCTTGGTTACATAGTAGATTATGAAGTTTTTTTTGTCCATACCTATTGGTAGTTGCTTGTTCGATATGTTTTTAACACTTATTTGAAGTATTTCTAATACGTGTGTTTATTATCTCATGTTTCTTTGTATGAATGTAAAGAAGTACTAGTTAGAATATAGAGGTTTAACTGATACGACGGATTGTTGAAGATTTCGTCAATGGTAGTTCTTATGGGAAATTTCAATTAATTATCGCGATGGCTTTTTGGGGGTGTTAATATTTTTCTTCTACTTTGGAAACAGGTCAACATCATTTTATTTCTTCCCCTTGTTCTATTCAGATCAGAACCATTCCGTCCATTATTGCAGGATGCAGACCAAGCCGCTCGCGCTCCTCGCACAACCTCTGTATTTCCTTTCTAAACATTATCTGGAGGGCTTCGTAACGTCGTTCTTCTGTCATTCTTATGGGATGGCCACACTGAGGGCAGCTTCCAACTTCAAACGTTTGGACGACTGTGTGAAGGGGTAGTTCGTGCGTTGGAAGTTCGAGTTGTTCCGGGATCGCCTCCGAGGCCATCGCGACGGCTAACTCGCATGAACCAGCCGCCCAGTCCGCAGCCTTCCACACATCAGTCTGCGAACGTAGGCGATTAAGGCAGGTACCTACCGCCTATCATTAACATTACAAATTATTACGGGAGAGTGTTATAATAATTGTTCGAAACTAAGTTCGGAGTTGGAAGATTGGCTTCGGTGTGGAAGTACGAGTAGTATTACATGTCCGAGCCACCCCATCTTTGTGACTTTTCCAGAATTTAACTATATTTGCAGAGGTTAAGGATGCTGACCACATCGCGAATTGTGGAGTTTTGTACATACTCCATTCTGTATTATTTGTGTCTCCTGTCAAAATCTCATTACGGCAGTCCACAGAAAGTAGGTACCTACAACACACATTCCCAAATAGCAAATAAATAATTAAGTCACCGAAAGGACAAAATAAGATGAAGGAAATCATTTGCGACGGGAATTATACGGGCCTTTTTCGAAAAAAAAATTCGTCGGGCCACGTTCGAAATTTCGAACACGTGACGTAGCTTGAAATAAATCACTGCCACTTGTATTGCAGTTAATTCAAATCTCCCAGTGGAATATGGACTTCAAGTTACGTCGCTAATTTTTAGCCAATCACCGCTCTGCCCCTAGATGAGCTAACCTTGACGAACCTTGGTAGTAAACGATCAAAGGGCTCAAGCAAAAAACTACTTGCTTGATTCAAGCCGCATGTTGATTGCTGCTTGTCCGAAGCCCTTTAGTTGTGGAAATTTATTTTTTGGAAAGCGTGTGGAAGACCAACATGTCTCCACAAGGTGATGTGCGGTATGCTACACGCAGTATGCCTCGTACACCTCATTGCATAAGAAATACCACAAATTCACTGTTAGGAGCTAACCAGCGGCCGAGAATTTAAATTTCGTCGAACGATGATCTTGCGATTGTACCCTTGCAACGGTACAAGGCAGTTCCGATGAGAAAGATTAATTATTCTTCATACAAGCATTTTAACACAATGACTCAATATCGATTTTATTTCATTCCAAATTTGCTTTGATAAAAACCCACATTCAAAAATGCTCAAACACGTGATGAAAAAACAATCGAAATTATGTAGTTTATGTACTTAATTATTATTTGATCATAAGTATTTATAATTTTTCAATAATGTCTAAGCAAACAAGAATGCAAATTTATTTTTAAATATATTAGTTTGGAAGACCGTAAATAAATAGATAAACTGAAGTATTTTCGTCAGAAAACAGGGGGCATGGATCTTTTTTTTAATGATTTTATTTGAACTAAAATTAAAATTCTGAAAGAAGGTTTCCCAAATAATTTATTGATTTATTTTACTACATGATTTGAAATGTATGTTGTATAATACAAAATTTTGTTTGAAAATTTAAAAAATCTGCCAACAACCTACTTATTGTACTAAAAATAAACATATTTTCTCAAAATTTAAAAAATAGCTTCACTAGATAAAAGAACAGTCTTTCGAACTCAATTTATAATTTTTCGTTGAAAAGAGTAAATATGTCTAAAAGTTGATTTAAAAGTGACATATTTCCGGTTTCATCTGGTTATTCCCTTTTAAGCTCCATCACAAATAACAGAATCCCTATTTGGTGGTTTTCAGAGCCGAGTCCAACATCCCCATTCCACGAGGTCGCACGGTTCCACTTCGCTCTACTTCACTTCGACTCCAACTCAACTCCAACCCAACCAACTCCGACTCAACTCCACTTCGCATCGACGATTCGTTGAGTTTCGATGATAAATTCAGCTTTCTCGTCCCAAACGCAATGAAGAAACGTCGAGATGTGCTGGTTGCAATGATGACGTCTAACTGTTATGCGGACAGCACTCGTAATAAATACGTGAAGGAATTACAGAAGTACATCAAAGTAGATATTTATGGAGGTTGCGATTCATCGTTTTCTGATGTGTAAGTCGTTTCTAAAATATTTTCAATTTATAATAATCCGAAGCAGTGGCGGACTAAGTCCATCAGAGGCCCGGGGCGGCAAAGCTGAATGAGGCCCCCCTCCCTACTTTAAGAAGGTGATGAATTTTACAAATGTTTTATTCATTTCACACCTCTCTCTCACGGGCCTCTGGTCATGGGGGGCCTCCCTTGATCAAATTCTAAACTAGGCACTAGGACACTAAAAAAATTGTCATTTTTTAATTTCATTTTCTGAAAGATGCATTTGTTAAGAATGCTCTCACAAAATGTTTTAAAGAAATTCTTAAAATTGACGGAGATACAGCATTTTAAGTGAAACCGTTTGAAACAGTTTGTATATTGAATTATCCTTCAGAAAAACTTTGAAAGCGTTTTTCTCGAAACTACGTTTTTCAACCAGATTGACAACGTATCATAAAAACTATACATCCGATCTGCATGCACCAAGTCTTAAACTGTTTGAAAATCCAGTCACTATGGCACCATGTAGGGATTTTTTATAAAGGTCCCCTTTTTTATGTACGATGAAAATTTTCCGTAAAAAATCGAAAGTAAAATTTGCTGATCCGCCATATTTTCTTTTTTTTAGATATCAAAATCCCCTTGGTGGTGCCATAGACACTGGATTTTAGATATAGGCACCGATCTCTTTTAGAAATGTGATATTTTTTTTAACATCAATTGAATACAGGAAGCCTTGAAAAAATTTAAATTAAACACATCTTTAGGGATGTTGTGTGGAGGGTCTTTTTAAGGAAGAAAAAGAGAAGGGGTTAGTAGAAATCAAGGGATTAATGTATCCAGGGTGACGTATGAATCCATCCCTCTCACTGCGTTGCATGGATCGAGAGTCCAGCTGGAAAGATCTAAAGGTTTTCCTTCATCAGTCTCTCCCGATCCGGCCTGCCATGCAGTTGGTGGGCAGACGCATCCTCTGCCAAAATCCGGACAAACCTCACCCTATGAACCCGGCACCCTTGCTAAGTCACCAAATGTAGCAAACATTGTGGTGACCTTTGGCCGTGGTATTCGCCTCCCAAATTGATGATGTGTATAATAAATTGTGGTGAGTATAGGTCCCAAAAACTTTCTAAGAATGTCTCCCTACCACCCCCCTCCCCCTCTCCCCTCTCCCATGTGAATGCGATAGCTACAATCCTGGCATATTATTGGGCTACTGCAGCGCTTCAACGATATTTGCGGAAGGCCTAAACCACTTCGCCTTTCTCGTCAAGCGCCGGGTCACTGGTCTCAAGGAAATACTCTGTAAGAGCATTAACTCCATCCTCCAATTTTTCAGATGCCTCGATTCGTACGAGTGTTTGCCGCTGGACAATTACCTCTTCTACCTGGCCTTTGAGAACTACAATTGTGAGCAGTACATCACCGAGAAGACCTTTAAATATGCATACGGAAAAGGAGCCGTGCCAATCATAATGGGATCCCGCACGTTCCGCTTCCTGCCCCCGCATTCTTACCTCCACGTGCTGGATTTCACGAGTCCCAAAGATTTGGCAGAACACCTGTGGATCATCAACAGCACCATTGAAGATAGCTACTGGAAGATGCACGAGTGGAGAAAGCATCTGGAAGTGCTTAATGAGTACACTACCTCCGCCCATTTTTGCAGGATATGTGAGGCTTTGAATTATAATGATAAAAAGCCAAAGGTGTACGGAAAAACTGAATTGCAACATTTTCTGGATCCTTTTTCAAATTGTTATAATTTGTTAACCAATAATCTGGAAAAGTAAAGGAAGTAAGAAGGAAAAGAAAGTAGTCACATTTTCTGTTGTTATAAAATTTGTGAATTTGATAAAAATAAACCTTTTGAGTAATTTACAATTATAAAAAAAATCAAGTACGTGTAATGGAAGGAATACATCGTACATTTTGGCTGTTATCCTAAGTTACAATTACTATGTTATTTCACAACTCTTTGTGTAGATACAAAACTAAAACGTGTCTTTTTCTATAAATTTTTTAATAAATATTATCGCTTATGGAATAGGAGTGACCTGCAAATACTTTTTTCATCCTTTTCTCCGCTAAGTTTGTTCATAAATGTAGTCTAGGTAAATGTATCCTTATGTAACAAGCAACAGGCAACAGGCAACAGGCAACAGGCAACAGGCAACAGGCAACAGGCAACAGGCAACAGGCAACAGGCAACAGGCAACAGGCAACAGGCAACAGGCAACAGGCAACAGGCAACAGGCAATAGGCAACAGGCAACAGGCAACAGGCAACAGGCAACAGGCAACAGGCAACAGGCAACATGCAACGGCAACCCCTATACCTGCAGCCAACGGTATCGGTTGTCATTTATGTATATACAAGGTAAATAATAGAGGCCCCAGACGGGAGCCCTCGGGTACCCCTGAGGTAGAGAATAAAGAAGAACGAAAGAAATGAGCGTCTTTCATGATCGAAAAGTCTGGGAGATTCCCCCTTAAATTTCAAATACAAAATCGTGCTTCCTCATCACTGTAAATTTTAATTTAAATCAAATTGGATGGCGATTTACGACAACAGGCAAGTATTATAGTGACAGAAGGCGTGCTAAATAGGCTACAACCAAAAAGTCAGTGGTGACGTCGGTTTCCATTCGAAAATGAAGAAGGCATTTTTAGTGTGTAGGTATTATCTAGTCAATGCCCTGAGAGAATGTCTATAATCCGTGTCTTGTAACGTTTTAAGGCAACAGCCTGATTTCAATTTTGAATATAAGATACCTATGATCAGAGACATCTCAGAAGATTTTCACTCACACCATTCTTCGTGATTCACCTTGTCGAAAAACTTAAAAATCAATTCAATAGAATCAATTTGTTTCGGAGTGTCAGATGTCCATAGAGTTGAGAACACAACCGGTGAACTGTTCTATGTTCAATACCTAGAAAAAAATCATGTTTTAATAAAATTATATTTTAAAAGTTGAAAAGCTGGTCACACACGATTTTTTTTCATAATTAAGAAAACTAAGAAGATGGCCAGAAGTGGAACCTACGAAATTTATATATTTTTGTGCTGATATCTACCCTGATACCAGCACACAAACGGTACCAGTGAGGCATAGAACTGGTAGAGGAAGGATGAAAGTAGACTGAATACTGTGAAATGAGATCCTTGAGGCGCTTGTTTGATAAAACCATGATAAAACGTATAGGAAATGTGAAGATTCGCAAATAATGCAAGGCTGATGTAAGCGTAATAAGTGAGATTAAGAAAGGGATGCTCAGATGTTTGGGCATGTAGAATGAAGAAAGGAGTGTAAGGAGAAAATATGACTCAAATGCGAATGGTAGGAGAAATCGGGGACGCCCGAGGAAGACATGGTACGATCAAGTGAATCAGATACTTGGTCGGGCCATGTATGTATAATGTATATGTTAAGAATCATAGAAGAGTATGTACGAGATGATGTATAAATGTGAATGAGGCAAGGAGTTTGTCAAGACGGCCAGACAACTGTTGCTATGCACGGATATGCACAACTCAATAACGAAGTCGAGTTTGAAGTTTTTCCTGACCTCTCCGCAACTAATAATTCATGATATGTTTTATTTTATTTACACGAGTACAATATGTATCTACTATCTTTATTAGGTACTCACACTTTGAGAATGTGTTTTAAATATTTGTAAAAAGACAATAATTAATATAATTATTATGCACGAATATAGTTTAAGAATCCAACAAATTATGCAATAACCTTAACCACCGTAAAGTTTAACCAAGAGATGTACGTTGGGGGCGTGTTTGTGTTCCCAAAGTACCTGAACTCAATTTTCCCTAACCTTGGATGAAATTAATAAAAAAATGGGTTACGAAATTTATTTTTGCACAAATAGTCAATTTCGTTGACCTTTATGGTCAACATTTGGGCCGGTTGTTTCACAGAACTTGAAAATAAATTTCACAGAACTTGAATATTAACTTTGAAATTTGATGAATTGTTCGAGTTTTGCGAAATAGCTGGTCCGAAGGACGGGTTGTTTCACAGAATTGTGAAAGTTTTATTCAAGTTCTTGTTACTTCACCACGGGCCGATTGTTTCACAGTTCTTGGATAGTAACAGAACTTGAATAGAACTAAAGTTTAAATTCAACTTATGTGAAAGTTTTATTTAAGTCCGGTCATTATTTCATCAAGTACTGGTTGTTTCATATCAGTACTTGGATAATATCTGATCTTCAATATAACTACTTTCTAAGAATTTTAATATTAGCTTTTATTTAGTCTTATTCTGCAATTTGATGAATTGTGAAAGTGTTATTAAAGTTATGTTATTATTTCACCATGGGCCGATTATTTCGTAGTATGTACTCGGATAATAACAGAACTTCAATAAAACTAAAGTTAGAATTCAACATCTGTGAAAGTTTTAATTAAGTTCGGTTATTATTTCACCATGGGCCGTTGGTTTTATTTTGTTTTGTTTAGATAGTAACCGAACGTGAATACCTATAATTTTCTCAGAACTTTAGTCTTATTCTAAACTTTGATGAATTGTTCAAGTTCTGTGAAACAACTGGCCCTTAGGGTGGAACGACGTCAATCGGAATAGATTACATCACACTTCTAGAATAACCAGTAGTCACAACGTAGATATTCTATAACTTCTAGTAACCAGTTAAGTAGTCACAACGTAAATATTATTGCCAGTAGGTACGTAATAAAAAAATAATGCCTTTGCCAGTCACGGATAAAATACTTATGTGCGATATAGGTACTTACCTACTTTAGTATTATTAAAAAAAGTGAACGTCGAATAGATTGCGGAGTGAACCGTAGGTATATAAATAATATCTAAAGTGACAGTAAAAATGATTTACTACAATTTTTTAAACAGGAACAAATATTTTATAATATTTGGTGGCTTGTTTGCATTCCTTACATTGCATGCAATTTTTAAATCTGCCAAGAGAGGCACGAGTGTGGGGAAGTTTGGTGGGGAAGAACTGTTTTGGGATTTTAAAACAACTGGAAAAGTCGATATTGACAAAAATGTTAGGAATGTTGAAAACTTCGACGTGGCAAGCTTCTTGCGAGCAAAAGAGGTACCTATTTGTTGGTTTTTGTTTTATTATGTACATTTTATTTTGCTATAGTTTTTACCTTTTATATCTAGTGTAAATCTCTTCCAAAACCACTATAATATTATATTACCCTCGTACTCAAATTTGGACTTCACAGCGCTGAGACATAACCCACAAAAAACTGCAAGACTTTCTTTATTGATTTCTTAACATTTAAAGGAGTTCATTAAACATATTTAAACTTTTATTATGAACATTGTTTTGTTATCGCGATAAATTTGTCTTTCGATGCATAAAATCGTTGTCGGAAAAACGGATAACGATGAACTCTACTATTTTTTTTTCATGGCTTTTTACCCCAAAGGAGTGTTCTAGCCAGTGTCGAATGAATGATTTTGTGAATAATGCGTGTAGGTGTAATGTTGGGTATTTACAAATTTGGTATTCAAGTTCTGTTGTTATATCCCTATAGGCCAGTTGCTTCATAAAACTCCCCTTTTTGGTTAATTAAGCAACGAATATATCTTTCCATGAACTATTTTTGGCAGTTTCTAATTAGTAAGGTTTTCACATACACAGCCGTTTATCAATTGAATATAATATTCACTACGTTTTTTAGTAAGGCTGGAAGTGATTAGCTTGGTGTCACCTTATCTGAAATATTATGTCAAGGTTGTACCTTGTTTTGATTGATTTGATTAGGCATTAGATATTACAGTGTCTTTTTTTATCCGACCTTTTTCACTGTCTCACATTTACTCTCCTCTATGTTCCTTTTCAGTACTTTAATTTATCGAGACTGGGCAGGTATCTTTACCTCAATGAAGAACATCCACCAGCCAGGAATAAAAGTTACAAGATATTGATATGGAAGGATGGAAAGGAGATGGAAGAGCGACATCTTTATTACTTTCATGAGATACGGTAGGTACATAATTAATGTTTTTATTTTTATAAAGAGAGAAGCCGTAAATCTATAATTTTATAAAAAATCTTATCTCTGCAGATGGCTAAAAGAAAATATGTACTAATTTTTTTTCAATATTATGTTCTCATATTAATGCGCTATAATATCATAGATCTGTCATGATTCAAATCGAAACATTCCTATTTGATTTTGACTAAAGCCGAATTTGCTTTACGCAACGAGTTGCGCCCAAGTTGTTTTATGCAATTAGTTTCCTTGCTAGTTTTACATGTGAACATATAGTTTCATCATGCAAGCATTAATTGTGTGACAAAATTAGAATCATTTCATTCGAAATTAGAATCGCGCTTGCGTGAAATTACGGCAACACTAGTGGTATGCAACTAATTGCGAAAGTACTCTTTTTACGGTGAATTGCCTTTTGAAAAAAAAAAACTAATTGCGAAGTGTAAAAAAGTAATGCAACTAGTGTCGCAAAACCATTTCGTGAGAGTGTTACATCAACATTGTGAATTGCAGAAAAAGGCTTTGATGTTGATGGTACCATAGTTGCTTTAAATGTACACCAACTTTTTGGTGTCATGCAATTATTTGGAACACACATGCAACTACTTGAGTAATGTAAATTCGACTTTATGTTTCACCCAGCAGTAGGAAAGACATTGAAGTTGGAACGTTATATTTCAATCCCTTCGAATGTGATCGGCGTTTTCATATTTATTTATTTATTTGTATGAATGAAACCCCTAAAGAAATAAACATAACAATCCATTCAGTGACAAATACAGAAAACCACAAATGCAATACATCATGTACAAACATAGAAAGCAAAACCGATATTAAGTACCTGGGAATAACAATAGATCAACGTTTAACAGGTTCGCTGCCGCCTATGCACAATATAACTGATCCTAGGTGCCAACTATTAATTTATTTTTTTAGTTTTTAAATATACTTACAAGAATAATATATCGTTGCAAAAGTTTTTTTTTTCAGTGGAAATGTAAAAAAAAAAATTAAAAATTCACGACTCCGGTCGGAGCCGGCGGCACCACGGTTGAAAATCACTTAGCAGGTGCCGGCGGTTTCGTCCGTTTAGTCGCCCAACATATGTACAAGGTTGACATTTGTCACTTATCACATTTGTCACATGTCTCGTATGTGACATTTGTCACATGGGTCACTTCCTTCGACTCGTTCTTATGTTCAACAGCCCGGCCAGGGAACGATTTGCCAGCCTCTGTGTTTCCTCCTTCCTACAACATGGGTCTCTTCAAGACCAATGTTCGTACCTTCCTATCCTCAAAAAGACCCTCCACACAGCATCCCAAGGACATAGGTCTTGAGGGAAATTATTTTCCTCAGGGCCTCCTGTGTGGAGTTAATGTAAAAAAAGTCGCACTCTTTTTACTTTCTACTTTTTATTTTCATAAAAAAAACAAACAAAAATAGACCAATTTTTTTTTTATCTTTCGTACAAATAATTACTAAAATACAAGTAGCAAATCAAATAAAATAAATAAAGAAAGTAATATACATCTCATGAATAAAGAAAAAATATTTATAAAATTTGGTGATGTTTATATGTATAATATATACATGTATATACATATACAATTATTAATTTTCTACAAATATTTAAATTTATTATGAGTTTTCATTGATAAATTAATATTTTTGAATAGATTTTTTATTTTTATTCATTATTTTTATTCATCATCAGTAATTACTGTATTGAATGTAAGACCGAGGCAATATGGAATGAGAAATAAGATCATATGTTTTTTTATTTGTTTTTAATTGAAAAAAATGTCACCCGGTGGCAAAATGAAAACTACACTTTTTATTCCGAATGAGCTCAAGAATTGCTGGTTAAAGTCGTCGGATTCTCTTTATTGCGAGAATAGTAGGTATATTATAATAGTTAACCCATTAGGTTACAAATCATACTTTTTCTTTCAGAGTCTTTTGAGCTAACGCTAATTTCGGAAAGTCATTAGTTTCCCAAATTTATATTTTTATACTGAAAAAAAGACAAAACTACCTAAGCAAAGTGAATTTGCAATTATGAAATAAGTATAGTTTGTTTGAATCACCAAGATAAAAGCTAGATTAAACTTAAATGCTAATAATAATTAATCATTTATTTGCACGGCCCTTTCCCTTTCGTCCAATGAAATATGATATCTGCTCATATTTTTCATCGTTTTAATATTCTATTGTTGTTGTGGTCTCGCACTTGCATACCTACGACGCAGCGCTAGGGAAAGAGACAACAATACAATACAATACAATATCTAGACAAACCTTACCCTATAAACCCGGGACCCCTGCTAAGTCACCAAAAGTAGTGAACCACTTGGGGTGACCCATTTGGGGTGACCCACTTGGGTGACCCTTCAAAAAACACCAACAAATTATACGGTTTGATTCCTTTTCTCCCGTGTGTATGTATTATATTTAATCACTAATACACCTACGTTTTCCAATACCATTTCACGGAACAAAACGTCACGTACACGACCATCCGTGCGGAAGGTTGCCCGCGTAATGAGTAATGACGAGAAATCAAAGATACCGTCGTTTTTATGTTTTTTGATATATTCTCAACTTCTGTTCGCCTCGTTTCCATTACGCTCTCGTCACGCATTCACCAGCTTACCCCCCAAGTCAAGCGTGCGTAAAGAAGTTTTACTTCAAAAATCGAAATAAATAAATAGATAAAAAATAAACTAACTAATAAAATATAAATTTCAGGCACGACCCTTTCGCCAAGTGCTCCGTCAATAACTGTTACCTGGACTACAACGATAGTTCCGCGGCGGATGCTGACGCCATATTGGTCCTGCTCCACCGTCTGCAGGGGGCAAATAGTCTGCCCAAGATTCACAGACCCGAAGGCCAGCGCTGGGTGTTCCTCACTGACGAGAGCCCCTTAAATACCTTCACCTTCGGATATGCCGAGCTGCCGGATCTGGCCGGACTTTTTAACTGGTCAATGTCTTACAAGTAAGACTTGGCTTTTAGTCATTGGAAAGTATCAATATTTGGTCGACTACCGGTGAAAATAAAACAATTAACTAAAGCGATGCGATCATCACCGCCATGACTGCCTGGATAGAGTCCCTCTTGACGACCCTCTGGAGACAGGAGACGGTGAAATACCCTCCGTAAACGGTTGTTTGCATTCGTTTTAGTATATTTTTTTTCAGTTTCATTTCTCATGCTTATTCGTTTTTATTTAACTTATGTGTTGTTAATAATTTTTTCCCTCGTCTTATTATTTGTTTTTCTTTCGTTATTTCAAAATATGGAATGTATTGCATTGCACTTCCCCTACATACATTCTGGAATAAACTATTATATTCCAGAATGTATGCAGGGGAAGTGCAATGCAATACATTCCATATTTTGAAAAACAAAATAAATTATACAAATAATAGGATGAGGTAAAAAGTAACAAAACATGAATAAAATAAATAAAAAAATTATAAACACTAAAATGAATTCAAGCAGCTGTTTCCGGAGGGTATTTCACCGTCTCCCGTCTCCAGAAGGCCATCGGGGGGACTTCATCCAGGCAGTCATGGCGGTGATAATCGCATTCTTTGATTGGCATAGTCTGCGCCATAAATTTCCCACGCGGTGGCGGAGAGGTGCTCGGAAAGTATGCACTCGTCCCTCCATGAAAATTTCCGTAGCACTGCAGTATCTCGGTAGGCGGTAGCTGTCGATAAGCGTTATTGTAGGCGACTTTTACCTTATGCCATTGGGATGCAGTATAGTCAACCCACAGTGCTGAAGTATACAGCGATATGCAGAGAGCGTTGAACAGTATTCTTTTTACGTTTGGACTGCAGAAGTGAAAACGTCTTTACAGTTAATATCTATCCCGAATTGATCCTCCCTTTCCCTAAAGCACCTGGAATGAAAATGACTAACGATGGAAAGAGGAAGGTAAGGTCTAAGACACGCCACAGAAAAATGAAATAACCGAAAAAAAAAATTCTCTATCTGGTGCATTATTTATTAAATTACTTGTCGAAAATTTTTCGACCACCATGCTAGGCACATGCCCAAGTCGTTTAAAATCAAAGAATAGAAAAGGAAAGTTCCAATTATAGCTGTATTAAAAAAAAAAAAAATTGCGCGGAGTGCTTCTATAAATATAATCTTCTCAAATGAATCTATGAATGCTTTTCAAATGAGTATCAGGATCAGACACCGGCAGATTTCTGCATAAATGCATTTTTTATTATCAATTCCAATAAATCGAAATTTATTGCTGTTAAAGTTGCATAATAAGGAGCTCCAGTCCAATTTTTTAATTTTTTTTAAATGAATAATGATCTTTTAACTTAAATAACTGCATATTTATTTTTATTTTTATAGTTAGTTTTAAGTTAAAATAAATATCAAGGTTTTAATTTTTCAAGATACACCGAAAACCCACCGAATCTAGTGTGACGTCATCATGGCCAAAAGTTTACGTTATTTTCAATGGATGTTGTTATTTTGTATGCAACTGGAATCAGCTGTTCGTCGTCGGCCATTTTGAAAATCAGAACTAGAGCGTTGCGACAGGCATTAAAGGATTTTTTGGAGGGTTAAAGTTTTTGAATATTTTAAATAATATAGATAAACTAATAGAGATCCTCTATTTTTGATACTGAATTATTTAGCCAAAATAATGTTTCAATAAAAACAACAACCATTATATTTCTAAATCTCTATAAACCAATAACACGGAATGTTGACTAGCCTGTCAAAATTTCTATACAATGTGACCACGTGACTGGAGAATTATGGCGCGGTGACGTCACGCCTCACATTTTCAATAATACCAACTTGACAGGGTGTTTTAAAATGGACTTTTTAATATATTTTTTTAAAATCTACGTTAAATATTATTTAATAAAACTTATATATTCAGAATCAGCGTTTGTTGGTCTAAATGAACATATTTTTTTAAAGCCATAATATTTTTCACTGGAGTTCCTTATTGACCAATTCATAAGATTTAAAAGAAATTAAGCGTTTGTCGTGGCCGTTTAAAAAAAATGATGTTAAAAATATAAAATTGTCCAAAGGTACAACACTTGCTACGTGCTTGGAAAAAGTTTGAAAAAATAATTGTGACGTTTATTTGGACAAAAGGTTCCTGATTTCAAATAATAAAATGTTACATCAAATCTTTATCAAAATCTGGTTTATATTTAAGTAAATATGTATATAAATAATCATCCTGGTTGGACAGTCAAAATATTTCTTAAATAATGTACATAAATGTGTAAATATTTTACTAAATAAAAATGAAATAAATAAATAAATAGGTACCTACTAACAAATCTTGTGATTTCGGAGGATATTTTGATTTTGATTTATTAAATGCTCCAATTGCCCCTTCGTAGGACTCAACTGCTCTAATAAGGAACTCCAGTCCAATTTTAAAAAAAATTTTAAATGAATAATGACCTTCTAACTTAAATAACTGCATATTTATTTTTATTTTTATAGTTAGTTTTAAGTTAAAATAAATGTCAAAGTTAAAATTTTTCAAGATCCCCCGAAAACCACCGTATTTCGTAATCATGGTCAAAAGTTTTAGTTATTTTCAACAGAAATTGTCATTTTGTATGGAAGAAGCTATGAAACTATTCAATAAGTAAAACGTTATTTAGGTGAAATTATTTATTTATTATATTATATGTTGCGTTTTTTGTGTGTGATTGCGGGTATGTCGAAGGACCTTGCGAGTTGCGTGTTGCGTGAAATGTGTGTGTGGACCATTGTGCAATGCAGATAATGAAAAGGACAGAAGGACTTACTGCGCTTCTATCTTCTTGAATTCTGGTTTATGGTGCACTTTATGATTATAATATTCGCGGGATGCGGATACGGTATGCGTATATGTTTTGGCGACGAGAGTCGATTTAAAACTGGCTTGGGTCAAGCAAAAATGGCAGGAATAAAAGGAAGGGTAGGAAGGATTGTAACAATACTAACTACAAGTACAGGGTCATGAAGTATAGATGCATGTATGTATGTACGTGTAGCTGTGTTGTGTATACGCCCAACCATTATATTTATTATATTATTCAATATTATTACGGGAAAGTGGTATCAAAATTGTTTGAAATTATTATTTTTTTAGCTTTACGAATCGAAATCAATATTATGGAAACCGAAGAATCATTTTTTTTCAATTAATTAATTTATTTATTTTACGCCCAGAGGGCTTTTACATAAATATATAAAGGCAGTATAGTTTTAACGTGAGAAGAAATATAAATAAGTTACGGTAAAACATTAGAAAGAAATATAAATAAAGTTATGATAGAAAACAAAAATACATACACGAAATAAAAATAAAAGCAACAAAATTTAAAAGTACATTGAGAAATATAAACAATAAAGTTGCGATAAGAGAATAAAAGAGTACATTTATGATATAAAGTACAAGGAACAAAAATTTTAAAGTAAGGTGGTCAGAAATGTTTACAAAATACAACATTAAACATGAATAACACCTAAGTATTGGTTTCTCATAGCGTGAAACCGCTACGCGCTGTATCGGGGAATTAGTAGGACTCGTACCTAACTTGTTGTTATGTGTAGGTTTGTGAATTGCAGGAGTTCGGAACTGTTTAATTTGAATTTTAATAATTTAGAAAAAAAAAGTTAGTAAATTATTTTGATGTAGTTTATTAAATTTACACAAAAAATCCTTAGTGAGTATAATATATGAATAAATGATTTCATTATTTCATGTTTGTAGGCAACTGGAATCAGCTGTTCGTCGCCCGCCATTTTGAAATTCAGAATTGGAGCGTTTCAATAGGCATTACTGGGCATTACGATCGTTTTTTGTACAGTTAAAGTTTTTGAATATTTTAAATAATATAGATAAACTAATAGAGATACTCTATTTTTGATACTGAATTATTTAGGCCTAAATAATGTTTCAATAAAAACAACAACCATTATATGTCTAAATCTCTATAAGCCAATAACACGAAATGTTGAATGGCTTGTCAAAATTTCTATACAATAAGACCACGTGACTGGAGAATTATGGACGCGGTGACGTCACCATTAACAATCCAATAATACCAACTTGACAGGGTGTTTTAATGACACGTTTTAAAATTGACTTTTTGATAATTTTTTTTAAAACTCTACGTTTAATATTATTTAATAAAACTTATATATTCAAAATCAGCGTTTATTGGTCTATATGAATATATTTTTTTAAAGTCATAATATTTTTCACTGGAGTTCCTTATTGCACCTGCATAGGACCAGCACTTATACAGGGCCTTATAGAGCCCTTGAGGTGATTTTTCGTAATAGCGGCGATATAAAAATCATCCAAATATTATTAGATATTCTTTCTAATAAACTATTTTACACAGTGGATAAACAAGCGATAATGTAGGGTAAATCATCGGTGCTATTCATATAAGAAGAGTTCCACTTCTGCCAGTGTCTTACTGTCTCACTCTAGTTAGAAGCATTTGTTGTTTGCCTTCACACCTGATTTTAGGTCCTTCCTAACGCAAATACATCAAACTTCGGTATAAACTAGTCCCAGCGAGTGATGCTATCGTTCTTGTATCTTCCGTCTCTTTCGTTTTCAAAATAAACGCTTGAGAAGGAAGAGGACGAACGTCGATGACACGTCCATACACCATTTGCTGGGACTCGTTTACTTATACGTAGGCCTGTGCAATACCTGTTCTTTTGCGATATTGCCTAATACCAAGGGCGTATTAAACCATTCACATGTTGAGGGGGGTTCGATCCTGGGGGAACAAGGGAGAGAGGTGGGAGGAGGAAGCTGAATCTCCAAGACTCTCCGTTAAGAAGGAGAAGGACTCTCAAGAAAGTACCCCTTCGGAGTACTAATGGTTAGGCTCGGCGCTCGCTCATTTCTTTTGTTTAAATTTATTATATGGCGTTTACATTATTCGGTTTGGCCGCATTCGACTGCGGTCCGTTTTCGGTCATCAAATGTAAACGCGTCTTTAGGGTTAATCTTTACAAGTAAAGTCAGATTTCATGATCTTTTATGGGTCTGCGATAGTCACTTCAAAAATTTTTCGTAAACAGAATAATTGAACATATTATAATATTTGAATCTGAAAAAACGTGCGATAGCGAGGAAGGATATGAAGAAATGTAGGGATGTACGAAACGTGGCGGATGTGAATGAAGCAAGGAGCGAAGTCGAGGTAGAGACATATTTTATAAGGAACAGCAAGGAGGCAGACAGCAGAACACTGGCAGGAATGAAGGCATTTTCCAGAGGCAGCCAAAACTCTTCAAGGGTCGTAGCGCCGACGATATGATATAAAGTTTTGCAGGGCCGAATCTGACGTACCAGTCCCGTATGGCCGCACAGTCCTTCTACAGAAGCCTATTGTTTTGGAAGACTCGTTGGATTTCCAGAGTAGGTTCGAGGCCCTCGTCCCCAACGCAAAGAAGAAACGCCGAGACGTGCTGGCAGCAATAATGATGTCCGATTGCTACACAGGCAATGGCCGCCTGAAATATGTTCAAGAATTGCAGAAATATATGAGAGTGGATTTTTACGGATCCTGTTCCTCAAGCGAATTAAAAGATGCGTAAGTTTTTCATTTCCATTGAGAGTTTCAACTGTGGAACTATTCTAAATATTTCCATTTTGTGGACATTATGCTAAGAGATTGAATTTACATTACATTAGTTATATGAATGCCACAATTTATCTAAGATAGGTGCAGTGTGGATAAATGCATCGCCTTATTTATGGATGTATTTTGTAACCAGTTGGTTTGGATCTCGGTTGCATAAAACATCCTGTGATGCCTTGCATGATTGTATTTATTAGGAAAAACAAGATGATCTATTCTAGTATGCTTGGGTTATGTAAGCTCCCAAATAACGAAAAGCAATATTATACATTCGAATAGAAAAAGGAGGGAAACAAACATGTATGGTAAAATATTACTTTTAGAAAAAAGTAATTAGAATAGGTACTCTCTCAGTAATCCGCCACTCAATTATCCGTTAACTACTCTAACCTTTATTGGATAACCAACACCTCTGCCATAGGTCACCCCAAGTGGTTCGCTACGTTTGGTGATTTAGCAGGGGTGCCCGGGTTCATGGGGTGAGGTTTGTCTAGGTGTTGAAGGTCGATGACCAAGACACTGAACCCCAGATTCCTACCCACCCCTTATACCCTATTCCTTCCCAGAACTCTCCTTTCCTTGCTCTCCTTAAAAAACCCTCCACACAGCATCCCCAAAGATGACATAGGCCCTGAGGGGAATCATTTTCCTCAGGGCCTCCTGTGTGGAGCTCATGTAAAAAAAAAAATCCGCCTTTATTTTTACTAGTTGACGGCACAAAATCAAGCTCTTACATTTGCTGGTATTTTTTTAAAAATTTTGTCTTTATTCATTGCTTGTTTTTGACGTGATAATGTCTTAAATAAAATTGTCTATAAATCGATGAACGCCGACTGCACTCACGAAAAAGTATGACTCATTGTCACGTTCCGCCTGAGCTGAGCGTGCAAGCGAGAGCGCGGAACCGGCGATAGAAAGGCACGATTTGCCTAAGCGTTCGGCTTGTGAATGTAAAATTCTATGTAAAAGTTTTCTTATGACGTTATCACGTAAAATTATCGTCCGTAAACCGACTTTACAGACAACCATTTTTTTTTCAAATAGCCAATTCACCCTAAAAAGAGTGCTTTTTGAATCCCATTGCTTTGATGGTTACATAATTTGTGGTTTTTTCGACCACCGTACTAGGCACATGCCCGTATTGTGGTGGTCATTCACATGCGAAATTCAGTAGTCCACCGAGTTTCTAGAATCGAACGCCAAGCTTTATACACCGACGCGACGGGTTGGATTATTTTAATCTAAAGCCTCGATTACGTTGAGCGAGTTTACAAGCTACTAGCCGGCGTATTAACTACTGCTAGTAAACTCCTTTAGTGAAAAATCTGCTAGTTAGCTAGTAATATGATTACACTGAGCGATAGTGAATACAAGAGCAGAATAGAGAATAACAAAAACGATAGTGAATAAACTAGCAGAATAAGAATAACACCAGCAGATAGTGAATACGCCGGCTAGTAGTTTGTAAACTCGCTCAGTGTAAAAGAGGCTTTACACACCCATTTGCTCTCGCCGATCATTTTACCAGAGTCACTAGCTTTGCTAGTCATTGGAAATTGCCGTTACGTTAGCTCTTATTGGTTAGTCGTTAAGATATTATGGTTAGTCCTCTGTGTATTCTAGTATCTGTCACATGTGTTCCTGTTTGTTTCGCTCTGCCATGATTTTTGTTTGAACAAGTTTACTAAATGGAGTTTTCTGGCAAACCTTAACGTGGCACCTTAACTTTAAACCAGGAAAATTGAAATTTTCCGAAGGGCGTTAGTGGTTTTTTTGTTTTTACGAAATACCAGTTTTCATTTTTAGCATACATATTTTGAATGCACCTTTGCACTGTAATCCGCCGTTTTCATTAATTGGTCACTTGCCCGATTCCTGGGGTGGCGCACTTTTACTTACGAATAAAATTACAGGTGTCCTGGTTCATATGGTGATGACTGCGAAAACTTGGAAGATTATCTCTTCTACCTGGCCTTTGAGAATTCAAACTGCGACCAGTACTTGAGTGAGAAAATTTTCAGCCACAGCTACCGCAAAGGAGCTGTGCCAATCATAATGGGATCCAGGGACGAAATTAACTTCCGCCTTTTGCCACCGAATTCCTACCTCAACGTCGCAGATTTCAAAAATCCCAAAGACTTGGCCGATTATTTATGGTTTATTAATGCAACTCTAGAAGAGAGTTACTGGCAGCTGCAAGAGTGGAGGAAGGACCTAGCAGTGCTTAACGAGCATGCATACATGAACACTTCCTCCGTTCATTTCTGTAGGCTGTGTGAAGCCTTGAATTATAATGACGAACAACCAAAGGTGTACGGAATTGAAGAGTTGAATCATTTCCTAGATTCTAAGCCTAACTGTTATGATGAAGTGACGAAGAATCTATCCGCCATAGCAGAAGTATAAATGAAGTAACTAAATTGCAACACGCAGAAGATACAATCCAAAAAGGGATCAAATATGTATCAGTGACAAAACGCATCATAAATAAATATTTAATAAACTACATAATGTTTTATGAAAAGAGTGAGGAAGAGTACCCGATGTCGGTCGTATGCTATAAACATGCTGTGATATACGATTACGCCCTGGGTAGACAGACATACTGCAAAAAAGTGTCATAGCATAAAAATTTTTAAATGAAATAGTCGTTCCTAACTTTGATAGAAACAGGAACAATAGGTGGAACAATTTAATTTAATGTATGATACCAACAAAGCATTCGACGAAAATTAAAATCGTTTTTCAGAAAATAATGTATGTTTAATTTCTAGAATACGCATTAAATCACAATATCACATGACCATACCTTTAAGGGGGAATAACCAGACAAAACCGGAAATATGTCATTTTTAAATCAAATTTTAGATGTATTGACTCTTTTCAACAAAAAATTATAAATTGATTTCGAAAGACTGTTCTTTATATAGTAAAGCTATTTTCTAAATTTTGATAAAATTTGTTAAGGTTTTACCGTAGGTCGTTGGCAGATTTGTTAAATTTTCAAACAAAATTTTGTAATATACAACATACATAATTACATATCAAATCATATAATCATGTAATAAAATAAATCAATAAATTATTCTGGAAAATAACGTTTCCAGATTTTTAATTTTAGTTCAAATAAAATCGTAAAAAAAAGATCCGCGCACTTGTTTTGTGACGAAAATATTTCAGTTTGTCTATTTATTTACGGTCTTACAAACTAATATATTAAAAAAAAATTACATTCTTATATTGCTTAGACATTTTTGAAAAATTATAAATACTTATGGTCAAAAATTAATTACAAAGAGAACATAATTTTAATTGTTTTATCATTAATTTTGAATGTGGGTATTTATCAAAGCAAATTTGGAATGAAATAAAATCGATTTTGAGTTATTATGTTAAAATGCTGGTACGGAGAATAATTAATCTTTCTCATCGGAACCGCCCTGTACTGTTGCAAGGGTACGATCGCAAGATCATCGTTCGACGAAATTTGTGCGAAAATTTAATTTTGGATTTGATTGAGGCCATAATACTCAACCGAACTGAATAATATTTTTTTTGATCAAAAGTTATATAAATATCTAGTACAGATGTGTGCAATTTTATTTATTTTTGTTTTAATTTATTTTGTTAGAATTTAATTTTGCTTCATTTTAAAGGCAACTTTGGAATTTTTATGTGAGTTAATTATAATCATTTAAAAATATTTCGAAGTAATATAATGAAAAATAAAATAAAACATTGTTAAAAATTAGCTTTTTTGTTTAATAACTTTAATTTATATGTGAAAAATTTGTGTTCCAACGTAAATTGGTCATTTGTTTATTAATAAGTCAGCCTCATATTGTCTGGTAAAGTTATATTATCGTGAAAACAGTTTATGGGTTCGAGGGTTAAATTTACACCCATCAAAATGCTTTCTTTTAGAGCGTGTTCACACACAGCTATAAAAGATATAGCTTGGCATATTTCAGCATATCGCTCGCGTACATTCCCAATGGGAACATATGGCGAGTGATGTGCTGAAATAGGCCAAGCTACATTTTTTATAGATGTGTGAGAACACGCTCTTAATCGTTTTTTTTTTTTTTTTTAAATATTTCATCATATTTTAAAATTAACGTAACAAAATAAATTCTTGAAATGTTATCATTTACTGACAAATAATTGCCCAAGTTGGCTCTAAAATCATGAAATTAATATTAAAATAAATCTTTAATGTCTTTTAATTTATCACCTAAAACGCAAATAAATAGATTATCACATAACCGTATTAGATGTTTAAATTATCTTTTTTTTTCAGTTTGGTTTGGTGTTTTGTAGAGATGCCACGAGTATTCGGCTACTATTCGGTTTTCGGCGTATTCGAAACTTTTTTTACTATTGCCGAATATTGCAACCATTCGGCCAAATACATGAAAAAATAACGCATAATAAATAAACTATTCCTCACAACTTTTTTTTTTATTTGAACAAAAAATCTGCATATTTAATACTTAAAATCTATCAGTGTTAAGTTATGATGAATGACAACAATTTTTTCAACGTAACCACCTCTTTTAAGGGTCTGCTGTCTGATCTAGGCGAACAGTTTTTATGTGAAAATCAATAATGTAATTGATTTTTACATGAAAACTGTTTGCGAAATTTACTAAGTGTCGTCGAATATTCGGCGCTTCGGCCGAGGGCCTAGCCGGATATTCGGTATTCGGTATTTGGCCTCAAATCTAAAATTAAGATTTTTATGAAACGTGCCGAAACGCGACTCCGTTCCCCTTAGGTTAGCAATAACTGGTATTTTTTAAAAATTAAAATGTAGGTAATAGAAGCAAATTAAATAAAAAATTCGAGTTTAAGCTTTAAAAAAGCTTTTAAATTATAACCCGATGAAATATTATTTTTTTAAGTTTCTTTATTCTTTGAATTGTTTGTTACATGAATCGGAAATTTCTTGACCACCATGCTAGGCACATGCCCGTGTTGTGGTGGCCGATTTTCATATACAGTACTTTAACATATTCAATATAAAGAATGTGCGAGAATATAAAATAAAAATAAATATATAAATAAATAACATAAATTTTTTTGCCCATAATATGGAAAAAAGAACTAGTTGAAGATAATATTGTTGATTCTAAAATATTTGAAATATGAGATTGACAAATATGACGGTTTGACAGAAGGTGGCAATAGCGAAATTGGTTAACGCGCACGTCCCGGTTAGACGAGAGGTCTGGGTTCGAGTCCCAGTTGCGACCATTGTCTTTTTCTATTTTTCCGTGTCTTGTTCTCTTTCATATTTTCATTTAGATTATAAGTGTTTTCTTCTTCTTCAATGATATAAAATAATATAAAATTTAAAAAAAATTGAAGAATACAAAAGAAAATAAAGAATGTAAATGACCGTAGAGTAATATAAAGGAGTATGGAAAAATGTAGTAGAATATAAAATAAAATAATATGAAAAGTATAGAACATAGAAATCATATAGGTACATGAAAGAATATAGAAAGTATGTAATTATAAAATATAAAAAGTTGAAGTAGGTACTTTAGAGTATGCAAATATGAAAGGATTTCTATTATATTGAGAATCCGTATGTACGTAGTTATATTGGTAGGTACATTATTTTACACCAAATTTTTGTATAATAAATGTTAGAATAAATTCATGTTTCAAGTCAATTACACTGGACATTGGAGTAAATTATTATTTTTAAAGTGGATTTCTGGTGGTATTGGGCTCTTGGACTAATGCCTACATGTCTCTCATGAAACATGTAGGCACTAGTACACAGTGGTGCCAAACAGTTTTACGATTTTAGTTTAAAAAGTATTTAAACTTTCGGCTATTTATTTTATAGTGATTACATATAGTACTTTACAAACAAAAACTTTTATTGTGCGGTATGTAAACTTATATCAATTTTATTTACAAAAAATAACTTTACTTTCCTAGTCTGGCTCTGCGCGCCATCTTTACAAATTATTCCAAAAAACATGTTTGCGAAAACAAATAATCCAACCGATGTTTAAACCAATCTAAACAGAAGAAACGGACACATGTTTTATAAGAAACAGTACGTGTAAGAAACGCGTAACATGAACAATAAAATTCATTTATTCCAATAGTTTTCTTTCAAACGCAGTGTTTTGTTTAGTGAAACTATGTTGCGTTTAAGAAGAGTATTTATATTGTGCGGAGGCTTTATTGCTTTCATAACCTTCGTTTTCCTAATTCACTGCCACACCGTGATTAATAATGTCCAACGTAGAGCTGATACTGTGGGATTTTTGACTGGAGAGTTGATCGCAGATTACGGTGGGAGAAGTTCCGAATTGAGAAAAGATTTTTTCGTAAGACGAAGGGTAAGTACAAGATTTTTTTATATTACCAACATAGTTATCTAAGCTTACTTTTTGCAATTTTCTATATATATAAAAATATGTTTGTTTCTGTCTATGTATGTATGTGTGCTATGCGTTGCTAAACCATTCGTGAGATGAAACTTTGGAGATTTGATGTGCGCATACCGGCGATTCTTACTATATACAATAGTGAGTTCTGGCATCATGAAATTATGCGTTGCTAACAGTTCACCCGATTGAGATGAAACTTTGGGGATTTGTTGTGGATGATTTGTAGTATAAAAATACCTCCTTTCCGTCCTTGCGGAGGTTTCTGGATTATTACAACCACATGACGATACATCTAAAAAACCCTTACAAAACTATCACAATTTGAGAATGACATTTTGCAAAACATCGATTCAATTTTCAATAAAATTCAATTTTCGGAATAGGTTCGCAAATTAAAGAATTGATTCTCACCTATGGTACTAACCAAAATCGAATACTTTGAAGCTTATCTTTTAAATAGATACCTATGTTAGGTACCAAATTTGATAGAAAATTTGTAAAAAAAAATTACAATAATAAATTGCATCCGGGTGTTGGAGGCGGATGACCAGGATACTCCAGATTCCTACCCACCCCTTAAACCCTTTTCCTTCCCAGAACTCTCCTCCCCTTCCTTTCCTTAAAAAAACCCTCCACACAGCATTCCCAAAGATGACATAGGCCCTGAGGGAAATTATTTTCCTCAGGGCCTCCTGTGTGGATCTCATGTAAAAAAAATAGGTGGCACGCGAGCTGTTTGTAAATCTGAATGTACCGGGACTGAATATATTGAAAGTGGGAGAGGGGAGGGGAATCCGGGAGAGGGGAGGGGAATCCGGGAGAGGGGTTGGCGGGAGAGGGGAGAGGGAAGGTGGAGAAGGCGGAGTAACAATCTCGTTCTTAAGTGGCACAGCAACGCATGCCGGGAACTCACTAGTATATTATAAGAGTGGTTAGTAGTGTATCATTTATTTATATAAGTTCTGAACCAGTTAAATTTTATGAATTAAGATATAAAATAGATTTAAAAAATATATTATATATACCCAGTTGTTTATTAAGATAAATATGATAATGTAAGTAGATTGCCCGCCTCCCTAGACGATGTCTGCTCTGAGGCGAGTAAAATAATGTAGATAGTTTTGCTAGAAAAGTTTCAATTATAGTATAAAGCTGCCCCGTGTACAACAACAAGAGCCAGAACTGTTTACGAATAGAATTTTTAAAATGGATGAAATGATATGAAAATGTATTCCTGATAGGTTGAAAATTAGTGCATTTAAAAATAATAACTGTTCGGAATTTTGTATTTTGTGTTTTTAGCTTTAGCTTTTGAAATTTAAAAATCCGTAAACATAGAGAAAGTCACCATCTTGTATAAGTACTTTCTTGAAAATTTTCAGATGTTACAATTTTCAGTATTATAAAGTGTAGCAGGAAAACAGGTGGGTAGGAACAGTAAAATGTTGTCATATAATATTTATAATCAAATTTAAAAAAACCAATAAATATTTTAAAAAATCTGTAGTAAACGGACAATATTCAGCATCCTTCTGAGCACCAGATTTTTCTTTTATGTAATAATAATAAGCATTATTTCTAATTTATTTCAGGCAGGCAGATACGGGAATGCTCTTGCTGAAGACTATTATGTTGAAGATGTATATATATCATCAGAATCATTATCAGAAGATAATCTTTCGTCAGCGTCAGCAGAAGGAAATTCATCATCATCTGAGAAGATTGAGGAAACGACATCAAGAGATTCTCGCTCATCATCAAAATATTCTCGTTCATTATCAAGAGATTCCCGACGGTCATCAAAATATTCTCGTTCATTATCAAGAGATTCCCGACGGTCATCAAAACATTCCCATTCGTCATCAAGAGATTCCCGACGGCCATCAAAATATTCTCGTTCATCATCAAGAGATTCTCGCTCATCATCAAAATATTCCCGTTCGTCATCAAGAGATTCCCGACGGCCATCAAAATATTCTCGTTCATCATCAAGAGATTCTCGCTCATCATCAAAATATTCCCGTTCGTCATCAAGAGATTCCCGACGGCCATCAAAATATTCTCGTTCATCATTAAGAGATTCTCGCTCATCATCAAAATATTCCCGTTCGTCATCAAGAGATTCCCGACGGCCATCAAAATATTCACGTTCGTCGTCAAGAAAATCTAGTTTATCTTCTAAACACCATCGGAAAGTACCGCCAGTGGAAGATACTTATTTATCTGAAGAAACACAATCAAAAGAATCAGACGAAGATTCTCATCAAGTTAAGGAATATTTCAAGGCACGGAAGGTAAAAATAATATGACATAATTTGGGAGTTCATAATCCAAAAGCATTTAAAAATACTTTTTTTTTCCTTTATTTTTCCCAATTTTGTATTTGATATATACAATATTATGAAAATCATAAGAGTAATGGGAAACCACCAAAGACATTGAAATACAAAACAATATCTTTGGAACCCACTAAGGCGTAGCCTGTGCCTGGGTAATATAGTTATAAACGTTTTATTATTGTACCTAGAAAGAACGAAAACTGGGCATATAAAGCAAAAACATAATTAAAATATGTCTAAACAGTTTGTACAAAAATACGCAATGTATAATAGGTGCATAACAGTGTAATTATAAGTGTGTAGTTTGTGAGAAAAATATAATGATTTAAATTAAATAAATAAAGTTCCAACTTGATTGAAGATTGCACCAGAGATAAATAAATCATTTGCAGTTTGTCAGTATTGAGTACTTCCTTAGTCTGTAAAATATGTACGTAAGATATATTAATTTAGAGACGGTATTATTAATTTGTGATTGCCAATTTAAATTTTTATCAATAAATATACCTAAATATTTGATCTTTTCAACTTTTCCGAAGCAAGAGGAGCTTGATTGATTGATTACAGTTAGCATTATGTGTTCTAATTTTAAGATAATTGGGGCGTTTTTTTTTACTGTTTTTATAAAAAGTAATCTAAAATGTTTTATAATATTTCAAGACTAGTTTTTTACTATGTAAATAACATTTTATTTATTTTAGGTATTTTTAAATAACACTGTTTTTATATTTCTTCATATACTACGCTTTTTATCATATTATTTTACCTCTTGCATCCTACTCTTTTGTTTGTGGTTGCAGTGTGTGTGCAGTTTTTAACTGCAGAAGAGTATGAAAATATAGTGTTTTTTGTATTTCTTTTTATTATTGTAGTTCACTTTTTATTTTAATATTGCTTATTCTATGGCCTTGTGTGGAATCATTTCCACAATGTTGTTTGTCTCTTTCATCATTTGTGATTTTGTTTCTTTGGTAAGTTTAGTACGTAAGGTTGGTAAGTTTGGTAAGAAAATGTTCTTCTATGATTGAAAGTAGATCACTTATATTTTGTTTAGCCTTTGTAACGAAGGCGTGCGGATCAACCACATCTTCCATTTTCACAAATTATGTTTTTTTTTTATTTTTCACTTAATTTAAATTTTTTTTTAATAAAATATAATTTCTCTTGGTTTAAAGATGTTATTTTATGTAATCACCTCTCACTCACGCCCAACACCGTTAGAGGTTTTGGTGTCACTGGTTTTTTCTTTCAAATGTTTTTTTTTTTATATTGCTGGATATTCTTTAATGATATGTTATATTATTTTATCTTATTCCAGATGTTAATGCACTTTTTATAAAATCAACCACCATAAAACGGGCATGTGCCTAGCATGGTGGTCGAAAAGTCCACAAATTATAACCATTGAATAAAGAAAAATTTAAAAAAAGATCTCTTACATTTTAGCCATGATGAGACATATGCAATACATTTAGTTGCCTTTAAAAAAGTTTCAAGCTAGGATTTTTCATATTATTGATGTATCATCAGCGTAAAATACAATGTTACCAGGGACTACAACATAAAAAAAAAACATTTATATTTATTACAAACAGAATTGGGCCAAACACAGTTCCCTGTGGTACTCCATTTTTATCCACGTTTCCGTACTATAAAAATTTCCTATTTTGTTTTTTGTTTTCTGTCTTTGAGATAGTTATTGAGAATTTTTAGTGCATATTTTTTTAAACCTATTAGATCAATTTTTTTATGAAGAAATTGTGATTCATCATATCAAAAGATTTTTTTAAGTCTAAAAATATAGCTAGACTTTTTTGTTTTGATCATAAGATGTGTATATTTTTTTGGTCAGATCGAATATTGTATCTTAAGTGCTTAGATCTTTACGAAAGCTATATTGGTTTTGCGATAGAATTTCATATTTTTCTAATTGTGCCATGATTCTACTTTTGATACATTTTTCTAATATTTTTGATAGGTTTGAAACAAGTGAGTTTGATCTATAATTTTATCGTCTAATTTATGTGTTTCACCCGATTTATGAATTGGTATTATGGTGGAGATTTTAAACTGTTTAGAAAATGACCCTCTTTAATTTATTATTCACAAATAACAAATTATAGACTTGATTAACTAATTCTATTTTTAAACTATGCATGATTTATTAAATGTTTAAAGAGAAAATTATGCTACACATCATAAATAATCTGCGTTATGGAACACATTTTGGTACATATTTGACTTTTGGGGTGTTCTGTCAGCAATCTCACAATGTCCATCCAATACCCCAAAAGTCTGATAGGATAATACTGTTCACTGGCTTGCGAGAATCACAAATCACAAGAAAAATGTTAAAACACAAAAAAATTAAAACACCACGGTTTTCAGCACTTTGATCTATCGGCGTTGGGCAGATACCTGTTCCTGAATGAGACACCTCCTGCCCCGAGGCCAAAGAAGTTCAAGATATTGATGTGGGAATTTGGAGAGTATATGGAACAACGGCAACTTTATTACTTCCACGACGTAAGGTAACATTTTTAAATCTTAATTTAAATTCCACATGTATGCTTTTTTCAGAGGATAGTTCTGTGGCTTGCTTCTAAAAGGGCGCATGTCAGTTTTGATTAGGTATTTTTACGATTTCGCATAAAAATTGGGTTGTTGTCCTCCGAATTCTAAAAATTCAATTTCAAGAAAAAATGTATCGATTGTCGGGGGCCTTTTCGAAACAAAACTAGAATACCGCTTTCATGCTTAATACCTCAAGTTAATTTGTTCGCTTTTCGGAACAGCTCATATAGGTCTCATAGAAATCGTTTCCCTTACTATCATGGCTAGAAATATGATCTAAACGGTTTAAGAAAGAGAAAAAAAACACGTTTTATATTAAAATATAAAAGTTAACCACAAACATCGCGTTTTGGGGGGCACCAGAAACAGCGCAGCACAAGTTTTTTATGGGCATCATTGATAAATTAAATGTAGATATGCAAAGAAGGGGAAAGATATACAAAAAAAAGCAAATTCTCATTCCTGTCTAAAATATCCGATGTCAATAAAATTATGTGTCCCGATAAATTTCAGAATACAGTCAGCATTGTAGAAATTTAATAAACACATATCCACAAGACCATAATACCGATTTAGGAACCGAAATTAAACAGTTTCATCATACGTCATAAAAAATAAGTTTCAGGGATTTGCCTAAAATACGCAGTCCTGTGTCCTAATATGGACACAGCCCTGCGTATATTTTTATGCCTGATAATATCAAACTGCACAGCGGAACGATCCTTTTCGAAATTGAAATTAATAAAAAAATGAAAAAAGAACGATGATGCTGCAGGAAGGGCTCGATGCATTATCAATATTATATATAGAGTCAGATATTCTAAAAACGTTGGACTCAAAACAATATTTACTGCTAATTTAATGCCCAAAAAAGTCGGAAGTCGCATTTCAATAAATAAATAAAAATGCTTTGGTTTTTATTGTATGTTGTTTGTAATATCTACTCCACGTATCTCTATCGCCCTTCATACATACGTATTTTAAGGTACGTAATGATCTATCTCGTTGTATTAGATATGTAATTTTTTAAAAGACCGGTACTAATTTACTTGTGGTTAGGGGGGCACACAGGCGTAAATTGCTTAGGGCATCAAGTAGTCTTAATCCGGCCCAGACCACAAAATTAATAAAATGAAACCAAAGTTTCCGATCGCAAAATAATGAAAGTTTGGAAACTTTTTGATTAATTATTTTTTTATATGAAACGACAAACGAAAAAAAAGTGAATTAATGAGAACGTTTATAATAGATTTGCCTAATAAAATCTGTCAGTGTTTTTATATTTTTTCGTTATCAGTAATTTTTGTAAGAAAAAACGTGAGGTAAGCAATTTTAAAATTTTTTTCATGTTTGCATTCAAATTTTGCATACTGCAAAAATTATATGTTTATTTTGAAATACAAAATTTGAAAGCATATTTCATCATCTTTCAAAAACAGTTTTTAGATTTTAATAGGAAATATTTTGGGAAATATTTTGATCATCCGGCAAAAGGAGATTATAATCAAAATTAGCTAAACAGAGCAATATTTAAAAATTCCACGTCGAGAATTTCCCTTTTATAAGCTTTACTTGAAACAACCTACTTCTCTAAAAAATTGCGAATCCAGGAAATATTTTTATATTTATGTATTTATAGAAAAAAAAAATGTTTTTAAATTTTATTTATTTATTTATTAATGGGTTATTATAATTTATTTATTTGTTAAACGCCCGGGTTGCCGGCAAAAAAAATTAATTGAAACATTGTACAACATAATATAAAATAAATGTTTCAATCATTCTCCTAATAAAGCAGCTGCTTGTGACAAGCTGGAGAAGACAACTAAATAGTTTTAAATCAGTTTTAATTAAAAATTTTATTACAAAAACTATTAGTAATTTTATGAGAAAATTCCATAAAAGTAATAAAAGTACAGGTTCGTTAATAAATGATACAAAGGATTGATAAAGCAAAGACATCAATTTAAACAATTAGTAAAGTTATGAGGTGGTACTAGAGTATTTTAATTTAATTTTTTTTAATATTTGTCGTAGTTTTCTTCCGACCGTAAATTTAATCGGATAGGGTTCATCAAATAATCGTTAATACAAAAAGCATATCTTTTGACAGCGTCCATACCGATTTAAATAAAAAATCTTTGATAATAATTTTTTTGCTGGCCGTAAATCAAACCATTTAATGTAGATTGCTTCACTTTGTAGGTTGTCAACTAGATTTGGCTTTGGCACAACCAATTTAACTTTGTCTTCTGCTGATGACACACCATGTTGGGTGTAGATTGTCGATATATTATACTCAATACAGAGAAAGCGGCATAATGTCATGCATGTGTAATACATGAATTTGGAACAATTTGGGAGGCGGATACGGGTACCGCCGCCCCGGGAATCACTTATTGAATAACCAACACCTTTGCCGAAGGTCACCCCAAGTGGTTCGCCACGTTTGGCGACTTAGCAGGGGTGCCCGGGTTCAGGGGGTGAGGTTTGTCCGGGTCTTGGCGGCGGATGCGTCTGACCACCAGCTGCATGGCAGACCGGACCGGGAGAGAATGATTGAGGAAGTCTCTAACCGCAGTGGGAGGGATGGATTCAAACGTCCGTCACCCTGGACAAACTGACCCTCAGATTCCTATCCCCCCTTATACCTCCTTCCTTTTCTGAAAAGACCCTTCACACAGCATGCCCAAAGATGACATAGGCTCTTAGGGGAATTAATTTCCTCGGGGCCTCCTGTGGAGCTAATATTAAAAAAAATAACTTCCACTCCTTACTTTCTTAAAAAGACCCTCTGCACAGCATTCCCAAAGTTGACATAGACCCTGAGGGGATTTATTTTCCTCAGGGCCTCCTGTGTGGAGCTAATGTAAAAAGAATAGGATACAGGACATAGAATACCGAGAAGACTGTACATTTCAGATTGAAAGATATTCTCCTTCTCAAGTCGATTCCTCGTTGCTGGGATTCGTGACCCTTACTCCAAATTTCCTTGGTGGACAAGGCTCTTCCACTCCTCGCGGTCCTGTGCTGATGTCAGTGATACTCGGTCACTCCAGCGCATTGGTGCCATTCTTCTCCTTTTTTTGCCTTCCACTCTGCCAGTGACTAAGTTTCTTGTTGGAGTCCTCAGTTAGGCGAGCAACGCATCCGATGAATTTTCAAATATGTTGTAGGCAGATAGTTGAAAACCTATTGTGGATGCTTAGCTCTTCCAGAATGAACACATTTGTGCGTCTGGCTATCCTTGGAATACTGAGCATTCCAACACCACGTTTTGAGGATGCCTAGCTCTTCCAAAATGAACACATTTGTGCGTCAGGCTATCCATGGAATACTGAGCATTCCCACTCCACGTTTCGAGGATGCCTAGCTCTTTCAGAGTGGACACATTTGTGCGTCTGGCTATCCATGGAATACTGAGCATTCCAACACCACGTTTCGAGGATGCCGAGCTCTTCCAGAATGGACACATTTGTGCGTCTGGCTATCCATGGAATACTGAGCATTCCAACACCACGTTTCGAGGATGCCTAGCTCTTTCAGAATGGACACATTTGTGCGTCTGGCTATCCATGGAATACTGAGCATTCCAACACCACGTTTTGAGGATGCCTAGCTCTTTCACTGGCAACAACAATTTAACTGTCAAATATTATCTTAAAGCGCAATGACCCTGAAAATAGAGAACATTTTAAATCACATTTAATATTTTTTTTTGTTCTTAAAGAAAAGAAATTAAAATCGAAGAAGCTCTGTTGTTAAGGTACCCACTTATGACATAAATTTAATTAAATGGTGTTTTACAAAGTGATTTGCTTTCTTTAATTTAATAAACATTTGAAATTAACAGTGAGTAGAAAGGAAGAATCACTAATGGTGAGTTTAGTTACATTACTTTTAGATCTGAATGAGTTAAATATTCAGATCTAAAATTAGAGACATGATCTAAAGCCCGGGCTAAGGTACTTAGGCGGCACTCTTGAAACGCACGGCGCTGAAAAAGAAGAAGATGGAGAGATATGTAATTACTAATTACGAATGTTGGACAGAGCGCGCTAATATTTTAAGCCGTAATATAGCAGCGAAAATTGCGAAAAAGCTTAATAAAACATGACTCGTTTAAAATAGAGCAAAAATCTCGTGGAACGTATCTTAAGTATCATTTAAAGAAACATTGTGAATTTTTTCACAAATATAACTTAAACTTAGTTTAAAATAATTTTCGGAGCATACTTTGCGATTTTTTTCTATTGGGGTATTTCATATAATTTGCGTTTCGGCGTGGATCGTATCTAGATATTATCTTCAAAAATAATATATATTTTTTTAAGAGCTTAAAAACTTCAAATGTTAAAGGGAGAGTAAGAAATCGGTCGAAATACGAATAGTAGACCCTTAAGGCTAGTATTATAAATAAATGTGAGCAATTTCTAAACTGTGCTTGATATTTTACTAACTTTTTTGCCCGCGGCTTCGCTCGCATGGCATTAGGTGTAAATTACTGTAGCGCTTGCACTTATCAATTATCCCCCCCCCCTCCCGCATTCCATACATATAAGAGTACGTAAATGCAATTCTAATTTTGAGATTAGCGGATTTATATATTGCAAAGAAAAAAAATTTTTTTTTCGCTTTTATGCCTTTTTAATTTTTTTATAAAAATGTAGGTTGCACAGCTTTACATTACCACCATGAGTTATATTTTTAGTATTGCCATTTGAACAACAGTGGCGTCCTCCTATGTTTTCTACTATTATTTGACAAACTGTACGTGCTTTGTCTTCCAAATGCATTAAAATGTATGAAATCCAAATGCCTCTATGGATAAAGGTTAAAATATGTATTATTAATAAAATAATCACCACTATGTCACACAATTTGCTTGTTTGAATTCTTATGCAAACGACGTATATTTTTAAAGAAGTACTGTTTTGGCCTTCCAAGCCAACAAACAATTCAATATGCCAACTGTGCCATTATAAAGCACTGTGCTATACGCAAACAAACTGCAGGTTGATTTAAAGCATAAATGATCAATTACTTCAGATATGTTTTTAGATTTTCGCGGACAAAAATATTTTCGTTATTTGTTTTTGGGGTGTTATGTCGTGTTGCGCTACCTCCTTCTTTAGCCAACGTTTCGGACAGCGTTACAGCGTCCATCATCAGGGCAGATGTGTAATTGTATCACAATTACATTGGGGCATAACACCCCAAAAACAAACAACGAAAAAAGATCAATTACTTATACTTAAAAAAAATTTTTTTTTCAATAAATAACAAAACAAAGATTGCAGATTCTGTGGTCTAGATGTAGGAAATTTAGATCACATATTTTTTGGTTGCCCCTCTCTAAATAAATATCCTCTCTTCTATCAAGCGTTACCTAAAATTACTTCCCCTCCATACAACATCTCATCTCTTCTAAGTCTGAACTCGACTCCAATCTTGCATATAATTCTGAAATTTGCACATTTAAATAATATTAATATATAAATTCACCTTTCCTTTGTTTCAAATTCACCATCTTTTCAAATTCACCTGTAATTTGAAACGATGGCTTAGAACACCCTTGAAGGGTGACAGGGTAGGTACTTTTACATCTTTCTCTTCATCTCCCCATCTCGTTACCCTTCCTATTTCTCACAACATACTCCAAATTGTGGATGCTGTAGTCCCACTGGCTCCAGACCGTTGGGAGCAGTTGGGAATTCATATTAAATAAATTAGTTAGGTTAGTTAAGGTTAGGTTTGTTATTTGTTCATTATTTTTCTCTGTTTTGTCATGGAACCTATAAAAACTTACCTGAGAACCACAAGCCTTAATCTTAATTGCTCATCTGCCCTGATGATGGACACTGTAACGCTGTCCGAAACGTTGGCTAAAGAAGGAGGTAGCGCAACACGGCATAACACCCCAAAAATAAATAACAAAAAATGATGGATGAATACTTTGGCCTGCCCATATTACATGGATTCACGGATATTTTTTGCCTTTGTTATACTTTTTTATAACTTGTCATATTTGTTCCTTCCATTTCAAATTTTTATCGATAATTACTCCTAGATATTTGATTGTATTTTTTGTTTTTAATATTGTGCAGTTTGGGATGCAATAATTTTTATAATGTGTTTAGAATTGTCACGTATAATAATGTCAACGTTTTTAGATGTATCATTTGTGTGCAAAGCAAATGGAATTACAAATTTAATGAAAACAAATTACTTTGTGTACACCACTATTTAAATAGCTAACTAAAATTTAACTTTATATTTTTATTTGATTAACTTAACCTGATGATGTTCTATTATTTCACAATGTATTCATAAAAAGAATTATAATTTTCTATTTTTTTTTTAGACACGAACCCTTTGAAACCTGCTCCGTGAACAACTGTTATCTGGACTACAATGACAGCTCCGCCCTGGATGCTGATGCTGTACTGGTTCAACTGCATCGCCTCAACGGGACCTGGAGTCTTCCTCAGGGTCCCAGGCCCCCTGGCCAACGCTGGGTCTTCATCACCGATGAGAGCCCCTTCAACACCTTCAACCAGGGCAATGCGGAGTGGCCAGATCTGGTCGGGCTGTTCAACTGGTCCATGTCTTACAAGTTAGCTTTCCATATATTTTCTAATCTCGTTAGTGATTATTAATATTTGTCTCTAAATATTTCTATTAATATGTTTTTTCAAAGTAAACTTAAATTATTTCAAATGAATGATTTCATAGCTAATGAATTAGAAAATAATTTTAAAATTCAAGGATACGAATATGTGTACGTACACTGATTCATGTAATGAAATTATCTCAAAGAATCTCAATGATTTCATATTAACATACGAAGTGGGGAACGAAATTGGGATGAATTACTTCTAAAATTAAATATTCTAAATAAAAAACCAGACATCATTATATTATGAGCAGCATATATACTAACACCAAGTCATTTAAAAAAAAAAAATTATTTATTGTTATCAAGTTTAATTTGTAGAACTCCATTTTAATTTTTTTATTTCTTTTATATATTTAATAATATTATTATTCAATTTATAAAAAAAGTTTATTTATAAACAAGTTCTGCTAGGTAATTATTATTACACGTGACAGCTGTTTCGCCTGCTGTGACGTGTTGCTGAAATTAAATATATAAAAGAAATTACAAAAAAAAAAAAACACCAAGTCACCCTATTATCACTTGCCAGAATACAACTATGTGTCAATCAAAATAAACATCAATAAAAATAGTCTACTCTATAAATTCATTTACTCTATAATTCTCATTCACAATAAACATTCAGTAAACTGTATTGAAATACAATTCAAACTCGACAAACACACATAGTAGCTATCGTAGAACCCACGGTCCGAATATTTATTTATTTATAAATGAATTTAAACATGCAAAAAACATGAATTAAAATTAAGTTATGAGTTTTGCTTTATTGCAGGAGAGCTTTGCTTTCTTGTCTCATTTTGGGAGGCAGTTATAGGTACGGCCGCCCCGAGAACTTTTTATTGGATAACCAACAATTCTGCCATAGGTCACCCCAAGTGTTTCGCTACGTTTGGTGACTTAACAGGGGTGCCCGGGATCACGGGGTGAGGTTTATTAAGGTCTTGGCGGTCGATGTGTCTGGCCCACCTACTGCGTTGCGGGCCGGATGAAGAGAGACTGGTTGAGGAGGTCTTTTGACCCCTCCAGCGAGAGTCCCCTTGCACCGCAGTTGAAGGGATGGATTCCTACGTCTGTCACTACTGGATACACTTAAACCTATTTCCTTCCCAGAACTTCCTCTTCTTCCTATCCTTAAAAAAAACCTCCACGCATCCCTTAAGGTGACATAATAATAATAATAGTTTATTCCAGAATGTATGCAACGGTAGTGCAATGCAATACATTTTATATTTTTAAATAACAAAAGAAATTAGACAAATAATAAGTTAAGGTTAAAAGTAAATAACAGCACATAGATAAAATAAATAAATAATACGAATACGAGAAATGAAACTGAAAACATAATAAACCCTAAAATGAATTCATGCATCTGTTTACGGAGGCTATTTCATCGTCTCCCGTCTCCAGAGGACCATCAGGGGGGACTCCATCGAGGCAGCCATGGCGGTGACGATCGCATTCTTCGATTGGCGCAGTCCACGCCATAAACTTCCCATGCAGTGGCGGAGAAGTGCTCGGAAAGTGTGTACTCGTCCTGTATATAAGCTCTGGGGGATATTATTTTCCTCAGGGCCGCCTGTGTTGCGCTAAAGTAAAAAAGGAGACTTCAATATAAACATAAATTAAAACGTAGAAAATAATATCAAGAATGAATATATTAATTTTAGGACTGAATTTAACTTCATATCGTGCGTAAATAAAAATACAAAAGAAATAATAAATCACACCCCATCTTCCTTAGATTATATCTGGACTAATATAAATATTAAAGATATCGACAAAATGAAAACAATTATTTGAAAAACTAATATAACTAACCACCATGCATGCATTCCTCTTTACAGTAACAAAATCAAACCTAAAAAAGTAATTTAAAAATCAAAAATCCACCCCAAATAAGACTATTTTTTCCGAAAAACTAAAAAATGAGAAATGGAACAATGTGTTAAAACAGTAATGATCCCGAAACTTGCTAAAAAACTTGGAAAATATGTTGTCTCAGCACACAAAAATTTCCAATACTGAAACTACGTCCACATAAAATCAAAACTAAGAAGTTTAAAACATTGGATGATCCAAGGACTTATAAAATCAATCAGAAGCAAAGAAAAACTTTATAAAACAACATTAAAATCATCTAAATGACAAAGCATACATGTTTTACAAAAAAAATAAGAACCAGTAATAAAAACTGGAAGACTTCTTCAAAAATAAAATGCTTTCAAAAATAAACTAATACGGAAAACAGTCAACTCAGTCACGACATGAAAATAATATCATAGAAGTTAATATTCAACCTAATCAACGTGCCAACATCTTTAATTCTTTTTTTGCTAATGTGGGAAAAAATCTTGCGAAAAATATCAATGAATATATTTGACCCGAAAAAAAAGCAATCGAAAATTTACAAAACCGAAACAATTTATCAAAATTTGATAAAACATCTGAATGTGAAATTTAAAAAATAATTGAAGGCATGAAAAGAGATTTGTCTCTCCATTTTCTAATATTCATAAAAACTCATTTCATAAAAACAATAACTCATTCTTAAGTTTAACAAAGGTTTATTTCCGACAAACTACAAGAACACAATAATTTCACCTATTTATAAATTTGGAGATCCACAACAAGTAACTAATTATCTCCCCTCTCTAATCTCAAACATTTTTGGAAAAAATTCTAAAAATCAACAATTTCTAATTTTAAATTTCAATTTCCTAGAAAGTAATAAAATTAGGCACGAAAACCAGTTCGGTTTTACAAAGTCACTCGTACACAGGAAGCTTTTGCTAATGAAACTTTATTTGATAAAGGTGGAAAATGTGCAGGTATATTTATCTCATATCCCATGAGATTCTACCGAGAAAATAGATTATTATAGGTATAAAAGACAACGCGATTAAACGGATTTCGAACTACCTAAAAATAGACCGAAAATCATAAAAATAAATCAGCTTAGTAGCGATAATAGCGATAGATTAGTAGCGATAGCCCCGAAAAAGGGCGTTTGTAAATAAATAAATAAATAAAGAAATATCAGTCTTTGGAATCCCTCAAGGTATAGTGCTTGGCCCAATTCATTTTACCATATGTGTTGACGACATTTTTTCAACCACTACGTGGCCAAATTACTTCGTGTGCCGACGACACAGTAGGTAGGTACTAAAATAAGCGGTAAAAGATAACATTTAAAGCCACCGAAGACAAATTCTCTTAAAGATTTCTTCGACATTAATTTACTATCACCAAATAGTGACAAAAAATTTGTAATTCCATTTGCAATACACAAAAATGATACCCTTAAAAACTTTGACGTTATCATACATGATAATTCCAAAACACGTAAAAAAATTATTGTATCCCAAACTGCACAATATTAAAAACAACAAACATAATCAAATTTGGTGGGAGTCTTCTTCATACATTACTTTATCGCATGAACCAGAATTATTACAAAATTTTAATTTTTACTATTCTAAAAAAATTCGGAAAATCAAAAAAACTGGTAAAAAATTACTTTTTTTCAGACAGCCATTTTGAGAAAAAAAAATTTATGACTTCTCCGAGGTTCATGCCATAGCAGCATTTGTTTGGGTTAAAAATAAATTTGTTTTTTTTTTCGGATTACTAGGAGGGTTGCAATCGTGTCAACCAGGGCGCGCCATATTTTAGAGACCCTCCACTTCATCACCCTGTAACTATTAAATTTTTTCGTTTGATTTTTTTTTTATGTATTTTTTAATGTTTTATAAATATTTGGTAAAACAATGGCTACAAAAATATTATTGTTTTTTTTTATTGCACCTGAAAAAACACCTACAATTCATGCTTCTAGACTAAAATACCCCCTTAATATATTTTCTTTTAGACTAAATTATACTTTTCTTTCCAGAGCAGAGTCTGATGTCCCTGTTGCATACGGTCGAACAATTCCACTGGTTCCTCGCATAAAGTTGGACGATTCAATGAATTTCCAGTCCAAATTCGCTGCCCTTGTTCCCTATGCGGCCAACAAAACCCGAGACGTCCTGGTGGCGATCATGATGTCCAATTGCGGCGAACAAAACGAGAGACTGAAATATGTGAAAAGTTTGCAAAAATATATTGACGTCGACTTCTACGGAAATTGCGGAACAACATTAAAAGACGCGTAAGTCAACTTCTTTGAACTATTCGCTGATTAACATTATTTTTATGGGCCAATTTAGAACACGCCTTCTCTTGAGGGAAAATTGCAAATACTTTCATATTTCTGCATTCGTTCTGGTGCGCTTTACTATTCCACATTTCTGCCAAATCTCTTCCAGTCTTCAGACAGTCTAAAGGGTTCCTTCGTACCTCGAAAACCTGTCTACTGACAATGTCAATATAATCCTTCGGCGTTCTCCTTCCACTTTTATGTAAAATTTTTGTATGTGACACTTTTTGCTTTTCTCCATAGCACGTGTCCAAGTAATACCATTTATTTTTATTATTTTTTTTAATTATATGTACATACATTTGGGAAATTTGGGGAGCGAGTATGGGACCACTTATTGGATTACCAACACCTCTGCCGTAGGTCACCGTTTGCCGCAGGTCATGGGGTAAGGTTTGTCTGGAACTTGGCGGCGGATGCGTCTGTCCACCTACTGTGTGGCAGGCTGGATCGAGAGAGCTGTTTGAGAGAGACCTTTTGACTTTTCTAGCAGGACTCTCTCGGAACATCGCTTTATACCTCGGTAGGAGGGATAGATTCAAATATTCATAACTCCTGGATTCACTGACCTCCAGATTCCTACCCACCATTCATACCTTTTTCTTTCACAGAAATTCCTCTCTTTCATTTTTTTAAAATACCCTCCACACAGCATCCTCTAAGATGACACAGACCCGGGGGGGATTTTTTTTTCTTAGGGCCTCCTATGTGGAGCTAATGTAAAAAATGCATATTTAAATACATATTTTTCAAAATTCAGATAGTTCTTAAAGCTAGTTACAAAAAGCGTCTGTTTATATTTTTAACAAACCAAACAACTCAATCTTACTTTACTTCATTATTTTCTGGAGTTCCCACTCCCCGTTCAGCTCACCCAGTACCTATGTATTTATACACCGTGCCGTTAAGGCTATATTCAACAGTTTCAGCGTTCATAAACAACTTGGTGAAAGTATAAGAATGGGCGTACGCTGAGTAGGGATTGCAATCCCGCAAAGCGGGATCCCGCATTCCCCGGGATCCCGCTGATTTTATTAATCTGCTGGATCCCGCACCTTCAAAGCGCGGATCCGCGGATCCCGCAAATTAAAAATTTGGCCCTAAAAATTTCGCGTAAATCGAGAGTAGTTCATAAATGGCACTGCCCTGCGCACGTCTTTCTGTAGTGACGAGTGTTTTCGTATTCACCGTCCGGCGTTTAACGTAAGTACCTAAATTTTAATGTTTCGTTTGATCTCATTGCTAACTTGCAGCCTTTTTTTAGGAGTTGAGACACTTTGTAGGCGAAAGTCAACGCTTGTAACTGCGACACAAGAGTTCGATTTATTTTGGATAAATTACAACAACAAAACACGGTATTGAGTAACCAGTTGTCACAGACTCTACATGAACGTATTCAAGAACGCCGCACTAATTTAACAGGAGTTTTGATTTATTTGCAAAATCCGCAAAAATAGAGATCATACCTATACATTCTTCAGGCCAAGAAAAGTTGCAATACGCCAAGAAATAAATAAAATAATAGAAAGAGTCGTAGTTCAAGACGAAGAAACATATGCAAATGACGTCTTCGAAAATACACCTATAGCTAGAACATCTGCTACTGATACAGATCCTACTCTAACGCTATAAGAAGAATATTTCATCCAAAAAATTCATCCCTCAGATAGCATAAGCAATAGATTCAAAACTAATGGCTTAATAGCCATTCCTATGCTTAGAACGACCACGGCTCAACACCACTATTTATATTTAGGTGTGAGATGGTACAATATATTATTATCCAAAAACAAAATAAATGTAACAGAAACAATGAAATATGAACAATTTAAAAATCAAATTAAGTCCCTGAAATTGGATAATGATATATTGTACCCTTAACTAATTAACATCTAATTAAAAAAATGTATTATTGTTATTGTTTTTTTTTTTTATTTTTATATCTATGTCAAAAAGTATTTGTATATTTATTTCATTCAAGACATTTAAGTCTTTGATCATTGTATTCACACTTTTCAGAACAATATGTTTTTTTTATGCGTTTAAATACTCCTCCCATAAACACGAGCTCCTAGAGCTCAATTTATGGAGTAGTAGAACCATAAAATTAATTCTTATGTTTACCTAGGTAATTATATTATAAATGTAATTATTATTGTTAAAAAAAAATAAATAAATAAAAAATAATTAGAAAAACAGTATTAGTAGAATTAGTTTCAACAAGAAAAACAAATATTTAAGAAAAAGCCAGGCAACAAGCAAAAGAACTTTAAGAAAATTTTGAAGAAAGAAATGATGTTCTTTAAGTCCAATGGTGTCAGAGGAGAGTACCTGACGCTCGCCTATGAATATATCACGACGGTTCAGCCTACTAGCGTAGAAGCCGAGAGAGCGCTTTCAGCATCAGGATATATTTGAGAGTACCTGACGCTCGCCTATAAATATATCCTGACGGTTCAGCCTACTAGCGTAGAAGCCGAGAGAGCATTTTCAGCATCAGGATATATTTGCAGTTCACTCAGAAGCAGGCTCGGAGATGATACAATAAATGCCAATTGTTGTTAGGAGTAATGGTAAAATTAAAAAAAAAATCATTAAACTATGCCAAACATTTAAAGATGAATCTAAGAAAACAGATTACTAATTACTTACACTTAATTCATAGAAAAGAAAAAAATTCTGTTGCTTAATGTAAGAAATGTTTGATAAATGTTGATTTTTATAACATAATTTCAAAGATGCGGGATCCCGCGCGGGATTGAGTAATCCCGCATATCAATCCCGCGGGATTGAATGAGCTGCGGGATTGCAATCCCTAACGCTGAGACATCGGTCGCGCAGCATGTTCAGCGCAGTTGTGGAATGTATGAGAAACATGCACGTCTCAGCGTATGTCGCTCCATACACTTCCATACAACACAAAAACCAAAACTATCTTGCGCTGAACATTCTGCGCGACCGATGTCTCAGCGTACGCCCATCGTAACGGATGGGGATGTGAGCCTTACCTGTGCAACTCACCAATTCGTTATTAGATGTCACGGGGTTGTTAATCAGTAAGAAAGATTTAAAGTTTAATGAATTTATTGAAACCCATAATGTCGTACATTTAATGTAACAATTACCCAGAGAGGTAAGCATGTAGACAGAAATTTATTAACACAACGAGCTCATGACAGAGAACAAAACCGAATGAAATTTTATCTTTGGATTCCTCGTTGGCCGGCGGAATGTACCATAGAGTTTGGTGTGGTCGTGTGTAAAAATCATATTTTTAGGCTATTGAGCATTGTCTATAGTGAGTGTCTACAAAAGTTTCTCTGATCATGTCTGCTTCGTCTGATCAAATCTTACTTCCTTTCAGGATTTAATTTCCCACCCAAGGGCTAAAATATTGGAAATCATTAATATTTTAGCTAAAACTTAACCATAGGCTATCGTTATTCCGACTATTATACTGTTTGAGCTCTTCACACACAGCTATAAAATATAAAAGATCATCGCACGCCAAATAACGCATTCCATACAATCCCTTCAGACCGTTCACCCTAAGCGGTTTAAGCGCAGATCAACCATAGACAACACACATCTGACGGAACCGCTCCAGAGGCGATATGCTAAAAATAAGCACCCCCCTCTCCGACGAAAACAGGAGAGGGGGTAATTGTTATTAGGGAGCTGCCTAGACCGGTGGATGACAGATGTCAAGTTGACAGATTTCAGTACAAAAAATGTGCATTCCATTGCCGCTACTTAATTCATCTGACCCCTCTCCTATCACAGGAAGAAATATTTGATAGCGTCGTGTGAAAGTACAAAAGATAAGCGCTCGCGGTTCAACAGATATGTGCTCGCAATTTTATAGCTGTGTGTGAACTAGATTTAGAACATACGTTTTATTTAAGCCCGTTCGTTCGTTCGCTAGTATCGACAACTCGAACAATGTCTGTATAATTTTTGAAGTCTCAATTCAATGAAAAGCCCTCCGATTCAAAATAAATGTTCGAATATTTATTTACAATTTTACTATAAACATGACTTGCCCTATCTTTTGACGCTACATGGAATACGATCCACAACGGCTCGGTCCCTGGGTTCAAAAACACTCCTTAGTGCGCTGGTTGTTTCAGGTAAAAGACGAAAAAGAATCCCATTTTATTTACAAAAATGCTGATAAAAAGAACTAACACAATGAAAAAACGAAACACATAACTGTCAAAGAAACATGACAAGCTGTGTTGGATATCTGTTTTACCATCTGATGATTAATTCCTAGAACCAATACCAGGGGCTTCAGCCAAGCGCATTTTATTTATTATACATTTTATTACATAGAGGGCTAAACTAGTTAGTTACTGATTTTAACAATGTCCATTATATTAAATGCTTTGAGGATGATGTTGTCTGCAAAACTTTATAATATTTAATTTTACAGATGCCCTGGCTTTTACGGAGATGATTGTCCCACCTTAGGGAAGTACCTCTTCTACCTGGCCTTCGAGAACAGCAACTGTGACCAATACATCACCGAGAAGGCTTTCAGCCACGGCTATAGGAAGGGAGCTGTGCCAATCATCATGGGATGCAAGTCCGAAGTTTCCACCGTCCTCCTACCACCAGATTCCTTCTTCAGTGTATCAGACTTCAAAAGTCCCAAAGATCTTGCCAACGTGCTTTTGTATGTCAACGCTACTTTTGAAGAAAACTATTTGAAGTTGCACGAATGGAGGAAGCACTACGAGGTTGTCAACGAACATGGATACTTCAACGCCCCATGTTTTCATTATTGCAGGGTGTGTGAGGCGCTGAATTATAATGACGAGTCACCGAAGGTCTATGGACTTGAAGAACTGAGACACTTCCTTGATTCCGATACAAATTGTTATGAAAAGCCCTAATAAATACTAATGATTTTTAAGTATATTTCAGCTCTCACCAAAAATACTCTCATCAAAAATACTTACTAATAATTGTATTTTAGCTTTTACGTAACCGTTGACCGTACATAATTGGTTGTTTATCAGTTGTGTAATATTTAAAACAAGTTTATTCGTAAGGGGGTTAATATTTTATATCTTTCGCTGATGATTCCTGGGTTACGTTTGCTGGCATAATACATTAAAGGAATAAACATTGTTTTCCCTACTTTTACTCGTATAATATTATCTATATTTTCATAGAAAAACACATTGTAGGTTACATTATAAATAAAATAAATCAGATTAAGTAATTTTGTTTGACGCTGCTTTTTATAATAAACAAAATAAAATTAAAATAAACTTTTATTTTTTCACATGTCATGAAAATACTTGGTGTCCGGAAACCCGTAGTATAAGCATGTAACTAATTAATCTACATCACATTTGGAGTCAATTGTATGTAATCACTTTTCTGATTCTCAGTTTTCGTTTTCGAGTAAATTGTGTCCAAAGTTGGAATTTTTTAGGTGAAATTTGAAAACAATCGCTCGCTGGGGGGTTAATATCAGCTGTTTAATTAATGTCTTTTCAAATGCATAAAGCATAGATCCGACATCAAATGTTTTTTAACCCTTTAATTTCCGAAAAAAATGAAGCACGAAAAAAAGTTGAAAATGCACTAATCGAAAAAAATATACATGTGTATAAATGCATTAATCGAAAAAAATATATATTTGTATCGAAATGCACTAAGCGGAAAAAATATTTAGGTGTATAGAAATGCACTAATCTAAAAAATATACATGTGTGTAGAAATGCACTAATCGAAAAAGTATGCATGTGTATAGAAATGCACTAATCGAAAATTTTTTTATTTGTAATCGAAATGCATTAACACTTACCCGCCCTGGTATAAGTAACAGATGGTTACTCCTTCAGGGCTCTCGCAAGATTCTATTTTTTTTGTGAAAAGGAAGCTACATTTATTTTTAAAACGAATCTAGACCCTCCAATGTCTCTGCATGCATGATTGTTAGTAAGAAAGAAAAATGTATGCATTCTTACATTTGCGTAATTAGCAAGATAAAGACACATCATGTTCGCCTGTTGGTTCAGCATCTAGTTAGAGTAAAATAATAAAGAAAAAGAGAAATATTTACAGGTTTTTTTATTTTTATTTTTTTATTAGCGACTATATAAAATAATTTTAAATACAAAATAAAATGATGAATTTAATGTTAAATATTGTAATTCATTAGTCCTCCTCACTAGGGGGTCCTGTGCTGAGGCCGATTAAAATTATTTAAATATATTTCGTTTGTCTTCTATGTCATTTTTAGTGTTTCCATTAAGGTTTTTTCATTGATCTCTTTCAACCACATTTTTATTCTTGATTTGAATACATTACAATTTTTTATTAGTTTTATGTCTTGGGGAAGGATGTTATGAAGTTTAGTTGCAAAGTATGTGTAGTTTCTTAGTCCGAATGTGGTTTTGTAACTTGGAATGTTTTTTTATATCATTTTTATTCGACCCAGTGTTATGCATGCACGGTCTAGTGGAGGATTCAGTATTTTTGAAAAGCTTTAGTTATATATTTTTGGCATATATTTGTTGCACATTTGGTACGTCAAAACTATTGAAAATTTTAATTGAAGGCGTTCTAATGGGTACATTCAAAATGGTCTTTATGATTCCTTTTTGAATCGTATTAAGGTTATGTATGTACTTATGTGCAGCAAATCCCCATCCTATGATTCCATATTCAATTCGAGAATGACACAACGCGTAGTAGACCTTTCTCTTATCCTTTTTATTTAGAACGTTTTTTAGATTTTTAAAGAAATATATGAGGCTTGTTAGTTTTTCGGTAATTCCTTTGATGTGTATGTCCCATCCAAGATTTTCATCAATTATTACTCCGAGATATTTTATATTTTGTGTTTTTTCGATGACGGGGCAGTAACATTGTATATTATTTCCATGGCCTTCGTGTAATTTGAGTTTAAGTGATTTTATTGGTTGGCTCCTTGAGTTCATTGAAAATGTTATATATTTAGTTTACCCGGTGTAAGTATGATTAAAACCAAAGTAAATATATAAAAAGAAATATATCGGGGGCAGTTTGTCCCACTATCGCGGGGAAGTCCCGGCGAGAATGAGCGGGCGAGCGGCTTGGCCGCAACGTGCAACCGCAACCCGCGTCCCTTAGCCGGTTTCCCAAGAGTACCCTTGAAGAAGTGTTTGTGGAGGGGAGGGGGGGAGATACTCCCAAAGACCCTGGGGAACGAAGTGGGCTTCGGATCACCGGAGGCAAGACGGAAGAGAACCGGACTCGTGCAAACATTCCTCAGGCTTGTTCATGACGCCGGGGAGGCACGGGCGTTAGTGGGACGGCCCTATCGGAATTCTGCCACCTGACTGGATGCAGGGACCGGGTCTATCCACCCCCATAGTAGGGAGTTGGACAATACAGTACAATGGAGATCAGTACAGCAACCTCGTCACTAGTCACGGTGTTAGTAATATAATAAAACCAAATGAGACAGATAAAAAGTCAGAAAATAAGTTGTGATCAACTCAATTGACGCAATTAATAGAGAAATAAGAAAAGAAAACTATGCAGTAGTAAAAAGCAAAAAATATCAATGTATAACAGTCGTTATAAATAAAAACAGAATAATAAATACAGTGTAGTCATGCCACCACAACAAGAAAAGTAAAAACAAGAGCATAACAGAAATATAAAGCAATCGGGCATAGGCAATAATAAAATTGAGATAGAGGAGTAACCGTAGAGAGACAAAAGAAATACGTTTGGCACTTGAAACAAAGATGATTTTAATCTAAGTCAGCAACTTTAAGCACAGGCCATCTCTCCACTCAGGACTTTACAAACTTTTTAAAGCCTTCAAAATTATTTCTGTTCGACACATGATCGGCATACCACACCGATCTTGTAATCCCTCTCAAACCATCCAACATTTCCTCTCTGGCATCCTTCATCAACTCGCAATGCCACAGAATGTGCTCGGCTGTGAAATGCACTAAGAGAAAAAAAAAAGTTTTTACGGGTTCTCTATGGTTTTTTTAACATTAGCTCTACACAGGGGACTCTGAGGAAAAAATCTCTCAAGGCCTGTGTCATCTTTGGGGATGCTGTGTGGAGGGTTTTTTAGGGAAATAAAGGAGAGGAAGTTCTGGAAAGGAAAAGGTATGAGGGGTGGGTAGTAATCTGGGGGCAATGTGTCCAGGAGTGATGGACGAATGAATTCATCCCTTCCACTGCGGTGCAAGGCGATGGGCCGAGAGAGTCTGACTGGAGAGATCTAGGTCAGGTCCCCGTCAACCAGTCTCTCGCGATCGAGCCCGCTATGCAGTAGATGGGCAAACGCATTCTCCACCTGCTAAGTCACCAAACATAGCGTACCACTGGGGTGACCTATGGCAGAGGTGTTATCCAATAAATGGTTCTCGGGGCGACAGTACCCTTACTCGCTTTCCAAATTGAAAATGTGATGTAGTTTCACCAGTTTCCCGCTTCTACTACGAGTTTCCGGACACCGTGTATTTTTAAGATAGTATGGAGTATAATCCCTGACCTTCTCGAATAAAAGTACAAAGGTTTTAAAAAGTGTTATTTCTCTTTTAAAAAGCTTTCGCATCTGTTCCTTAAAACCATATCTTTAACTATTAACAAACATCAGGATTATTTTTTATGAAACATGTCTGGAAAAGATAGGTAAGAGCCTATAAAAATAATTCAGATAAGAATGAGTTATTTTTAATTCACTTTGAAAAATAATCTACTTTAAAGTAACTTTTTGGTTTAGTCCACAGTCTTATCTGTCTTAACCTGTAAATTATCGGAAATTAGTTGTCAAAACCTTCAATTTAGAGATGGATCAGTGGAACGTTTGCGCGGCCCTTTTCGGCCCGTTTCATACAAATCTTAATTCTGTATTTGAGATCAGAATACCAAACCAAAATGAAAAATTATTTTTGTAATCGAAAGGTGTATCAAATATCTAGTACGGATGTGAGCTACTTTATTTATTTACGCTTTAAATTACAAGGTAAAGGCCATTAAAGATTTTAGTGTTTCATGATTTTAGAGGCAACTTGGGCAATTATTTAGGAGTAAATGAAAAACAATAAAAAAATTATTTTACTTTGTTCATTTTGAAAATACAATGAAAAATAAAATAAAAAATAAAACACATTTAAAAATGCATTTTTGGGTAATAATTTAAATATATAACGACAAATTTTTGTTCCGCCGTAAATAGGCAATTTGTATTTTAACTTCGCACCCATAAAAATGATTTTTTTAGTGAATTTTTATTTTATATTTCATCATATTTTTAAGATAAATAAAGTAAAATTATTTTTTATTGTTTTTAAATTACTCACACATAATTGCCCAAATTGCCTCTAAAATCATGAAACATTAGAATCTTTAATGGCCTATATTTTATAATTTATAGCAAAAATAAATTAAGTAGCTCACATCCGTACTAGATATTTCATAAAACTTTTGATTACAAAAATAATTTTTCAGTTTGGTTGAGTATTTTGATCTCTAATCCGGAATTAAGATTTGTATGAAACGGACCAAAAAGCGGGCCGCGCAAATGTTCCTCTTAATACTGTTTAACAATGCATACTTTATACTTTTTACTTCATACTTTGTACTTTGTACTTTATACGGCACACTTCATACTTCATACTTCATATTTCATATTTCATACTTCATACTTCATACTTCATACTTCATACTTCATACTTCATACTTCATACTTCATACTTCATACTTCATACTTCATACTTCATACTTCATACTTCATACTTCATCCTTCATACTTCATACTTCATACTTCATACTTCATACTTCATACTTCATACTACATACTTCATGCTTCATGCTTCATGCTTCATGCTTCATGCTTCATGCTTCATGCTTCATGCTTCATGCTTCATGCTTCATGCTTCATGCTTCATGCTTCATGCTTCATGCTTCATGCTTCATGCTTCATGCTTCATGCTTCATGCTTCATGCTTCATGCTTCATGCTTCATACTTCATCCTTCATACTTCATCCTTCATACTTCATACTTCATACTTCATCCTTCATACTTCATAATTCACACTTCACACTTCACACTTCACACTTCACACTTTACACTTTACACCGGTGCCACACACAGCTATAAAAGATATGGCTTGGCCTATTTCAGCGTATCGCTCGCCATATATTCCCATTGGGAAATGCCGAAATACGCCAAGCCATATCTTTTATAGCTGTGTGTGGCACAGGTCTTATGCTTTATGCTTTATACTTTATACTTCTTACTTTTCACTTACTACGTATTACTTAGACACCTAATTTTTTCCCTTTTTTACTTTTAAATTTACGTTTATACTTTTAAATTCTTTATGTTGTAGTACAATTTATATGTAAATCGCACATGTTGTGCCGTGTGGGTGTGGAAATAAATAAATAGATAACATTGGTTTTAATACACGTGCCGTTTGAAAATTCGTCATTTTTGAAAATGGGTTCAGTTTTCTTCCAGCGACACGATTCAATTGTTGGTACATGTGGCCGATTTGTCCATTGTCCATCAAACAAAAAACATGTTTTACTTTATCGAAAACTAATATTTACAATGAAAAACAAGTGCACCAGATGAAAAGCTACGATGGAAGGTGAGAATGTGCCACGTGTTGTGTTTATTAATACTGATTGAAAGAAAATGATGAAGTTTTAACACCGACTTGAGTCGGCTGATAGATTAAATTTTATGAACGCGACTGCTAATCATTGATAAAAATTGCTGTTGATAAAAAAAGATAAGATTTTAAATCTGTGCAAATAAAGACATGTTCAAATTAAGAATTATAATTTAAACGTGCTCTTATTATTATTAGACATCTTATTTAAACGTGTTCAAATTTGATGTTGTTTTTTTTTAAATAAGCTCCAAAATGCTGCGTTTAAAACGTTTGTTTATTCTATTTGGTATCCTCGCGGTCGTAGTGACGTTTTTCCTATTTATCTACTCGGATATAGTGTCTTTTGACAAATATCTACAAAAAGCCGAAATTGATGAGGTCTCGGTAGATATTCTGATGAGAATTGATGGAAGAAATCACACAAAGTGGATAAAAGATTTTTTCGAACAAAGAAAGGTTCGTGGTTTTTTTTTTAATATTTTTTGGCGTGCTCCCATGTAAACTTTTTAATGTTTCCATTTGTAAAGTATATTTATTATATTATTCATTTTAGGAACTTATCTACTATTTGTCATGCATGTTAATGCTATTATCAAATATGTTTATATTATTATTCATAAGGTACATTTTTATAAATTTCTTATCGTATATATAATATGTTATGTCCATGGGTTATTGGTAATAAAATAATAATATAACCCAATGTCAAAAATGGCAAAATGTTTAAATAATGACAATTTACTCGATTTCTTATTAAATTTCTTATTATTTCTCGATCAGTTATGTACAAATATGATATTCGTAAGGCCTTAGCTAAAACTTACCTGAAATTTTTTTTTGGAACACTTGTCTCTGTTGACTGATTTATCCAATACTAACTTATCCACAACATTATTTGTTTTTAACAAATTTAGAAAAATACTGATAAGGTTGAACTCAATCTTCAAATTCGTGTGGTTGTATAATCTGCATGTTGAGCCGCCGCTACCCGAATTTCTACAGATTTCTTGCATATCTCCCTTGAACCTTTGAAGTTTTAAAGCTAAAAAAAAAACATATGTTATTTTTTAAGATAATATCTATACATTACCCATGCCGAAACACAAATTATATGAAATTCCCTCGATAGAAAAAAATCGCAAAGTATGCTCAAAAAATGTTTATTTTCTCGTCTGTCTCTATTATTTAACAAGTTATTTGTATGGAAAAATTCACAGTATTTCTTTGAATGTTGTTTTAGATAACGCCTACGAGATTTTTGCCCTATTCTAAACAAGTCGTGTTTTATCAAACATTTTCACAATTTTCGCTTCAATTTTATCATTTTAGCGCGCTCTCTCCAACATTTGTAATTACATATCTCTCCATCTTCTTTTTACCGAGCGAGGATACGGCGCGAGCGCCTTAATATACAAGATCAGACCAAGTTTTGAAATTGAAGGGCCGCCTCAAGAGATATCGCCACCTGTGTGCGAAAATCTAAAATGACCCCTTTCAATGTATTTTATTTTACAAAATTAATTGCATCTACCTATGTCGATATAATTTGCACTGTACATATGACCTGCGTATGGACTGTTCTACATTACACATTGGTTGAAAAGGCATTTTTAAAATGGATGTTTCTCAAATGAATCTCTGTGCAAAAAGTGAGTCGGGAAATATGTACAAACATTTGCCACAACAGTAATTTAAACTAGTTACATGTGTTCCAAAACCGTGTAAAATTTGATCTATTCTTATGAATTGTTATATATTTATACGTAATCACTCCGATTAATTCGGTTAACAATCTTTAGCGAAATCAAAATCGTTTGAATTTCCACGGTTTTCTTCACAGATATTTCTTCAATCTTTTTTATTCTTCTATTTCTTCAGTAGAACAATACCTGTGAGAATGTTTTAGTGGTCAACCTGATCACTCAGGTATTAGAGCGAGACGGCAGATGCCGGAGGGTACAAAAGTATTGTCAGCTAGGCACTCGCTTTCCCAAGCTCTCAAGCTCAGGCTCTCAAGCTAGCTCTCAGTTACAACTAAGGTATTGTTAATCTCGTTTATAAATAAATCTGTTATTCGACCACGAGTGTGATTATTAAAAGCGAATATATCCACCCCAAGATCTCCTCCCTATACCAATATAATAATACCCATCTTTAAACATTATTCAAATACCTTAAGCCAGTGATGAAGGTACCAAGTACCTTGATGAATTCTTCGATGCCAGAAAGGTATATCTTATATTTATAAAAAATAATGTATATTTGCTTGTTTTCTTGCTTGCTTGCATGTATATAATATGTATGTGTGCTTTAAGATGGTCCAAAAAATTTTTTTTTATAATTTTCATTTGGCCACCCCGTGAATTTGTTACATGTATTCATTGTAATAACATAGTAAAATTTCAGCGAGATAGCACGAGCAGAAAGGGATGCTCAATCGAGTGTTGTTTTTGAATTTTTTTTTGTAAAACGCTTAATTTTTACTTTTTGTTACATGACAGTTTCGCGCGTTAAACTTTTAAATATATATAAAAATAAACCAATGAAGAGTTTTATAGAAAAAATTAAACAGTTTTGATACTTATTTGGTAGACTGTGAAGTGAAACAGTGTAATAAAATGTGTTCATTTAATCGAAAAAAAGACGAAAATTTTCTACTTGGGGTTCGAGATATTGAGCCATTGATGAGGCTTAACCAACTTCCTACTCTTCGGCAAGTTTTACTTCGTTATCACCACATATTCAATGAATCCAAAAATGTGAAAGATTGCGCGCATGTACTTATTCAAGAACTTATAGAAGTATGGAGTAAATCAAGTATTCCGACCAGATAACAAAATAACTGCAATGGAAAAACTGATTCAGTTTCGTAAGAACTGGCTGCCATTGAAAAAAATTAGAGGAAAAAATTCTGAAGCACAAAGAAAAAGAGAGTATTTGTTTACAAAAGAACTAGACAAACTTTTTGATATTGCCCAGGCAAGCGCTTTGAATTTGATAAAAATTGCAGAAGACGGTAATGGTTGTGAAAAACTATTAGGAGTACGTAAACTTACTGCGGGAACGGGGGAACAAATATCTGATGCTGTTTTTGACACAATGCAACAGTGGAATGTCACAAATAAAGTCCGGGCTATGAGTTTTCATACTATTGCTTCTAACACCGTTGCCAAAAAGGGAGCTTGCACTCATTTAGAAGAAAAGACAGGACGTGATCTTTTGTGGCTTGCTGGTCGTCATCGCGTATTTCAAATAATGCCTTCAAAAATATTTATTCTGTGTTTTGGGCCATCAAGCTCTCCTCAAATCCCACTTTTCAAAAGATTCGGCGATATTTGGGAAACATTATCGAAGAAGCACTACGATTGTCTTAACCTCAATAAGAACGCAGAACAGTTTGCTGAAAATACTCTTAAAAGTCTTACAACCGCTCTATCTGGGGGAAATCAAGTTCGTGATGATTACGAATAGCTAATAAAGCTAGTAAATGACTTACTATTTTGGAAAAGCTTAAAATTGTACGAAGCCATTGATTCCGAAATCAGTATAGCAGCTAGGGGTATCTTAGAGCGTCACTCGATATTCGTCAGATGAACTAGTTGCATTTGCCTTACTTTCTGACAAGCTGTCTGATGCTGAGAAACAGGCCATTGTTCAAAAAATAAGTTCTGTTGGCGGTAATCGTTCGGTACTAGGTGATTCTGCTAAGCTTGCAGAGGTTACATTAGAAGCTTTTGCAACACAAATAACGTTGAAAATGTTCTTAGTTCTCGATATCAAGGTCTCTTTCTTGCGATTATCTCCTGAGACTTGGAATGACAATGTTGATTACCTTCAAGGCAAAAGCTGCCTCAAAAATTTGCGTGTTGTTAATGATACAGTGGAGAGAGGTGTTAAACTATTAGAAGATTACAACACGTTAAGAATGAGGAAGAAAAGCAATTTTTACTTCACATCGTTGAACAAAATAGAAAACGTTTCTACTGAAACATCCAAAAAAAGTTGACAAACATAGTTTTGAAAGATTGTGACTAATATTATGTAAATTATTGCTTTGTTTTCAAATTTGGTTCACATTTAAATACTTAGTATACGTATTTGAAAATACTTGTAATATTAATAAACCTTAAACTTTTGTCAGAAACTTCTAATTCGATGAGCACCCTCTTGTATATAAGATAGGGAGCTGAAATTTATTACACATAATAGAAATGGTATGTGTAACAAATTAAGGGGGTGGCGACACCTATATTTGATTTTTTTTTTTACTATGAGGGCCTGGACCACCTTAGTGTGCTTGTTCCTTATGCGTTGTTAACCATTTATCCGATTGAAGATTTTTAACGGCGATGGGCAATGACGTCATATGTAATATAAAGCCGCTTGATACAACCGAGTATTACCGTCAACCTTTCCATATTCGGAGAGATACACCAGATTCACAAATTCGTACAACTTATACTAAGTAAGTCCTGCTACGTGGCGACATCTTGTGACGAATTCTTAAATTCCAAACCGAATTACAACGGTAGCTTTGTTTGAAATTCCACGTACACATATGTTATTTGTGGCGCGGCGCGTATGGCGTGGCGTCAAACATGCACTCGAAGCTGGGTTCTGAAATTCAACCACGCAGATGTTACCGTATTTAATACTGTTCGATGTTTGTGAGAAACATAAAGTGATACAAATTAAATAAACAACGTTTCAACATCTACATTGTCAAGCCACGAATTATGTTTTTCAAATCTTCGATTTGGGTGGCGGGTATGGGTCCCGCCCAGGTTTTGGATAACTGCCACCCCAAGTGGTTTGCGACGTTTGGTGACTTAGAAGGGGTGCCCGGGTTTATGGGGCGAGATTTCTCCGGGTCTTGGCGGTGGATGGTGGATGGGTCTTGGCGGTGGGTCGGATCCCGATCCGGCACACCAGCTGCGTGGCAGGCCGGATCGGGAGAGGCGACCCTTGATTGAGGGAGACCCTTTGACTAATCGCCTTGCACCGCATTGGGAGGAATGGATTCATAAGTCCGTCACTACTTCCCAGAACTTCATCTGCTTCGTTTACTCAAACAGCATCCTCAAAAATGACATAGGCCCTGAGGGGAATTTTTTTCCTAGGAATCCTGTATGAACCTAAAGTTTAAAAAAAACTAATTTTTAAAATTATGTTATCCAGAACTTCACCTTGTCAGGGCTGGGAAAACACCTTTTCCTCAATGAGGATCCACCCAAAACGAGAGACAAAATATTCAAGATCCTGATTTGGAAAGATGGACCGTTCTTGGAAAGGAGACATGTGCGGTCCTTCACTGCGGAGAAGTAAGCAATCATACTTACCTAATAAACTATTGACATTGTATCAATAATCTTAATATATGAAAATGAACGTTTCTTTGTTTGTCACTTATGCGTTCCCAAACAATGCTGTGGCGTTATGACTATACTTTACGCTACACTACGTTACGCTATACGCAATACTATTTTTCCGATTGCGATGAAACTTTGGTGAGTTGTTGTGCGCACGCTCGCCAAGGTTTTTTTTATAAATACTGGTGAGCTCTGGAGTTATGAAATTTGTATAAAAAAATTATAATAGATGGCGAGCGAGAATTTGAAGAATTTGTATGTTTCATGTAGTTTAGTGGTAGGAGGGAAGGCGGGGAAGGTGGAAGGGGAACGTGGGAGTGAGGGGGTGGGAATGCGGGAAGGGTGGAGGGAAACGCGTGAAAGGGGGGTTCGCGGTACGGGGGAAGCCAGAGAGGGTACGACGAAGGCGGGGAAGGTGGAAGGGGAGAGGAGAAATGCGGGAGGGGCGGGGTAGGTGGAAGGGGAACGGGACGAATGGGAAAGGACACACAGAGAGAAACAATTTCTTTATTGAACGCATGCCGGGAACTCGCTAGTAACTACATAAATGAGGAATTTCAGCAACTTATTTGACTGTAGTTTAAAGTGCATTTCATATCAAAGTACTTAATTGTAAAAGTTTAAGTTTTTAAAAATGAAATATGAATTGAGTCGTGTAATTTGTAACCGATGACGTCACATAGCTCGCAATTTCCTCCGCAAAATGGTGCAAAGGCATCTCAGGGCAGACCTTATGACGTCAGAGCTGGGCGTTTTATATATGTTGCTTTTCAAAAAAAATTATCTTATCACTGCGCGTTGGTTAGGTTTTACGAAAGATACCATGGATTTGATATTTGTGGCGCCATTTCTTGCCTGGGCCGATTACTTTTCAACCGCCCCTAGTTTTTTATCAGACAAATGTGTGATACTGAAGATGAACTGAACTATGAACATCTTTTAGCTGATATTATTATTATCTGAATTAAATCACAAATAAACATTGTTGCCCGCAACGAAAATAAGTTATAATCATTGCAATGTAATGGAGTTAAATTAATTTGCTTATAAGAAGACTTTCTTTGTACCTTTTTTTGTAATTACATTATTATAATATCTGAAAATGTTATGAAATATTCTTAAACCGTTAACCCTTTCAGGCACGACCCGTTCCACCCCTCCATCTGCTCGGTGAATAATTGCGAGTTGACCTACGAGAACTCCGACCTGAAGGACGCAGACGCTGTGGCCTTCCTGCTACAGAGGCTTAAGCCGGGAGACCTGCCCAAGGAGACCAAGCGACCTGCGCACCAGAGATGGGTCTACATCACTGACGATAGTCCCAGACACACTTTCTTGTTCGAATCTGCCAATAACACGTGGAGAAATTATCCTGGGGTGTTTAACTGGTCCATGACTTATAAGTGAGTCCATTCTATTGAATTGTGAATTCACATCCCTTGTATTCTTCTTTTACGTGTCCTATTCGGGTCGGAGACACTTCGCTTGCTGAGGATTGGTTTGTACTATGTCCACAAAAACTCGTATTGAGAAAACCAGTTTGAAATTAAAAAAAATATCTAATGTATAAAATTCTCGTTGTTATCATACTCCTCAAAACGGCTGAACCGATTTTGATGAAATTTGTGTCCTTATCGGGTAGGTCTGAGAATCGGCCAACATCTATTTTTCATACCCCTTAAAGTTAAAAGTGGTCCATCCCGAATTTTATTTTTTTTATTTTTTGGACAAATTTTTATTTTTTTATTTTTTATGGTTAGGCATTAAAAAATACGTACAGCCTTAATTTTTTACTATTCTACCATCAACTCCTATTTTTTAATAGCGATATTAGTAATTTAATCATTTTTAACCCCGGTCGATAACTGATAATTATCTTTGGTCAGTTAACCCCGCCAGGGGTCTACCGGTGTCACGTCTGACCCAGTCAATAGCACGGAGTAGGGGCCTCCTTCGTAACTTTTTTTGTTTGTTTTATTTGTGCCTCGATCGTATCAGTGACTGTTATACGTATCATTTTAATTTTTCAGTGCAACTCTCATGTTAATTTTATTCTCATAGTGAATTTACCATTATTTTTCAGTGCTATTATTATTTTTTTACATTTTATTAATAATTAAAAATGATAAATCAACCTAATGCCAGGTGGAACTGGTGGAACCAGGGAATCAGGTGGAACTGGCAAACATTCTTTTTTTTTTTTTGGTTTTAGGCAATTCACCCTGGAGAGAGTGCTTTGTGCCGGTAATATTTAAAATGGATAAGAAATTTCGGTTAATCTAATGGGAAAATAATAAAACAAATTAAATATTGGACTCATTTAGATCACTAAAACAAATTAAATATTGAATTCATTCAGGTTAATAAACTTACATAAAGCTGTATGAACACGAGAATTGTTAAGAGATAAAAGGTATGAAATGTTAAGGGGGGACTGGTGTGTGATTTTAATAAGCCGGCGGTATATGTTCTTGAAAGATGAATGGTTTTTACAGTTAAAGAAAACGTGGTCGAGGGTTTCCTCTTCCACACCGCACTGGCAGAACGGATCATCTAAAACTCTAATTCTAGACAAGTGAGATGCAATTGAACAGTGGCCAATTCTCATTCTCGAGATACATGAAATGAATCGTTTTGAAAGTTTTTTACCGTGAAACCATGGCTTAGCAGGGATATGGTTTTGAATTCCCGCATAGAAAGATCCAGTTCTTATTTTGGAGACTGCCCAATTTTCTTCCCAGGCACGAGTCATATTGGATTTAAGAATCGGAAAGACATCGGATATAGGAATTCTAAAATTTAGTGGGATAGTTCCGGAATCTGAACCAGATTTGGCGAGAAAATCGGCCATCTCATTACCCTCGATACCCAAATGGGCAGGGACCCAGGCCAATATCGTCTCAAACCCAGATTCACTAAGAGAATTGAGAAGATTTTTTATTTTACATATAATATTGTCTTCCGGATAACGTAAAATATTTGACCTAATTTTAGTTAGAGCACTTAGCGAATCAGTACATAGTAAGGTTCGATGAATGTTGAGAACCTGGATTTGATTTAGCGCTTGTTCAATTGCAAAGCATTCGGCTGTAAATATGGAAGCTTCTTTCGGTAATTTATAAGTGAGATTGATGTTGAATTCTGGACTATATATAGATGCTCCACATCTTTTATTTTCAAATTTGGAACCATCCGTGAAAAGGATGGAAAATCCAGGGAATTTTGAAGCCACTATGCTTTTAAAACAATCATCCACATTTTGAAATTTATTTGGGGAAGATAAAATATTCTTCCGAAAGACTGATGTTATTGTGTTCGGCATAAAAGTGATTGCCTTAAATGGAATATTGTATATAGGAAGATTGGGAACTTCTTGAAGATATTGGAGGGAAGATGATAGAGAATTATAGAGATGAAAACTTTTAATTAAGAGAGGAAAACATTGTTTTTCTCTCAATCTTTTGTTAGAATTCAAATTAACACTTAACCTATTAAGACTTTGTTTAATAGGATGATGTGATAACGATAAAGCCTTGAAAATATATTTATTGGCAAGGAATTGCCTTCTGAAATATAATGGAGGCTCCACACATTCCACCTGAAGCGCATTAATTGGAGAAGACTTCATAGCTCCAATAATCATTCTGAGGGCTTTTGATTGAATTCTTTCCATTTTCTTATCTAGATATTTAGGGAGTGGGTCAAAAAGGAATGAGCCATAATCCAAGTGGCTCCGAACTAGGGAATTATACATTAATTTAAGAGTGGTAGGATGAGATCCCCACCATACTCTGGAAACTGCTCGCATCATATTAAGTCCCTTTTCACACTTTGTAGAAATTATCTGAATGTGTGGAAGCCAGGAAAGTTTATGGTTCAAAAGAAGACCAAGGAATTTGATTTGAGTAGCGGTTTGTAGAGGCACATTATCAAAAGAAATTGAGAATTGGGGAATTTTTCTTTTGCGCGTGAAAGCCACGACCCTTGTTTTAGATGCCGCCAGATTCATCCCATTTATTGACAACCAGCTTTTAATATATTGTAAAGCCAAATTCATTTCCTTAGCTGCAAGAATAATATTTTTATGTAACAAATATATAAGGATATCATCCGCAAAGTAAAGACGCTTGATAGAAAAAGGAATTACTGAGTCTAGGTCGCTTATATAAATATTAAACAACAGAGGACTAATAACAGAACCCTGGGGCAAACCTCTCCATAGTTTGCGCCTTAAGCATTTAGAGGAAGACTCAATAATAATGGACCTATCTGAGAGCAAATTAATAATAAATTGGACTAATTTCGGGGGGATTTGTTTTTTAATTAGCTTTTCTTTCAAAACATTCAGTAAAACATCATCGTAAGCTGATGAAAGGTCAAGGAATGTGGCCAATGTATAAGAATTTAGGGATTGGGAAACTCGGATATCAGTTGTGAACAAACTTAAATTATCCATTGTAGATTTCTTTTTCCGAAAACCATACTGATTTGGTGAGATAATATCTTGACTTTCAACAAACCACTCTAATCTGTTCTTCATCAGACGCTCCGCTACTTTCATCAAACATGATGAAAGAGCAATAGGCCGATAAGACGAAATTTCAGATGGATTTTTTCCAGGTTTTAAAATGGGAATGATTTTTTGAGTTTTCCAATCATCCGGAATTAGTCCTGTTTCAAACATATTATTAATAAGAGATAAGAAATATTCAACCGCCATATCAGAAAATGATTTAATGAAACTATTAAGTATTCCATCGGGACCCGGAGCAGAGTCAGAAAGGGTTCTTATTACTCGTTTCATCTCATCAATAGAGAAAGGAGCATCTAGCCAGTTAGAATGAGATGGATATGGTTTAATAGAAGGCATTTCTTCACATCCGGCCACTGATGGGGGGGCTATTTTATCCGCAAATCCCATAAGAATTTCTTCTGATATATGCTTGGTTCTCGGCGGAGAATACGATGATCCGAATTTTTTTAAGCTAGACCAAACTGAAGATTGGGGAGTTTCCGGAGACAGGTTCTCACTATAATAATAGTACAAATCTGAATTCAAACCAATACACAACAATAAAATAAGTGTGATTATAAGTCCCACAGAATAGCCGGGACGAGTCAGCGCTACCAAAGATCGCAAAACACTCTCATCCAGGCCGTGGCACAGTGGCATAGCGCGCCCTTACATCAAACATGAACAAATTACTTAAAGCCTCTGTAGTATACAAATACTAAATATGTTTACCATTATGTTTTATTTTAGATTTTATTTTATTATGTTATTACATCTTATTATGTTTTTTTTTTTTTTTATCCTATCTTGCATATCCCATTTAATGTAATTATTTAATGGAATTTTATAAATGTACGCTTTTATATGGCTGACAGAGTATTGCACTCACCGCTCTGTTCGGCTGAAATAAACACTATTATTATTATTATTATTATTATTATTATAACTAAAACAATAGGTATTTGGTTTGGAAAGGGTAGGGGGAGGAGAGGGATAAGGGAAAGTTAAGGGAAAGTTGCCACGCAAGTAATATAAAAATATTAGATACAATTAATTAATATTCATGAATATGTGTTGTTCGCACCTAGAATGTTATACAGTGAAGTTCTGTAGCGACAGTAACTAGCAGTAAATACGTCAGCACGTGTGTCTATATTTACAAATTTGTTGTTATAGTAGTTACATGTCCTTAGCATAAATTCATTTTGATTGGAATTGGTGTTGCATCTATCAATATAGAATACGGTATTTTATCTACTATATTAAATCGACATGTGGAAATTTATTTTGTTTAGCAAATTCGGGCAGTCAACTTTTGAGTTAATCATTTTGTACAAGAGCATCTGACCAGCGACAAGCCTCCTGTTGAGTAGTTTCGTGATTGGAAAATGTTTCTCGATTTCTTCATAAGAGTTGTATATGTTGAATGATTTAAAATTGAGGAATTTGAGAAATCGCTCCTGAACTCTTTCTAACCTGTTAACATAAACAATATAGCGCGGGTTCCAAACCTGTGAACAGTATATCAGGATATCGATCACCATAACACGGCACTGCCTTCTGTATATAACATAAACAATATAGCGCGGGTTCCAAACCTGTGAACAGTATATCAGGATATCGATCACCATAACACGGCACTGCCTTCTTACGGACTTCCCGCATCCTTGTGTATGTGGATTGCCGACTTTTTGAGGGAGAGGTCGATTCAGGCGGTTGCTGATGGTTTCACCTCTTCCTCGCATTCGATAAATGCTGGCGTCCCACAGGGATCGGTTCTGTCTCCGACTTTGTTTTTGTTGCACATCAATGACCTCTTGACGTGTGCACCGATTCATTGCTACGCGGATGACAGTACAGTCCATGATAGCTTTTTGTTTGACAAACCTCCAAAGGGCTCACAAACCCCAATGGCTCGGAGGGCTTTGAAACAAAGAATGGACGGTTACCTCGAGAGTGTTTCCTCTTGGGGTAAGAATAACCTCGTCGAATTTAATGTTTCAAAGACCCAATCATGTCTGATCACGTCTAAAAGGGATCGAAATGATAATCTAGTCTCCTTCAACGGAAGCATTCTCCCGAACAGGCCTTCCATTGATATGCTTGGTGTAACTCTAAGTGACCAGCTCAGGTACGGGGGCTCCATTGAGGCCAGAGTTAAGTTAGCCTCTCAGAAACTGGGCATACTGTACAGGGCACGCAGATACTTTAATAGTACACAACTGCTAGCCCTGTACAAATCGCAAGTGCGCCCCACGGTTGAATTTGGCAGCCACCTCTGGTCTGGAGCCCCAAAATACCTGAAAAAAACCCTTGACTCTGTGCAGAAACGGGCGGTCCGTTTGATAGATTCTCCTAATTTAACTAACGGATTGCAATCTTTAGAGCACAGGCGCCAGGTGGGAATGCTGTCCTTGTTCTACCGGTATTACAATGGAAGATGCTCCGAGGAACTAGCGTCATTGATCCCCTCGGCACCGGTGCATAGTCGGGAAACACGCCAAACGCGCGCTCAACATTTGTACACGGTTGACATTAGTCACATGAGAACGGGTCGTTTCTACGACTCGTTCTTGAGTTCAACAGCTCGGCTGTGGAACGATTTGCCGGCCTCTGTGTTTCCTCCCTCCTACAATATGGGTCTCTTCAAGACCCATGTTCACTCCTTCCTCTCCTCAAAAACACCCTCCACACAGCATCCTCAAAGATGACATAGGCCCTGAGGGAAATTATTTTTTCCTCAGGGCCTCCTGTGTGGAGTTAATGTAAAAAAAAAATGTGCCTAGCATGGTGGTCGAAAAATCCCCACTTTATGTAACAAACTATTAAATCGAATAAAGAAAACTTAAAAAAAAAAAGTATTCCAGGTGAGGACGAACATGTGGATTGTAGAAAATCAGATCTTAGGACGGGTTGTTTCAAAAAATTTGATGGATTCATCAAATATTTTAAGTTAATTTTCACGTTTTGTGTAAGTTCTATTCAAGTTCTGTAATTATTTCAGTTTTGTGAAGCAACTGTCCTATAACGATGTAATAACAGAACTTGAATAGAACTTACACAGAACGTGAATATTTGAATACGTGAATACTTCAAATATTTGATGAATCCATCAAATTTTTTGAAACAACCCATCCTTAGTGTTTTTGAAAAATTTGCATGTTCTCAGTACGAAACCCAGACTTTTTGTTGCTTTAGTGACAATGTTATCAAAGTGTTTTTCAAATGTAAGTTTAGAGTCCAAAATAACACCGAGGTCACGTATATAATCTTTGTTTGTTAACTGCGATCCGGAAATGGTGTAATCATGCAGTATTTTCACATGGTTACGTGTGAATGTAACTTAAGTTTATATATTAAGTATATTATGTGCTACAATGGTAAAAAAATAACAAAAATTGATTACTCTTTAGAAGAGTATGAAGGCTTATGTGACAGATGAAACTGTGTCTGGGCTTATTAAAGTTTTTCATAATCTGGTAGAAACTGATTCGCAGTAGTGAAGCTAAATGGTGGTCAGTCAGTCAATCGGTTTCTAACGCTGTTTTTGCGAAGCTTCATAGTAGAAAACGCCTGTTCACAGATGTAGGAAGATGCAAACATCGCAATTATCTTCTGAGCGTGAGATCTCAGGTTTGAGAAACTTGATTTTGAGAGGGCCTTTGAAAACTTTGGAACTCAATTTTGGAAACGTTGAGAAACAGTTGCTTCAATTCAGTGTTACATTGCAACTCAATCGGTTCGAGCTGCAATTCTGGTTTGACTGATTCACAATCCATATTAAATGGCATGCTAAAAATGTCCAGGTCCTCTTCTATAACTTAGAAGCAAGAAACACCTTGTGGGAATACATAATTATAATAAACACAATAAAATAACTTTGTTTTAATTCCACTTTATTATTTCCTTATCCAACCGGATGAATATATTTTTTTATTTATAACTTAAAATATATTTTTATTTATCACTGAGGAAGGTTCAGGTCGAACCGAAACCGGTTGGATAAGGAAATAATAAAGTGGAATTAAAACAAAGTTATTTTATTGTGTTTATTATATATACTTTAATTGTCTACAACGCTTCATTCCTCTTTCAATTATAATTACATCTCAACACAGTAATAGTGTTAGTTATTTTTTATTGAACTAAAATAAAATTTCATAGAAATAATGTATACGGCAAAACAACGTTCCAAAATAATTGTTATACATATTTTTTTTAAATACAAGGGTAAATCTATCAATACGTAAATGAAAAACATATTTGGTTGAATATTTAACGAACTTACTGCATTACTGCATTCACAACTAAAAAATAAGCCTAAAAATGGAAAGAGTACAAACCACTCCCCAGCATTGTTGCTTACTCCCGCGACCAGGGTTACACATCACAGATGTAGAGATTTTTAATATTTGTGCCTGAACATTGCAAAATAAATAAAAAATGATGTGTTTAACTGGTCCATGACTTATAAGTGAGTCCATTCTATTGTATTGTAACATCACATCCCTTCTATTCTTCTTTTACTTGTCCTATTCGGGTCGGGGACACTTCATTTGCTGAGGATCGCTTTGTACTTTGTCCACCAAAACTCGTATTGAGATCACAAGGTTTGAAGTTTAAAAAACCAATATATTTTTGTTTCCTTTATTTTACAAAAGTGTTACAAATATTTTAAAAAAATGCAAGAATTTATCTATCAATAAGTAAAAAAAAATATATTTGGTAGAATTTTTAACGAACTAATATTACTGCATTCACAGCTTAAAAATAAACCTAAAAAGGGAAAGAACACAAACCAATCCCCAGCATTGTTGCTTACACCTGCGACCAGGGTTGCTCATCACAGATCTAGTAAAACATTTTTAATATTTGTGCCTGAACATCGCAAAATAAAATAAGGACGATGTTTTTTACTTACATAAATCCAAACAGGCGGCTGGCGGGATTTTAAACCTTATCGCCATCTACTTTAGGAGTGTTATTGTTAGCCGCCCGATTACGAATGTGACACGGCGTTGTGCATCGCCTTTATGTTTTTACACGTTTGTTTTCAGAATGGAATCAGATGTACCCGTTCCTTATGGACGCACAGTAGCTTTGCCCGAAGAAATCAACCTTCCTGGTGACTATTTAGGTCCAGAAATCATGCGTTTGGTCCCAAACCACGAGATCAAGCAGAGGGATGTATTGGTATCCGCGATGATCTCTAACTGCGGGAAAAACAAGAGGATGGAGTACTTGAAAGAGCTGGAGAAGTATATGACGGTCCATCTGTACGGAGGCTGTGGGACGGAGTTCAAGAACGCGTAAGAATATCTTTTATTCTTACTTTTTATTAACATTTGTAGTTCCACGGTAAAACATAGTTTTCCTATACATTATACTAACTGGTTCCCGGCATGCGTTGCAATGCCATATTCAAAGAAATAATTTGTCTCTCCCTGCAAGTCCTTTCACGTATGTCCCCTTCCTCTCCCGCTCCCCCGTCCCGCTAACCCCCTCCCGCGTTCCATATATTCAGTCCCAGTACATTCAGTTTTTAAACAGCTCGCGTGCCACCTTTTACAAATTTTTTTAATTCAAATTTTCATTTTTCATAAATAGCAAATATTAATTGTTGTATATTATATAAGAACAATAAAATATTACAAGAACAATCAATCAAATTTGGTGCCTTGTACCTATTTAAAGTAATTCTTTATTCGATTCAAATCATTATGTAAGTACTTCAAATTAATTAATTAATTTAAAGAGTTTTGAAAATTGAATTCTGATTTGACAATCATTGTTTGGCAAAATGTCATTATCAAATTTTTCGTTCAAAAGAGTTTCGCAAGAATTTTTTGATGATTGAAAAACTTTTCAGATGTATTGTCATGTGGTTGAAATAATCCAAAAACCTTCGCGGAGATTTTAAAAAGGTATTTTGAAAGTTTCAAACATTTCCTATTCTTAATATAGCAATACACAATACACTAATCTCCAAATTCATTTTGATTTTTATATATATGGATATTTCAAATTAAACAATTTATTTTTAAAAATCCTGAATTTATCTCAGTATTGCCCTGGTAATAGACCTTGGTTCATCGATATTCAAGAATAATTTGGCCCCTTCTATAAGTAATTTTATAACAAAACTCCTCATCTGATTCCGTCGCCTTGCTTCGAAAGCATGATATCTTTTGGGTACTCATTATGGCAGGCGAGTATGGGTACCGTCGCCCCGGGAACCATTTATTAGATAACCAACACCTCTGTCATAGGTCACCCCAAGTGGTTCGCTTAAGTTTGGTGACTTAGCAGGGATTCCCGGGTTCGGGGTGAGGTTTGTCCAGATCTTGGTGGAGGATGCGTTTGCCCACCAGCTGCATGGTAGACCGGATTGGGAGAGAATGGTTGAGAGAGTCCCTTTGACTTCTTCAGCCGTGCTCTCTCGGAATATCGCTTTGCACCGCAGTGAGAGGGATGAATACGTCCGTTACTCCTGCATCTCAGATTCCTACCCACCCCTAATACCCCTTTCCTTCCTAGAACTTCCTCTCCTTCCTTTCTTAAAAATATCCTCCACACAGTATCCCCCAGGCCCTGAGGGGAATTTTTTTCCTCAGGGCCTCCTGTGTGGAGTTAGTGTAAAAAAAATCGAGTGCAGTTCACACGTGGTAGAAGTGAAATCTTCAGCCACACAATCTCAACCAATAGGAGCCTTGAATAGTGAGCTCATAATCGAAGCGGCCAATGCGGTAAGGTTTCATTCTATCTCGTTTGAGGCCATCCATAAATTACGTCACACGAACAATCGGAAGGACATGTCAGGAAAATTCCTGACATCTGATAAGCCTAACTCTGCATGTGACGTCACAAACGCCTGACGATGACCTCCCCACTACGCCTTGTCACACAATGTCACACTTCTCTACTTAATCCCCCCTTAAGGTGTGACGGAGTTTATGGATGGCCCCTTCTCTCGCAGGCTAAATCCTATAGATTTACGTGTTTGTCTTTTTAGTGTCGTTTCCGTTTTTACCAGGTTTCAAATCACAACGGTGCTCAAGAAGTTTCACTTCAAAAATATCTTGGGAGACGAATTTCGTCCTTGCAGACCAAAAAAATATAAAAAGCGTCTCTCGTAGATCTTTTGACTGATCTGTGACGGATTTTCGTTTTGATAAATGTTTTCGTAACCCTAGTTTGGAACCAATAATTTTGGGTTCGGTATCATTTTTAACATCCACACGCCCTCTCTATCTAGACTTTGATGGTCGATGACGTTATTTTTATTATTTTGTAAAATTATTAACCTCAGCACAGGCAAGTCCTGGTAGGATTAAAAATTGAAATGTAAACGACAATACCATGTGAAGAAATAAGAAATGAATAAATTTCCGAAACATTTCAAAATCAACTGCCGTTAAGAGGAACGTTTGCGCGGCCCATTATGCCCGTTTCAAAATTAAGATTTGTATGAAACGGGCAGCGCAATCGTTCCACTTAAGTGCGTGACATTTAAAACTGAAAAAGTACTTATCTGGAAAAATATTTAAAAACTATTATGCCTGTGTCAGACCACGCCATACGGGCGCTATATTTTCGTGGCTTGGCCTATTACAGCTTTTGCCAAAGAGAATGTACGTCGAGCAATATGCTGGAATGGGCCGAGCCCTTGCTATGTTAAAGCGTAGTCTGATTAAATTCAATGTGTGCCAAAATATTCAAATAAGACAAGCTCAATGTGAAATTACTATTTTCGATTAATCTTTAATATAAATCGGTTCACATCATGAATACCAAAAATATGATTTGGATTAATAAAGGCATTTTCTATCGTTTCGCCTGAGTAAAATTTAAATAAATTTATTAAATACTTCATAAAAAATATAAGCTTTAACTAGTTATTTTTTTTTTCATTAGAGATGTATGCACGCATTTATAACAAACAACTTTTAAAAAATACAATTTTTTGGCTAATATTATCTGTGACAGTTTACCTTAATGAACTTTTTTCTCCTTGTAAAATTATTAAAAAAAAGCGACACCAAAAAGAGACAAAACACATATATCTATAGGATTTAGCCTACGAGAGAATGAGATAGATTAATCGGTCTCCTCTTTGTGCGGTGCTTCGTAGCCTCCCCACTCTTGTCTACTTTAGTCTTCTGAAGGCTTAACTTCTATCGCATGTGAACTGTACAATTTTTTGTCCATAATCCACATAATTTTTACATTTAATATACACTGTGCTTTTTCTTTTAAATATAATTTTGGTATTTTCATCGTGTAAGTAAACACTGTTTTTGTATGTGTGGTGCTAATTTTCTTTTACAGGTGTCCAGGCGACTTCGAATCCAACTGCCCCACTCTCAACAAATACCATTTCCACCTGTCTTTCGAGAACACCAACTGCGACCAGTATTTCACCGAGAACGTGTTCTGGAATGGCTACGGAAAGGGAGCCATCCCCGTCATCCTGGGACCGAAGACCTCCTGCTCCAGATATACTTTACCACCGGAATCCTTCATCAACACGTGGGACTACGCCAGACCGGTCGATTTGGCCAGATACATTCTGTTCTTGAACGCCACCTGGAGTGATGAATTCTTCAAATTCCACGATTGGAGAAGACACCTTTCTGTTAATAATGAACATGGCTACTTCGGATCTAATTCATACCACTACTGCAGGCTCTGTCAGGCTTTGAATTATAATGATGAACAGCCTAAAGTCATTGACGATCCGTCTGATTTTCTTGATCCAGATAAAAACTGTTTTCAGATTGGAAACTGAGACGTTGATATTGAGAAACAGTGATTTGAATAAATTATTTTAGACATTATTTGCGGAAATACTAAGAGAGAAAGAATGATGATCATAGACAGTACTAAGACTAATCTGCGTTTCGTGAATAATTTTATAGATCTTCAAGCTTTCTGAAAGTCAAATTCTTGGTCTTTAACAGAAAGCCTTTATATATTATCAATAGAAGATTTACTACCTGTGGTGATGACTTTTTCAAAAAAGTTTTGGACTTAAAATAAACCGCAGCAGAGTTTAAAAGGAAATTAATAAAGCTGTTACTAATCAGATAAATCGTGAGCTAGATATGGATCTTTGAAATATGCACCAAACGGTCAAAAAAACAGACAAGACCTTATTGCATTTTCCATTTTCCATTTTTTTTTCTGTACGTTTTATTGTAGAAATGTCAGATTTGTAGGATGTTATATAGTTGTTTCGTCGTCAGATCCGATTGTATTTGTTCAAATTATGTATCCAACTTAACGAGATTGCATTTAATATTGATAAGCTGTGGTGTGCATCTATCCACTGTTTAGAGTAGGAGAAGGCGGGGTAATTACGCATACCTAAAGGAGTTTTGAAATAAATCCAAAGATACGGGATATTGGATAAATTTAATAAGTACTTCTGAAAGGTTCATTAATATACGTTAGACTATTATAATCACCGTTAATAATTTATCTTTTTATAATCAACTCTTTAAACAAATCCTTTAGTATTCGTGTTTACCCGACACTGGTCGGGCAATCACGGACACCTGGTGGGGTAATTGCGATCGTTCGCTATTGACCCTGACTAGCCTAAGAATGAGATCGCATATGACAGATTAGTCACAATTTAACTTAAATTTGAGATCAGTGTGTGCGGCAAAAATTCCCACCAAAGTAGGTAGGTAGCCAAAGAAATCCATCCACCAGCCCATCTGTACATTTTCTTGTGCCCAGTTTTCACAATTATAGCACTCGATCCAATCGTCACCAAGCGGGCCGTCTCTGTATTTTTCAATACAAAAAGTGCGATAATAATCTATATTTTCTTTCGTTCTCTTTTGTGTCTTTCTTTTCTTCACATTGTCATTATCAGAGCAAAAATCTTAAATATTTTTAAAATTTATTACAGCCTTTTTATTAATTTCCCTTTTTGTCAGTCTCTTGTTTTGTTTTGCTTCTTCACCTTTTCAGTTTTCATTCTTTGTAATGTGTTTCTTATTATTTGTTTTCGGTCAGCTTCTTTCTTTTGTTTTGCAATTTTTTTATGATACTTTGCTTCCAGTTCATCTTTGATAGATGTGCTAATCAAAATAATCGAATGTTTCTTTTTTATGTTGCGCTTAGTAGTCTTATAGGTAATAATAGGTAAGTTTACAATATCAGATAGTGCAATAGTCACTAGTTTTTCAGGAGTTTGTGCTTCAGGATCAGGTCCATCAAGAGCAGGTACAGAGGCATGTATGTCATTATCTAGTACAAACGCTGGTACTTCAAGGGCAGGTACAAGAGCTTGTGCTTCGGCAGCTTGTAGGTCAGGAACGTGTACTATAAAATCTTGTGCAGGGGGAGTTAGTGAGTAACTTAACTTTTATTCTTACGTTATCGTAAAAACAATTGGTGATAAATATAGTGCCATTGTTTGATGGAGGATTGATATCTCTAGTGTCAGTGTATTCCGCCGTAGGTACTTACTACAGGGTCTTTCAACTTTCAATAGGAACGCTTGATTTTAAAATGAAAATAAAACAAGTTGTGAGTGAGATATCCACTCCATTTTTATTAATTTGAAAATATATTTAATGGCAATAAGTGTGGAATATAATGTCGTTCAAATGTCCGCCATGGTTTTACTTGGTGGCACATATTCGGGAAGTCAATTTTTCAATGACTTTGTCGCAGAAATTCAATTTGGAAAGCGGATATGGGTACCGCCGCCCCGAAATCCATTTATTGGATAACCAAAGCCTCTACCATAGGTCACTCCAAGTGGTTCGCTACGTTTGGTGACTTAGCAGGGGTTCCCGGATCCATGGGGTGAGGTTTTTCGGGGTCTTGACGGCGGATGCGTCTACCCACCAGCTGCATGGCAGGCCGAATCGGGAGAGAATGGTTGAGGGAGTCCCTTTGACTTATCCAGCTGTAATCTCTCGGAAGATCACCTTGCACTGCAGTGGGAGGGATGGATTCATACGTCCGTTACTTCTGGACACATTGATCTCCAGACCTCTACCCACCCACAGTACGCACCCACGTTTTCGTTGTGTTTACCCACCTACCCACCCACGTTTTCGTTGTGTTTTTTTATACTTTCTTATGTCGTTTGTTACATTTCAAAGTAAATTAATTTTCTTTGGTGAAAAAATATTAGGTGTCATTGTTTCAACGAATAAGATTCTACAAATTATTCCACAGTCGGGGATTTTTAGCCGTTTTTTGGTAATTTGTCTTTCTCGTGGTCCGTACGAATGTATCTCTTCCGCTTTATATTTTTAAATAAAGACTACCTGAAACATGGATATTTTTTGGCTATATTTAGCAGAGTCTTTGACCCTACATTGTAACTGAGTCTTACAGTGCTAGCATCTCCAGCTCTTGCCAAATATCGCGGTGATCTATATCCACAACATCATATCACTTGGAAGATATGAAGTTGTGGACATTGATATTATAGATGGTTTCTATTTCTTGCATATCATCGGTGCGTCGGCGAGTTTTGGTAAAGTCGCGGAGACGATTCTGTTAAAAATTTGTAACATCAAGGCTTCGGAAATTCACATGGTATTTGAAAGATATTTTTCTGCCTCGATCCCAGACATGGCAGCAGGGCCATTTTGTGTTCCCCTATGAATGACATGACGATTTATATGTATGAACTTTGGGAGACCTATGATTACAGGTTTAATGTCGTGGGCGCCTAGACTAAACGTTATATTCTGTACTCATTGCTATAACATATACTTTAAAAAAATAATAAAAAAATGAGTGGATATCTCACACACAACTTGTTTTATTTCCATTTTAAAATTGAGAGTCACATTGAAAGACCGTGTATATCCATTTGTACTTGTTATGCGTATTATGTATGTTCCTAATTAAATAGATTTTGGACATTTAAAAAATTACGTTTTTATTTAAAAATTTTAAACTAATTTTTAATCCTCTGAAAAAAAAGACCTTATGAATTTACTTACATATTTCAGTCCCCAAATTTGTTGAAACAAAGCTTGTAGCGAAAAATGAGTAAGATTAGAAATTTATCGTAAAATGTGTCATATTAGTATGCTTTAATACAGGCATGGGCAATCTTTTCTAGGTCTGGGACCAAATTATCATTCTGTTTTCGAGTCAACGGCCGGATGCTTTGCGTGGATAGAATTTTGGGCAGGGCGATGTTTGTAAGCTATACAATATGATGAGCCAATCAGATTAGCAAGAACTGTACAATTTTAGCACTATAAATGAGGCGGTACATCATTTTTATGCTTGTGTTTACAATATTTTTGGTGCCTGTTTCCCCAGAAAACCTTCCAGGGTGGTCTTTGTTATCCGAAATGGTTCTGTCAAGATACCATCGTCGGCATTAGGATGAAACATCCTCTTTGTAAAAAATGGAAGGTTACTGGCTGTCGGAGTTTTGTTCAGTGTGCAAAGAGTGCAGTGCGCAATATTTTTTTTTAATTTTTTTTTTTTAATTTTCTACAATAAGCAATAAAATCATATCCGAAAAGATGTTCATAAGTAGGAGAGTTTGCACTTGAAAGTGTTTTTTTATAGACTTGTTACTTTATTTTTTTCTAGGCTTATTTTTTTTATTTTTATTTTTTTATTTTATTTTTTTTTTTTATTTATTATGAATCATAAATAGATACATGTATTTTAAAATGATTCTATATAATAATTAGTAACATAATATATATATTTGATGTACCCCCATAAATAAGCAGGGCTTGTGTGTATGGGGGGGGGGGTGTATATTCACACTGCTTTCCAATCATATGTAAATTCCATTGAACACGATATCAAGCATGATTCCAACATGTTTTGGGACTACGTCAAATCACTAAGGAAAGATGGTGGTATTCAAGACACCAAGACGCATCGTGATCGGGAAGTTCGTGGAGTAGATGTTGCTAACGCTTTTGCAACATACTTCCAATCCGTGTATAGTAATGAGTCTCCATTACTAAATACTATCTGCACCGGCTAAAATTTTCGAATCGATTATTCATAAATACACACTGCCACAAGTGGAGCCGTTCTTAATTTCAGAATAGCACAGATTTAAAAAGGTCGATCTACAGAAATCAACTTATTGGTGTTTACTAATTCGTTAGATAAAGGCCATCAGGTATATTGCTAATATAACGACTTTTCAAAGGCCTTCGATAATGTTAATCACGACGTCTTACTCATTAACTGGCTGAAAAAGGATTCTCCATGAGACTACTCACCTTTTTTGCTAGCTATCTTGCAGACAGAAAACAGTTTGTGTATCATGGACTATTCCAATCTATTCTATTTTTTGTACGATCAGGAGTACCCCTAGGTTCTAATTTAGGCCCACTACTTTTTTCAATATTTATTAACGATATTTCAGAAGTAATTCTGCACTTCTAGGTTTCTTATTTTTGTTGATGACCTAAAGCTATTCTTAGAAGTACTAACCCCAGAAGACTGCAAACGACTCCAATCAGATATTGATAGAATTATTGACTGGAGCAAAAGAAATCGGATTGAGTTCAATATACCTAAATGTTTGTATTGTCATTCTCTAGGGCGTGTCATACCTGGTATTACCGGTATATGATGGACGCCCGAAGTCTAAAACATGTCTCTACCATGAAAGATCTTGGAATCATGTTTGATAGTAGGCTGACATTTCATACTCATATTCAGATGGCTTGTAGCACTTCATTGAGAATGCTGAGCTTTGTTCTGTTACTGCAAGGAATTTTAGAGACACCTTATATCTTATAATTTTATTCAATTCCTTAGTAAGGAGTAAACTTGAAAGTGGGAGGGTAATTTGGAGTACACACCAAGTAAAATATTCCCTCGAGGAGAGGAGTTCGGAAGAAATTTCTTTTTTTAGAGACACCCGGGTTCTCATAATTTTATTCAATTTTTTAATAAGGAGTAAACTTGAAAGTGGGAGGGTAATTTGGAGTCCACAGCAAGTAAAATATTCCCTCGTGGAGAGGAGTTCGAAAGAAATTTCTAAGATTTCTATACATGAGGGAGTATCGCTATTATCAATGGCTCTATCTTACCGACTTTCTTTTGGGTACGCTCGGAATGAACCATCTACGGGTCAGAAGGGATTTACACATTTCTTCTTCTCTCGGTACGAATCCCTTGGCGTGGAAACGAAGAAGTCAACAAAAGCTGCTCCACTTACACCTGACGGCAGTCTGTCTAGAGACCTTACCCTGGGACCGTCCAGTAACTACTTACCTTTCAACTGCTACCAACGCGTGAGGCGGGTATGGGTACCGCCACCCCGGGAACCAATTATTGGATGACCAAAGCTCCTACCATAGTGGTTCTTTACGTCGGATGCATTTGCCCTCCTAATACGTCGTGGGCCGGTTCGAGAGAGACTGGCTGAGGGGGACGTTTCTACTGCGGTGATGAGTAGTTAGGTGTCAATACTCATTTGCCATCTGTCGATTCGAAAGAAAAAGTAGGATCGGTAATAAAACCGGGGCCACAACCCTCGGATCGGACGGCCTGTGCGAAAGGGCGTGGCGTATTTTTATTACCGATCCAGTTTTCGAATTAGTTGTGTGTGGGCTTCCATAACAAATGTATAGCGCGAAGGCCTTCCGGTAGTCTTATCAGACAATCGGATGAAAAAATCGGATGTGTGTGGCCGGGCTAAGAGATAAAACCGAAATTAATTTATTGGTTACAAATTTAATATGAAGAATTTATATTTTATTTTTAGTACATTATTTTTTCAGTTCCTCTCTCAGTTGACTGCCTCGCCTATAATCAAGCTCTTTTCCATGGGAAATGTGCAGTCACTGCTTGCCACCGACGTCGTCTGCTTGTATGCTGTGTATTCCTAGTTTGGGAGGAAAATAACTTAAAATCTTTTAATTTTGAATTAAATATAGTGCCACAAAATAAATTTGCTCCATTTGAAGAACTTAAAATCTGTTTATATCTTGACTTGATGAAATATTTGGTAAATGTTTAGTTCCTTTATCTGTATACATAAAAATCTAAATATGCTTGCTTGCTGAGTATATGAGATGCTAAACCATTCATCCGATGGCGACGAAAGTTTGGGGATATGATGTGCGCATTTTGGGATTTGATGCCCGCGATGGTTTGTTATACATAATAGTGAGTTCTGACATCATGAAAAAATAATAATGTATAACAGTCTTTATAAATAAAACAGTGTAGTCATGCCACCACAACAAGAAAAGTAAAAACAAGAGTATAACAGAAATATAAAGCAATCGGGCGTAGGCAATAATAAAATTGAGATGGAGGAGTGACCGTAGAGAGACAAGAGCAATACGTTTGGCACTTTACAAATTTTTTAAAGCCTTCAAAATTATCGCTGTTCGACACCAGATCGGTGGGCACCACACCGGTCGGCATACCACACCAGTCGGCATACCACACCGGTCTTGTAATCCCTCTCAAACCATCCAACATTTCCTCTCTGGCATCCTTCATCAACTCGCAATGCCACAGAATGTGCTCGGCTGTGAAATGCACTAAGAGAAAAAAAAAAGTTTTTACGGGTTCTCTATGGTTTTTTTAACATTAGCTCTACACAGGGGACTCTGAGGAAAAAATCTCTCAAGGCCTGTGTCATCTTTGGGGATGCTGTGTGGAGGGTTTTTTAGGGAAATAAAGGAGAGGAAGTTCTGGAAAGGAAAAGGTATGAGGGGTGGGTAGTAATCTGGGGGCAATGGGTCCAGGAGTGATGGACGAATGAATTCATCCCTTCCACTGCGGTGCAAGGCGATGGGCCGAGAGAGTCTGACTGGAGAGATCTAGGTCAGGTGTCTGTCAACCAGTCTCTCGCGATCGAGCCCGCTATGCAGTAGGTGGGCAAACGCATTCTCCGCCTGCTAAGTCACCAAACATAGCGTACCACTGGGGTGACCAATGGCAGAGGTGTTATCCAATAAATGGATCTCGGGGCGACAGTACCCTTACTCGCTTTCCAAATTGAAAATGTCATGTAGTTTCACCAGTTTCCCGCTTCTACTACGAGTTTCCGGACACCGTGTATTTTTAAGATAGTATGGAGTATAATCCCTGACCTTCTCGAATAAAAGTACAAAGATTTTAAAAAGCGTTATTTCTCCTTTAAAAATCTTTCGCATTTGTTCCTTATATTAAAACCATATCTTAAACTCTTAACAAACATCAGGATTATTTGTGAAACATGTCAGGAAAAGATAGGTACGAGGCTATAAAAATAATTCAGTTTCGAATGAGTAATTTTTAATTCACTCTGAAAAATAATCAACTTTAAGTAACTTTTTGGTTTAATCCACAGTCTTATCTGTCTTAATCTGTAAATTATCGGAAATTAGTTGTTGAAACCTCCAAACCTTCAATCAGAATACCAAACCAAAATGAAAAATTAATTTTGTAATCGAAAGGTGTATCAGATGTCCAGCACGGATGTGAGCTACTTTATTTATTTACGCTTTAAATTACAAGGTAAAGGCCATTAAAGATTTTAGTGTTTCATGATTTAGAGGCAACTAGGGCAATTATTTATGAGTAAATGAAAACCAAAAAAAAAATTATTTTACTTTGCTTATTTTGAAAATACAATGAAAAATAAAATAAAAAATAAAACACATTTAAAAATGCATTTTTGGGTAGTAATTTAAATATATAATAACAAATTTTTGTTCCGCCGTAAATAGGCAATTTGTATTTTAACTTCACACCCATAAAAATGATTTTTTTAATGAATTTTTATTTTATATTTCATCATATTTTTAAGATAAATAAAGTAACATTATTTTTTATTGTTTTTCATTTACTCACACATAATTGCCCAATTTGCCTCTAAAATCATGAAACATTAGAATCTTTAATGGCCTATATTTTATAATTTATAGCAAAAATAAATTAAATAGCTCATATCCGTAGTAGATATTTGATAAAACTTTTGATTAAAAAAATATTTTTTCAGTTTGGTTGGGTATTTTGATCTCAAATCCAGAATTAAGATTTGTATGAAACGGACCAAAATGGGCCGCGCAAATGTTCCTCTTAATACTGTTTAACAATGCATACTTTATACTTTTTACTTCATACTTTGTACTTTGTACTTTATACTACACATTTCATACTTCATATTTCATACTCATACTTCATACTTCACACTTTATACTTCATACATCACACTTTACAATTTATACTTCATACTTCACACTTTACACTTTTAACGCTTTACACCGGTGCCACATACAGCTATAAAAGATATGGCTTGGCTATGGTGTGGCACAGGTCTTATGCTTTATACTTCTTACTTTTCACTTACTACGTATTACTTAGACACCTAATTTTTTCCCTTTTTTACTTTTAAATTTACATTTATAATTTTAAATTCTTTATGTTGTAGTACAATTTATATGTTAATGGCACACGCTGTGCCGTATCTGTGGATATAAATAAATGGATAACATTGGTTTTAATACACGTGCCGTTTGATAATAATTCGTCATTTTTGAAAATGGGTACAGTTTTCTTCCAGCGATATCTACGATTCAATTGTTGGTACATGTGGCCGATACCATTGTCCATCAGACAAAAAACATGTTTTACTTTATCCAAAATAAATATTTACAATGAAAAGCAAATGTAACAGATGAAAAGTTACTATGGAAGGTGAGAAAATTACAGTTTTAACACCGACTTGGTCGGCTGATAGATACATTTTTAGGACCGCGAGTGCTAATCATGTTACAATTATAAAAAAAGATAAAAATTTAAGCCAGTTCAAATAAAGACATGTTCAAATTTAGAGTTATTATTTAAACGTATTCAATTTGGTGTGGTTTCTTTTAAAATAAGCTCCAAAATGCTTCGATTAAAACGGATGTTTATTCTATTTAGTATTCTCGCGGTGGTAGTGACGTTTTACCTATTTATCTACTCGGATAAAGTGTGTTTTGACAAATATCTACAAAAAGCTGAAATTGATGATGTCTCGATAGACGATCTGATGAGAATTGATGAAAGAAATCACACAAAGTGGATAGAAGATTTTTTCGAACAAAGAAAGGTGCGTGATTTTTTATAAATATTTTTTAAATCATGGCATATTTCCATGTAAACTTTTTAATATTTCCATGTAAAGTATATTTAAACTATTCACCTTGGGAACTTACCTACTATTTTTCATGTACTTGTTTTAATAAATTGTTCTCTAGACTTTATGTCCGGGTTAAATCTTCCCCACAGGAAAAATTTAACCCTTCCACACACTTTTCCACAAATGATCATCTAGTCAATCCACGCGATGTAAATTTTTTTAAAGTTTCTTTATTCTTTGAATTGTTTGTTACATGAATCGGAGATTTTTCGACCACCATACTAGGCACATGCCCGTGTTGTGGTGGTCGATAATAATTGCATTGTATAAGTATAATAAATTCAAAACTATACAAGAACAACACGTCAACCTACCAGAGACCATATGGGAAAATACTTCACCGACTCCAGATATTTTCATATCAGAGGGTTCGGCTCAATAGAACTCCTAACTGAACCGATAAATTATTATTATTTAACATTTTTATAAATTTATCATTGTATTTGGATTATGTTATGTCCATAGGTTACTATAATATAATCCAACGTCAAAAATATATCTCTGTTTAAATAATGACAATTGACTCGATTTCTTATTATTTCTCGATCAGTTATGTACAAAGGTGATATATCCGTAAGGCCTTAGCTAAAACACTTAAAAAAAAAATTTTTGAAACACTTGTCTCTGTAGACCATAGATTCTCAACCTTTTTTTGCCCACCGCCCCCTTTGAGATTTTTTTTGTAGCGGTCCCCAACTGCTTTTACATACCATCTGTCTTGTGAATCTGAAACAGCTATTATCATGATTATACTTGACACAACGGGGGGGGGGGGGGGGGGGGAATAAAATTATAATAATATCAAACAGTCCCTTTATGTAGATTTGAGACATACATCAAATAATACTGTCAATTCTCGCAGGATTGCAAAAATTCCGTCATTTAATAAAAAAACTTGTTATAATTTAATAACCACAAACAATTCTTTTATTAACTTCATTTGTATTTATATATGAGACATTTCACGTGAATTCGGAAGTTTTAACTTTTTAATTCACAATAAAAAAATAAAAAATCATATTAACCAATTTAATGTAGTTCTGAATGTAATACAATATTTCAGTTCAATTTTCATCCACTTCCTGAACTATCGAAATACGCAAAATTTTGCACACGTGATAAAAATGATTACAATACACCATTGACCTAGTATACCCGGTCGAAGCAATACACACAATAAAAAAAAATTAACCAATATTAAAGTTTACTCTGCTTTATTAGTACGTGATTAGCGTGTTTTGTTTATCTTTTTAGGCCATATTTTTTACTTTCCAACGCCCCCCTGGGCCATCTCAACGCCCCCCAATTTTCTTTGGGTCTTCTACCACCCCCCTGAAGATCTCAAACGCCCAAAAGGGGGCGTTATCGCCCACGTTGAGAACCACTGCTGTAGACTGATTTATCCAATACCAACTTATCCACAACTTTTGCTTTTAACCTATTTAGAAAAATACAGATAAGGTTTTTTTTAACATTAGCTCCACACAGGAGGCCCTGAGGAAAATAATTTCCCACAGGATGTCATCTTTGGGGATGCTATGTGGAGGGTTTTTTAAGGGAAGGAAGAAGAGGAAGTTCTGGGAAGGAAATGGATATGAGGGTGGGTAGGAATCTGGTCGTCAGTGTTTCCAGGAGCGACGGACGAATGAATCTATCCCTTCAACTGCGGTGCAAGGCGATAGGCCGAGGGATTCTGGCTGGAGAGGCCAAAACCAGTCTCTCTCGATCAGGCTCGCCACGCAGCAGGTGGGCAGACACATCGGCCGCCAAGACCTTGACAAACCTCACCCCATGAACCCAGGTTGAACTCAATCTTCAAACACATGTGGTTGTATAGGGTGTCCCGTGGCAGATTACTAACTTGTAAATGAAATAAATATACATTGTAAGCGAAAAAAAACTATGTATTTATTATCAAATTAAACATAATAAATGCGGATTTCATTTTTTTTTTAATTATACCGTCTAAATGTTTTCCCTCACGGCGTACACACTCACGGACTCTTTTAATAGTATTCCGAGCGACTTTCTCAAATATTGGGAAATAGCGCTCACTTCTCGCGCGATATTTTCTTTTAATTCCGATATTTCCTTTGGACTTCTATCGAACACTATAGCTTTAAGATATACCCACGGAAAAAAAGTCCATGGGGGTGAGATCCGGCGATCTGGGTGGCCACATGATGTCACCAATTCGACTCATCGGTTTTTTAGGGAACTGTTCGCGTAGGAGGCTTATGGTGGCTCTCGCCGCGTGAGGTGTGACGCCATCTTGTTGAAACCACTGTGAACTGTAAAAATGGTGCTTTTGGCATAAAATAATCGCTTATCATGCGGTGGTAACAATCGCCATCTACAGTTAAGGTTGCTCCACGATAATTTTTGAAGAAAAATGGTCCAATGGTTATTCGTGGATAGAGAAGCCCAGACGGTTACTTTTAGGTTGTGCAGAACGTGTTGATGCTTTGTTTGCCGAAGGTTTGTCCTTTTGGTGCCCAATAGCGGCAGTTTTGCTTGTTGACATAACCATTTAAATCGTCGTCATAACCATTTAATTCGTCGCTGAACCAAAACTTCGGAATCGTCGGCTTTAAAACACGCTTCTACTGCGAACGCGCGACGCTCACTAGTTACAGCGACATCGTGATTAAACAATCCGCACGAATGCCGAGCGGCCTTCAGCCATTGCAGAAGACACCAAGTACCTTGACGAATTCTTCGGTGCCAGAAAGGTATATCTTATCTTTCTTATATACATGTATATAAAAAAATGAATGTATATTTGCTTGCTTTCTTGCTTGCTTGCATGTATATATGCATGTGTTTCTTATGCGTTGCAAAATCATGTATCCGATTGCGATGGATCTTTGGGGATTTGATGTGCGCACGCCCGCGATGGCGTAACGAAATTATTTCCTACGGTATTCATCTGATTGGGATGAAACTTAAAGAGTTGTTGTACGCACACCCGCGATGGTTTCTATATTGAAATTATTTCATAAAGTATTCATCCGATTTTTTTACATTAGCTCCACACAGGAGGCTTTGAGGAAAATAATTTCCTTCAGGGCCTACGTCATCTGAGGGGATGCTGTGAGGAGGGTCTTTTTAAGGAAGGGGAGGATCGGAAGTTCTGGGAAGGAAAGGTATGAGGGGTGGGAAGGGATCTGGAGGTCAAAGTGTGTAGGAGTGACGGACGTATGAATCCATCCCTCCAACTGCGGTGCAAGGGTCGAGAGAATCCGGCTGGAAAAGTTAAAAGGACTCCCTCATCCAGTCTCTCTGGATCCGGCCCGCCATGCAGCAGGTGGGCAGACGCATCCACCGCCAAGACCTAAACAAACCTCACCTCATGAAACCGGACACCACTGCTAAATCACCAAACGTAGCGAATCACTTGGGGAGACCTATGGTAGAGGTGTTGGTCATCCAATAAATGGTTCCCGGGGCGGCGGTACCCATACCCGCCTTCCAAATTAATTGCGGTGAATCTTTGGCGAGTTGTGAGCACGTCCGCGAAGGTTTCTATATACACTGATGAGCTCTGGCATTATGAAATTTGTATAAAAATTGTAATAAGTGGCACACGAGCTGTTTGAAAACTGAATGTACCGAGACAGAATATATGGAATGCGCGAGGGAGAGGGGAACTTGGAAAGGGGAAGCGGGAGAGGGGAGTAGGGAGAGGGAAGGCGAAGAAAGCGGAGTGGGAACACTTGTGGGGAAGGGGACGCGGGAGAGGAAGGGGAGAGGACGAATGGGAAAGGACACGCAGGGAGAAAAAATTTCTTTAAGTGGCATTGCAACGCATGCCGGGAACTCGCTAGTAACTTATATATGTATATATCGTGTGTATTCATTTATATAAATATTAAGTATTTTACTAATATTATGTATATATTTTCTAACGTCACAAATCGATAATAACGCATTAAATAATAGGGTTTGATTGAGGTACAAAATGCATATTTTATTTCCCTTATATTTTTAAATTGAAAGCATATTTTTGTGTAACTTTTGCCCTTTTTTTAGCAATTTAACCTCTCGATGGAAGGAAAATATCTCTACCTTAATGAACCGCCACCGGAAAAGCGATCTAAGAAGTATAAAATCCTAGTCTGGAAGTTTGGAAAGATGTTGGAGAGACGTCACCTGTACTATTTCCACCAAGTCAGGTAATTTTTGAAGCGAAACTTCTTTAGCCGTTGTGTTTTGAAATTCGAATGAAATGGAAATGACGCATTACAGTACCTACGAAGCGTCAAACTGGGCTAATTGGCTGCTTTGATTATGAACACTTTTCAAGGCTTTTATAAAAAAAAATCTTTATTATAAAGTCGGTTGAGATTGTTTTAGTGAAGTTTCGCTTCTACCGCGTGAGAACTGCAATCGATTTTTTTTTTTGCTTTCTTATAAAGTATTTCTGTCAGTTCTTAGTTTTAAAGTTTTATCTAGCATGTTGTTAACCAATGCCGTATTTTCTTATTAAGTATTTCTGTCAGTTCTTAGTTTTAAAGTTTTATCTAGAATGTTGTTAACCACTGCCGTATTTTCTTATTAAGTATTTCTGTCAGTTCTTAGATTTAAAGTTTTACCTAGCATGTTGTTAACCAATGCCGTATTTTCTTATTAAGTATTTCTGTGAGTTCTTAGTTTTAAAGTTTTACCTAGCATGTTGTTAACCACTGCCGTATTTTCTTATTAAGTATTTCTGTCAGTTCTTAGTTTTAAAGCTTTTTCTACCATGTTGTTAACCACTGCCGTATTTTCTTATAAAGTATTTCTGTCAGTTCTTGGTTTTAAAGTTTTATCTAGCATGTTGTTAACCACTGCTGTATGTTCGCGTTAGATTCGTATTTCGACAGGCGATAATGATTTGATTTTTTTCTTTGACAGATATTTCGTCTTCTAAAGCCATTGTCAACTGTTGTCAAAATTTATTTATTGAAAACCTATAGTATGGTATTAATTAAAGAAAAATAGGAAAATTTAACAATGTCCTATCCCTGTACCAACATTTCGCTACCAGAATGTGGTATTAATAATGGTTTGTTTTTAATTTTTTATAAGAAAAACTCTCTTTTTATAACTTTTGAAGGTTATTCCCATCAATGTAATATATCATTGAAGAAGAAGATAACAATAATAATCTGAACGCAAATACGGAAGAGAATGAGACACAAAAAACTAAAAAAAGATAATGGTCGCAACTGGGACTCGAACCCAGAATATCCCGTTTGGTTTGTTTTTTAGACCATTTTAACAAGTTACGGGAGTTGAATATTACATTTTGACAGTTTATTTATGCGCTTGCGTTTTACTAAGAAAAGTGTTTTCTGTTAGGATATCATTAATTTTGATTTTCATCAAAATATCTTATAAATAATAATGTGACATTTGTACGCCGCGTCTGTTTTGAGTTTGTGGAGTTTTTTTATGTTCCATATTCATAAAACGTTGCACTATTTTCTATTGTTGTGGGTGTAGAACAAGTTATGGACATAGAACAAACCGAAAGTATTATTTGAATAAGTTATTGACATAGAACAAACCGAAAGTATTATTTGAACAAGTTATTGACATAGAACAAACCGAAGCTATTATTTTATGTTCTATATTCACAAAACGTCGCACTATTTTCTATTGTTGTGGGTGTAGAACAAGTTATGGACATAGAACAAACCGAAAGTATTATCTGAACAAGTTATTGACATAGAACAAACCGAAAGTTTTATTTAAACAAGTTATTGACATAGAACAAACCGAAACTATTATTTTATGTTTTTTTTAATGAAAACAAATAACTTTGTGTACACCACTATTTAATTAACAATATCAACATGTTATTTGTTTTCATTAAATTAATAATGACGCCACAAAGTCAATTTGCGAATTTTGAAGAAATATTATTTTATGTTCTATATTCACAAAACGTCGCACTATTTTCTATTGTTGTGGGTGTAGAACAAGTTTTGGACATAGAACAAAACGAAAGTATTATTTGAACAAGTTATTGACATAAAACAAACCGAAACTAAAAAAGGATGTGGAACAAACCAATTCGGAATTAAAAAAGGATTGGAATTTTTTTGTGAATTATTAGTGTTGATTCGTTCTACATCCGGGTAAGGAACAAACCACCACAATACTTTTTTTTGGATTTTGTCAAAAAATCTATCAAACTTTTAAAAATCTTAAAAAAGTTTCTGCTTTTTTTACTGGATATATAATAAGCTAATACTAAACATCGTTAAAATTGGTCTGAAAACTAAGCAATATTTCGATTTCCCAAGTTAATAACAAAAGTATTTTACACTGTTCAGGCTTGCTAAAATGTATCCGTTTAAGAGTAATGTGTGTGTTATTGTCACAACCAGACATAAACCTTTCGCCAATTGCTCCGTGGACAACTGCTTTCTGGACTACGAGGAGAGTTCGGCAGCAGACGCGGATGCTGTGGTAGTTTTGCTCCATCGTCTCAACGGAACCGCCAGTCTGCCCAATGTGACCAGGCCTGCTGGGCAACGCTGGGTCTTCCTCAACGACGAGAGTCCCTACAACGCCTTCAGTCAGGGACATGCCAAGTGGACTGATCTGGATGGACTGTTCAACTGGTCAATGACTTTCAAGTGAGTTCAGATGATAAAAACACATACAAATTTTAGGTACCTATTTAGAAAATATAATTTCACTTATACCTACAAATTTATAATTAGTCGACTTTCGAGTCTCCTCTCCTGAAAATCTGAATATTTTTTTTTATTTTTAAACGAAAGTAAAAATCCTCAGGCTTTCAAAAATCTGACATTATTGCTTTGAGTAACTGTCGAAATCCTTCTCCACTATTTTTAGTAGAGGAGATGAACCGAATACTGAATGGCTTAGGTAAAAAAATCGGATTAATTTTAATTGAATCGTTTATAAAGTATTACACATTGAAATCTTTGGAAATATAGTTATGGAACTTAAGATGTCAACGAAATATAAAAAAAAAAACATTCAAACGTCTTCATTTTAAATGAAAAGTAAAACAAAAGGAAAAATCAATATTCAAGAAAGTGCTCCTATTATGGGATACACTGATTTTTTTAAATTTTCCATGCAATAATCACATAAAAATCAACATTTTCGGCTCCCGAAAATGGCGCCAATGGTGTCAGGCAATTTATTTTGATTATTAATTGTTTTTGTGTTTAATTCGTAGAACTCCATTTAATTTTTTAATTATATTTAATTAAAATTAAATTTGATGGTTTTATTATCAAGTTCTGCAAGTATTTTATTATGTATTTTAGTTACCTACAGCTGTTTCGGTTTTCAAATGTAACGGTTATTAACAAAGTAAGGAAAATTATTTATTCCCCACTACTTAATATATTTACAAAACTCAAAAATATAAAGCAATAACGTCATCATAAAACAATTAAGAGAGCCTTAACACTTAGTTGGGGAAACAGATTCCGAAATTCCGAACCCTACATAATACAATCTCAATTGGTGTATCAGCAAATTGGTTTAACCGGTAATAAATCAATGTAGACACCTTCGAAAATTTACATTTAAAATCTTATAAATAAGTCGCCTAACAGTGGATTTAGTCACCGTTTGAAAATGGTCTTGAAAACCGAAACAGCTGTAACTAAAATACGTACTAAAATACTTGCAGAACTTCATAACAAAACTATCAAATTTAATTTTAATTAAATATAAAAAAAATTAAATGGAGTTCTACGAATTAAACACAAAAACAATTAATAAATTAATGTTTTCTAGAAAGTACGTCTGTAAGTATGTCAACAGCGTTATTAATGATATTTAATAAAAAAAATTTGGTTGTCTGTAAATTCGGTTTACGGACGATAATTTTACGCGATAACGTCACGAGCCGAACGCTTAAGCCGAACGCTTAGGCCGATCGTGCCTCTATCGCTTGTTCCGCGCTCTCACAGCGTGACAATGAGTCATGCTTTTTCGCAAATACTATATATTATTTTAACCGCTTGAATGGCAGGAGACCATATTTGTCCCAGCTCACATGCGTCACATATAAATCGCCGTAACTCCCTTCTTATCAAAGTGAGAATTATGTTTCAAACTGTGTTAGAAAGGCAAAATACCACGCTCTGTAGTCTAATCTAAAAAATAACGATCATAAAAGTAAAATGTACACCTTTATGAAACCAAAGTTTTGAATTGCAATTTGAAATAAAAAATTGAAACTTTGATAATTTTTCAATAATTATTTTTATATGAAAAGACAAAAAAGTGAGGTGACAATAACATTTGAAATACATTTGCCTAATAAAATATTTAGGTGTTGTTATTTTTTTTCGTTATCAGTAATTTTAGTTCCAAAAAACGTGAGGTGAGCCTTTTTTAAAAATTTTTTATATTTGCACGCAAAATTTTTATATTTTGAAAAATATGTGTTTATTTTAAATTATAAAATTTAAATGCCTACTCTATCACCTTTCAAAAACAGTTTTTTAATTTTGGAATATCATCAGAAATATTCCACTTATTTGCATTTTATTGTAAAGCGGAAATATTTTTCCCATCTGAAAAATACGCCGAAATTTTGAAGGGATGAATACATTGTGAAATAACACAAATTAATCAAATAAAATTTATTTGCCACGCCGAGTTTCGATCCCGCAACCTTCGGAATGCGAGTCAAGAGCCTTACCGCTGGACTAAGCCTGCCGTCAATAATAATAATATGTATCTCATGCGGAAACTTCACTGGTTTACGCAACCCAGTAAACATGTAATTTAAAAAAAAAATATATGTTGAACTGTTTGTTTCCTGATATGATAAAATGATTGGTTTGGAGTAAAATAACGCAGTCTTAGGCATAGAGAAGTGGAGGGAAACAACAGGAGATCTTCAGGAGTGGTGGCAAATAATGCAATAAATATCATTAAAAAATGGTTTGACGAAAATTTACTCTCTTTAAATGTTGAAAAAACTCATTTTCTACCTCTGAGCCTAACAGAGAATATTTCAAATATAAATGTAAATATTAAAGTTCACGACAGAATTTGCCTACTTAAAATCGCACCCTGTAACTCAAATTGTATACATATTAGTAGTAAAGAACAAATAAAATATCTCGGAATAATTATCGACAATAACATCAAATGGAAAAATCAAATAAACTCCACAGTAGACAAAATGAGGAAACTAATATATATATTTTTTAGGCTTAGATTTTAGACTATATCATTAAAAATATTAAAAGAAATTTACTTTGCACTTGCCCACTCTGTGCTACAATATGGAATCATAGCTTGGGGGGTGCATACAAATCATCCCTTCTCCCACTCGAAACAATTCAAAAAATTCTTATAAAAATTATCCCAAAAAAACCGTACTACCCAACAACAAACGTATTCCAAGAATTCCCTGTTCCCCCACTTACAAAACTATACGAAAAAATAGCACGACTTCAGCTACACAAAGATATCTTTAATAAAAATATTACCCCGCTGCAAAATATTAGCATAAGGAATACTTCTATTGGTGGACTAACTGTACCTCCCGTACGAACCACAACTGCACAGAATCACTATGTATATAAAGGAATAAAATTATTTAATCAACTACCTACCCGCTGATATACGAACAGAAAAAAATTACAACAAATTTAAAAAAAAATTAAATCTTATTTTGGTGGTACCACCATATTTTAATTTTCTCCTAGATATATTTTCGACTGTTTGTTATTCCTAATGTTTTATGTACATCCTATATACATTTCTTGTTTAATTACTCCTATGAACTTTTAAAATATGTTAAGTCTAAATCTCTTCACAAGTTAAACTCTTTAGTTTGTGATAAGGATCTTTTATTTTTTTTTAAATAATTCTTAAGTTATTAACAAGTTGTCCTCTCCTAAACTCAAGCATCTGCTTTCTTAGGAGAGTGTATAAAGTATGTAAGCTATATTATGTTATATTATGAAAATGTAAATGAAACCAATATTAATAAAAATAAAAATAAAAAAATATCTTGGAGGCAGCAAAGTCTCCCCAAGATTTGTAATGTCGATGATGCGTTGTATGATGTTAGAACATTTCTTTCTGCAGGGCAGAAGCTGATGTGCCCGTTCCGTACGGCCGTGTTATCCCCCGAGCGTCCCCTTTGCTCCTGGATGATTCATTGGATTTCCAGTCCAAATTTACCAGTCTTGTTCCACACGCGGTGAGGAAACGGAGGGACGTCCTCGCCGCGGTGCTGATGTCCAACTGCGGAAAGGATAATGATAGACTGAAATACCTGAAGGAGTTGCAGGAGCACATTAAGGTGGACTTCTACGGGCACTGCTCCCCGGATCCTGAATTAAAAATAGGGTGAGTAACGAAGAATGATTGATTTAAATCCAAGCAAAAGCCACTCAAAATCTAAATCGGCCCTCACGTTCACGCAAACTATATTTTTTTTTGTGTATTATAGACTGTGTGTCCATTTACAATACACATGTGACACAAACTACAAATTTATGGATAAATAATACAAACAGAAAAGAAAAATAGTAACATGTGATTTATACATATAGCGGGTAATTTGTGGCGCTTAAATGCTTCTTAAATTCTTCGAGGCTACTTTTAAATATGTCAATAGTTTTGGAAGCGTTATTTAATAGCACCATACCTCGTGTCATGCTATGCCGGGCCAGTACGTCCGTTCTGCTATGTGGTATACATAGAAGGTCGTGGTACCGTCCCTGACTGTAGTTGTGCGGCACAAACAACTTATAGCATTTCAGGAGGCACGGGCTATCTATCAAATTATTTATGATTTTGTACGCCGTTACTGCAAGGGCCCCATTCCTCCTCGACTGGAGACTTTGGCAACGCGTTTCTGTGAGCAGATCTTCATGATGCATGAATTGCGGGTACTCTCCATGCATTCTCATATACAGGTATCTCAGAAACTTTTTTTGGATCTGTTCCAATTTTTCAATGTATTTTTTCTGGTATGGGGCCCATACAGCAGAGGCGTACTCAATTTTAGATCTTATAATGCAATTATACATGGCCATCATTGCTTCAGGATTTGTAAACTGTTTGCACGATCTTATGACAAACCCTAGAAGTTTGTAGCATGATGTTATCAATTGCAATATATGGTCTGAAAATGTTAGTTTGGGATCAAAGACTACCCCTAAGTCCTTAATGGATTTTACTGGTAACAGTATATCTTTTTTAATGCTATATTCACTTTTATGGGGTTTCTCGAACGCGTATATGACATTGCGACACATATTTTTTGTATTAAAAAATAATTTATTTTCATCAGCCCATGAGGACATTGAATTTAAATCAATTTGTAATTTAACACCATCTTGCCCGTCACGAATCCTCTTAAGCAATTTCAAATCATCAGCAAAAAAGCAGGCAAGTGGACGCTTAAAAAAAAAAACATTAAAAAGTCACCAGAAACCAAAATTTCATTAACATTTTTGACTCCAAATAATATCAGGAAGCACCGGTTAAAGTAAGTCAAGGATTTCCCACGCTGAGTATAGATTTTCTCTGCTGTTTAAACCCGAATTTTTCCCCCGAATTAGAATTATCAGCTTATATCATATTAGTAATATGCCATTATATTCCCCAATTGACAAGGCTTTGAATAATTTTTTTTTTTTTTTTTTTTTAATCATTTATTCCAGATCTAATGATAATGAAAATTGAACAGTATCAGAGTCAAGTAAATGTCTCAAAATTAATGTTTTTAAGCCGCCGCTACCCGAATTTCTACCGTTTTCTTGAAATTTGAAGTTTTTAAGCTCTTAAAAAATTATGTTATTTTTGAAGAGAATATCTATACAATCCCCATGCCGAAACGCAAAGTATATGAAATTCCCTCAACAGAAAAAAATCGCAAAATATGCTGGAAAATTTTTTATTTTCAAGCCTGTCTCTATTATTTAACAAGTTATATATATGAAAAAAAATCACAGTGTTTCTTTGAACGTTGTTTTAGACAACCCCTACGAGATTTTTTCTCTTTTCTAAACGAGTCGTGTTTTATTAAACATTTTCAGAATTTTCGCTTCAATTTTATCGTTTGAAATATTAGCGCGCTCTCTCCAACATACGTAATAACATATCTCTCCATCTTCTTCTTTTCGAGCTCGGGTCGGAGCCTTAAGCTAACGAACTTTATACCTACTTTACAAAACGGATTATTATTATTTTTTTATTATTTCTGTAACAGGTCATATGAATAGTAAATGAATGCAGTCGGTTTCTCAAAATTATATATTGTGATCAAAAACATCTGTCCGATCGCGCGATATGTTAAATATGACATAATTTGTCTCAATGCCAATGATATTTCATAAAAATATATTTCTTTAATTTGAACAGGTGTCCAGGATCTTACGGAAGCGATTGTCCCAAATTGGAAGAATATCTATTCTATTTGGCTTTTGAAAACTCAGCCTGTGACGAATACATCACTGAGAAAACGTACTGCCACGCTTACCGAAAAGGCAATATCCCCATCATCATGGGGAACCGAGCTGAACTTCTCAACATATTACTTCCACCCAACTCTTTCATCAATGCCTACGACTTTGAGAACCCCAAAGCCCTGGCTGAGAAGATGCTGTTCATCAATTCCACCATGGAGACCAGCTATCTGGGGTACCAGGATTGGAGAAGGACGCTGGAGGTGGTCAATGAACACGGATACTTCAATGCTCCGTCGCTCCACTATTGCAGACTGTGCGAAGCGTTAAATTACAATGATGAAAAACCAAAGGTCTACGGACTTGAAGACTTGGCGAAGTTTCTTAACCCTGCAACGAATTGTCAAAAACATACATCAATAAATACTTAATTAAAGAAATTCGTTGCATTTATTAATAAATGGTGATATTCAGCATTATAATCTTCATGTTTTAGGAACTATGTAGCCTGTAAAGACCTTCGCCCACGGAGAAACTGAAATGAAACCAGTTGTCAACGCAATTCGAAATTCGTGAGCGCTACCACGGCAACCTGTTAACAAGGCAACTGCCACACATGCAAAAGTGCTGGTGCGTTTGGTTTCATTCCATTTCAGTTTCTCCGTGAGCGAAGGCCAAATAACCTTACAAAAAAATTGTCGATTATTTAGAAGAGAGATTTTACCAATAATATTAAATTATTATTATTATGTTATTGTATCTCTGGTGTCATTTCTCAATCAAATGCCACAATTAACTGTTATATTCTTTTTCAAATTATTTCTAATATTTAACTATGATTTTATGACACGTTAACAGTGTTTATGGTGTATTTATACCGATGATATTTAATTAAGTAACAATACATTGAAATAGGTACTCGTGAAAACAGTTTTAATTGTTTAAACTGAAAATTAATTGCAATTATAACTTGCGTGTTTCAGGAACTCCAACCGGAAATGTGGCCAAATCCTCCAATACGACTCACGAGTATTGAGTCATCCAGGAATTTTATAGTCTTCCTCTGAATGACTGTCGATGAAGCTCTGTAAAAATTTCCTGTATGGTCTGGTGGTCTCCGTCTTATGTGCCACACCATCTCAACTGTCGTTCCACCCATGACACCCAGGCTACCATGATTCTGAATTTCTACCACTTTGATACGTGCCTCAAATATACTATTACGGTGTCCTGAAAGCCGTATTACAAAATTTTCGATCTGAGCATTTCGATTTTTGCCGGTAACTAAAGGGTTGACTAAAGGGTTAAAAAAAGCTTTTTAGATTGGAGGCTACGCTTCTTCGACGAATTTTAAAAGACATTTAACAGCTGATATTAACCCCCTGGCAATGTTTTTTTTTTCAAATGTGACCTAGAAACCTATAACTCTTTGGAAAGGGTGGTGAATTATGTATTTTTATCCTGATTTGGATTTGCAGCTTACGGCCTTTCCGAGCACTGTAAACTGAGATGCGTGTGTAGGGGAAATTTGCCAATAAGAACTTTTGATTAAACGGGTCAAATATATTTACAAGTAACGTTATATTTTATAATAAACTTGATACAAAATTAAAATCGTAACAACTAGAGGGTGACACGAGAGGGAATGTAAAACAGCCGAACTGAGCGGACGCGGGAACCGGAATGAATTTGCAATATCTTGCACAGGACCGGATTTACTCCGTACTCGATTTACTAGAAAAAAAATATAACACAAAATCGATTTCAAATTTACCAATTTCCCGCCTCTAACTACGAGTTTTCGGACACTGTGTACATTATTTTAAGATGTGATACACCTGAAATAACACAAACAAGTGCACATGGTTAAGAATGTACAGAACAAGTACAATTACTACCCATATCCAAATACATAACAGGTACTTTATCAAATAGCGTAAATTACAAAAGTGAAAATTAAACAATTTTTTTTTTTCTTCAAACATCGCAAATTCACTTTGTGGCGTCATTATTATTTAATGAAAACAAATAACTTTGTGTACACCACTATTTAATTAACAATATCAACATGTTTCGAAAGCTATGTTTTCTTCGTCATCATAATAAGTTAATAAAAAATAATTTAAGCAATAATTTTAGAAACAGGTTGATATTAATAAAGGTTTAAAAATTTTACACACTAACACAACGGGTATACAATTAGATAATTTAGAAATTTTAGAAATTAGGAAAAGGGTTAATAGTATATTAAATATTATAAATATCCAAACGTTTTTTAAAAATAGCCATCTTTTAAATTTATTTTCGTATTAATACTTATTTTTTAATAATTTATTTTGTTATTTAGACTTCCTGTTTTGTTTTAAAAGATTTTTTTATTATGTTAATGTAATTTTTTACCCATCCTATAATAATTTTTATATTTTATTTTATATAATTGTTTTTTATGATATTTTAAATAATTAATCACCTCTCCTTTCATTCATTAGTTAAATTATTAGCTCATAAAAGTTTATATGAACAAAGGCATAATGTTCCGTACTTTTACCAAAATCTCAAAATTCTCTCAGTAAGAACAATTCTGTGGTATAAAATTATGTTTCCGCATGTGAATAGCCCCATATACAAAAATAAATTGGACCACACTTACAATACTCGTTTTATACTAATCCATACTAATATTATAAATGCGAAACTGCTCGAGTTTGTTTATGACCTTTTCACGCATAACACAATATAAAAACTTTAATAATTCTTTCACCAATATAAAGCTAAATTATATGCGCAGACTACAGGTTGTATATGATGGTAAGCTCTGGCGTTATGAAATTATAAATATTAATATATTATATTTGTTATACGTTTTCTGTCGCTAACAGAAGCGAGTTTTTGCTAACGTCAGAAAAAAATCTTTTCCATGGAAACAATGTTTATATATTTTTGGGCTCTATGCTGGTAGGTACTCAGTCTACTGGTCAGCTACTACTGCAGAAAATTCAAATATTAGATTTCGTTTTTTTTTTGGACAAGCTTGGAATAAATGTCGGATGAGAGTTCCTATATTAAAAATATAATTCGTAACGATTATAAAGACTGAATGATAAATAGAGTATTTTTTTATTATATTAACGAACTTCCAAATATTTAAATAAAAATAAACATCTGAAATGTTTGTAAGCGCATAAATTCCGAACGAATGAACAAAATTGGATAAGTAATTCTTTTTTTCTTTGAGCTATAGCATTATGAAATTTAGGTGGTAGGCGAGATGTTTGAAAACTGAATGTAAGGGAATTAATATATGGAATGCGGGAGGGGTTGGGGGTGGGGTGGGGGGGGGGGGGGGAGATAATTGATAAGTGCAAGCGCTACAGTCATTTCCCGTAATACCATGCGAGCAAAGCCGCGGGGAAGAGCTAGTAATAAATAAATTAAACCTTGAAAAAAAATATATATATATATTTTGTCTCCGTTCTAATTTGTTTATAATAGTTTGTCTTTTGTTATTTTTCATTAACTTTTTATCCTGACGAAGAAAACATAGTTTTCGAAACATGTTGATATTGTTAATTAAATAGTGGTGCACACAAAGTTATTTGTTTTCATTAAATCAATATAGTTTTGATTATCCTGGATTGTTTTGGATTTTTTAAATTTATTGATAAACGAGAACCTGTAGCTTGAATGATCGATAAAACCTTATTTCAATACGATATTAACTAAATCCATCATCTACGGTCAGTTATCGACATTTGCGAACAGGGTCAACAATTCGGAAGAGATGTCTAGGCCGACGGTTGAAAAATTTTAGCCCGGCCTCCATAGTACCAGATAACTTTAAGTACACATTTATTTGGATAATTTGGTTCATTATGCAAAATTACTGGCTTATTGATGAACGGAGTTCAACTAACGAAGGTCTTAGAATTGAAAGAAATCGTATATGTGATCCACAGACTTAAATAATTCTACTGAGACGCGACCAATTTATTCAGTTCGATCTTTGAGACAACTTAAGTGGTTGACATATGACTAAAGACCTCGTTAACCAATTATTGTCTAAATTAATATTTTTTATATCAATGCATATATAGATTAACATTTCAAATCAACATTGCCAATTTATTATTATTTTTTCGTAATAATTTGGAATTTGACATTCGGAGTGTCGATTCATAGGAAATATCTTCAGTGTTGCCAGCATATATCGATTTCTTATTTATTCTCTGTAATTATCGGTTCGGCTGTCAATGGGGAAACCGTGCTCGGGACATTTGGGTGTACTGTTATAGAGCTCCTGACCTATAAATAAACATTTACAATAAGTTTTCTACGTTTTGTAACTAGTACCTAAAATAGTTACAGACCTTATCTTATCTATTTGTAGTACTATTACCGTGGTTTAAAGATTTATACTAAGAGATGATCCTAATAGATAAATACAGTGGGCACATACCGACATATCTATGAATAATACTATAATACCATTATTGAAACCGTTTTTAAGTAGATCAGTTTTAGAACCATAAATCATTAGACAAGTCTACAAACTTATCTGTCTAGTCGGGCGGCGTTGCTAGCTCGTGTGGATTAAATTTAATGTTAATTAGAAAAAAATAGTTCGTTCGATCACTAGAAGTTTACACAAACTGCGTGACAATAAACTAACTACGTGACGTTGGTGTAAAAGCCATTTGCAAAAGCTTCATACGCGATGTCTAGGCAAACAACCGTTATCAGTCGCTGAAAAGTATACTCGGCGCAGTTGTTTTCTGTGATTCTTTAGAATTATTACTAAAACTAGCTGGTTCACGGCATGCTATGCCATTCAATGAAATAAATTGACTCTCCCTTCTTATCCTTTCCCGTGCGTCCCCGTTCCCTTCTACCTTCCCCGCCTTCCCCCTCCCTCGTCTCTTCCATCTCCACGAGCCCCACCTTCCCCCCCCTACCTTTCCTCCCTCCTGTAAAAAATATATGAAATACACATTTTCATTTATACAAATTTCATAACGCCAGAGCTTACCATTATATACAGCCTATGTTACTCGCTGATAATGTAGCATTGAAGAAAGAATTTTCAAAATCAGCTCAGTAGTTTTGGAGCCTATTCAATGCAAACAAACCTTTCAAATCTTTCCTTTAATATTTTATTTATTACTTTTACTATATACACATTTCTTATCGCCAGAGCTTACCATTATATACAGCCTATCAGAGCTTACCATTATATACAGCCTATATTCTCGCTAATAATGTAGCTTTCTATTGGTGAAAGAATTTTTAAATTCAGTAGTTTCGGAGCATATTCAATGCAAACAAACAAACAATCAAATCTTTCCTCAAATATTACTATTACTATTACCAAAATTACGCATTTCGGTTGTACCGACTGCGACTCCAATTTAATGAAATTTTGTTTTAAATTTAAGCTTCATTTGAAAAATTGAAAGACTTCGTTAGGAGAATGGAGTTTCTAACCTATAAAATAATATTTTGAACATAAAATATTTTAATTGCCATTTCCTAAATTGGAACTTATTGGTCAGGAATTCAGACCATCCTCCCATTGGTGAAGTTTTGAATTTAAATGAGACACGAAGCAAAAAAAAATTATTCCTCCAATTAGTATAATTTGATCTGCAACGCTTTAACTCCGAATGACCGGAAACTACCGAATTTGGTCCCCGCGCACTACTACTCGCGTGATAATAGTGGAACATGTTTCTAAACGAGATTTTTCTAAAATATAACGTCTCGCAATAACGTCTCTATGACTATCCAATGAAATCAATTTTAAATTTCCGTGTTAAGGAAAATATGTTTGTGGCAAATGCACTGCATGTGACGTCACAAAGCTGATGCCCCCCCCCCCCCCCCCACACACACCTTGTCACACAATTTCACGCTTCTGTACCCCTTCCCCCCTCCCTTAATGTGTGACGTAATTTATGGATGACCCCTAAATAGATCATTAATCTGTGGTACAATATTTTAAATAAATACATGTTGTAATTACAATAAACAATGTGTCAAAAAGGAATTAATGTTTTTTTCAGGCCTTTACGAAATCAACCTGTAAAAAAATCTCTAATACCTTTGCAACCTTTCCAAAAGCTCTTTCTAAAGTATTTTTAAATTCCTCTCAAAAAAAGGGCGTGATTTCCGATTTCGATTTTTTCCTGGACTATTGGATCACTCTAATATAATTAGTTTTAATGCAAATCGTTGGGTGTGAATTTCAGTTCTCTCACCGCGAAAAGAGAGCTCACCTTCAGATGGCTATAATATCTGATGCTAGACGTTAAACATTTCAATATTCATTTATCAATACAGTCAGCTATTTGACACCAAATTCTGCTCCTTAGATAATGAAAATATGGGTCATGTGAAACAGCTGTTAAAAATAACTGAAAATTGTATGGCTGATAGTACATAATAATTGTATGGCTGATAGCAATTCTCCAACTGCATAAATAACATTGGTTCGATATCATTAATTACCAACGACTATCAAAAAATATGTATCAAATCCCACTTGGGAATGATTCGTATAAAATATTTTGTGTTTATTTTTAAAAAAATTGAGGTTTTTGAAGTGAAAACTTCTTTCTCATCGTTGTGATTTGAAACTCGATGAAACGAAAAGTAGCGACACTAAAAAGGCATGTTAATTTGACTTCTGGGGCCAGTGGTAAGTAGCTTACCTATTAATAACGATTAACGGGGGTATTAATAATGATTCCATGACAGTTGGCCCCCCGGCATACTTGTATAAAAAAGGAGTCGGTTTAGGGAAACTGCGGTGTACCTACTTACACAAGATATAATTAAGCGTCCCCGAAGGAGTGTGCAGAGAGGATATACAGCGAATAACAAAATTGTAAAATATATTTTCATTCAAATGCATCAAGGATAAAACTACTTGTATATATACACCATCGTTTAAGTACAAAAAATCGGTAATGTAATAAATAATTTTGAATTCCACACCAACATATTTTTGAAGTCGGTTTAGGTTTGAAATTGATAAAAATGCAAATAATAAATAATAATTGTAATTGACCGGTCAGTGGTTGAGTGGGCATCGCGTTCGGGTTCCACCCGGGCGTCCCGTGTTCGATTCCTCGGCTGGCTAAGTCCTCCATCACAACACAAGCAACATTTTCGGCTTTCTATGGTGGTAGTAGGAGATTTTCAAACATTTTTGGGTTATTCGTAACCCGAGAATGTTTGTCTTTCTTTTATTTAAAAAAAAAAAAAATTATAACCGATCAGAGTTTCCAAAAAAATTATGTTTATCAAATCCTTAATTTGGGTGGCGGGTATGGGTACCACTGCCAAGGGAAACATTTATTTGATAACTCTGCCATAGGTCACCTGAAATGGTTCATTACATTTGGTGACTTAGAAGGGGTGCCCGGGTTTATGGAGTAAGGTTTCTCCGGGTCTTGGCGTTGGATGCATCTGCCCACCATTGGGATCGGGAGAGACTGGTTGAGGGAGACCTTTTGACTCTCTCGGAACATCGCCTTGGGAGGGATGAATTCATAACTACTTCCCAGAACTTCATCTCCTTATTTTACTCAAAAGACCCTTCACGCAGCATCCATTTTCCTCAGGGCCTCCCCTGTGAAGCTTAAGTTTAAAAAAAATGGTTGTCTGTAAAATCGGTAAACGGACGATAATTTTACGTGATAACGTCAAAATGAAATATGAACAATTTAAAAAGCAAATTAAGTCCCTGAAATTGGATAATGATATATTCTTCTTCTTCGTGTGCCCTAACGGGTCCCCCGACGTTGGCGATCACTCTGGAAAATGTCTCTCTACATTGTGCTGCCCGGAATAGCTCCTCCGCACTTCTAATGCCGGTCCACTCTCGTATATTTCGTAGCCAAGACATTTGTCTCCTACCAGGCCCTCGGCGACCTTCTATTTTTCCTTTCAATATTATTTGGAGCAAGTGATACTTTTCCCCTCGAAGTACGTGACTCAGATATGAAATTTTCCTGGCTTTTATTGATGTGAGCAGTTCTCTATCTGCTCTAGCCCGCCTGAGAATTTCTATGTTAGTGATCATGTCGGTCCATGGAACCTTGAGCATTCTCCGGTGAAGCCACATCTCAAAAGTCTAACCTGTTCATTGTATTTACTTTCAAGGTTCATGTCTCACATCCATACAGCAAGGCTGACCACACATAACACTTTAACATTCTCTGCCTTAATTTCAAATTGAGGTTGTCATTGCAGAAGAGGGATTTCATTTTATTGAATGCAGTTCTTGCTGCTTCAATTCTGCACTTAACCTCTACACTGGGTCAAGAGTCTCCGTGAGAATACTGCCGAGGTATCTAAATCTAAAAAAAATAATAACGATGGAATGGAAGAGAGATAGATGATTCACAAGCCGAACGCTTGTTCCGCGCTCTCGCTTGCACGCTCGGCTCAGGCAGTACGTGACAATGAGTCATGCTTTTTCGTGAGTGCAGCAGGCGTTCATCGATTTATAAGACGTTATCACTTCAAAAAAACAAATTTTTCCAAATTATATTTTCCAGAACTTCACCTTGTCAGAGCTGGGAAAACACCTTTTCCTCAATGAGGATCCACCCAAATCGAGAGATAAAATATTCAAGATCCTGATTTGGAAAGATGGACCTTTCTTGGAAAGGAGACATGTGCGGTCCTTCACTGCGGAGAAGTAAGCCATCATACTTACCTAATAAACTATTGACATTGTATCAATAATCTTACTATATTAAAATTAACGTTTGTTCGTTTGTCCCTTATGCGTTCCAAAACTATGCTGTGGCGTTATGACTATACTTTACGCTACACTACGTTACGCTAAACTATTCATCCGATTGCGATGAAATTTTGGTGAGTTGTTGGGCGCACGCTCGCGAAGGTTTTTTTTTTAAATACTGGTGAGTTCCGGCGTTATGAAATTTGTTTAGAAAAATTACAATAGATGGCGAGCGAGAAGTTTGAAGAATGTGTATGTTTCATGTAGTTTAGCGGTAGGAGGGAAGGCGAGGAAGATGGAAGGGGAACATTGGAGTGAGGGGGGTGGGAATGCGGGAAGGGTGGAGGGAAACGCGTGAAAGGGGGGTTCACGGTACGGTGGGAGCCAGAGAGGATACGAGGAAGGCATGGAAGGTGGAGGAGAAATGCGGGAGGGGCAGGTAGATGGAAGGGAATGGGACAAATGGGAAAGGACACGCAGAGAGAAACAATTTCTTTATTGAACGCATGCCGGGAACTCGCTAGTAACTACATAAATAAGGAATTTCAGCAACTTATTTGACTGTCAGTAGTTTAAAGTGCGTTTTCATATCAAAGTACAAGTTTAAGGTTTTAAAAATGAAATATGAATTGAGTCGTGTAATTTGTAACCGATGACGTCACATAGCTCGCAATGTCCTCCTCAAAATGGTGCAAAGGCATCTCGGGCATATTTTATAACGTCAGAGCCGGGCGTTCATATTTGTTGCTTTTCAAAAAAAATTATCTCATCACAAAATGCAAAAGATGTTCAATTTCAATGACCGTCAAACACAAACTAAATGACAAAGCATTTAAAAATTTACAGAAGTCATTTGTGCGTTAGGTTTTAATAACATAATAATACGAAAAATACCATGGATTTGATATTGGTGGCGTCATTTCTTGCGTGGCCCGATTACTTTTCAACCGACCCTAGGTTTTTATCAGACAAAGGTTTGATACTGAAAATAGTGATATTGAAGATGAACTGAACTATGAACATTTTACAGCTAAAACTGATTTTATTAATATCTGAATTTAAATCAAAAATAAAAATCGTTGACCGCTACGAAAATATGTTATAATCATTGCAATGTAATGGAGTTATATTAATTTGCTTATAAGAAGACTTTCTTTGTACCTTTATATAATTACATTATTATACTTTCTGAAATTGTTGTGAAATATTCTTAAGCCCTTAACCCTTTCAGGCACGACCCGTTCCACCCCTCTATCTGCTCGGTGAATAATTGCGAGTTGACCTACGAGAACTCCGACCTGAAGGACGCAGACGCTGTGGCCTTCCTGCTACACAGGCTTAAGCCGGGGGACCTGCCCGAGGAAACCGAGCGACCTGCGCACCAGAGATGGGTCTACATCACTGACGAGAGTCCCAAACACACTTTCTTGTTCGGGTCTGCAAATAACACGTGGAGAAACTATTCTGGGGTGTTTAACTGGTCCATGACTTATAAGTGAGTCTATTCTATTGTATTGTGGCATCACATCCCTTCTATTCTTCTTTTACCTGTCCTATTCGGGTCTGGGACACTTGGTTTGTACTTTGTCCACAAAATCTCGTTTCGAAAACACAAGGTTTGTAGTTTAAAAAAATGTATATATTTTTGTTTCCTTTATTTTAAACTAATTGTTATAAATGTTTTTATAAAAATGCAAGGGTTGATCTATCAATAAGTAAAAAGAAAAAAAATATTTGTTTGAATTTTTAATGAACTAATATTACTGCATTCACAGCTTAAAAATAAACCTTAAAAATGAAAAGAGTACAATCCAATCCCCAGCATTGTTGCTTACACCCGATACCCGGGTCGCTCAACACAGATGTAGATATTTTTAATATTTGTGCCTGAATATCGCAAAATAAAACAATGGCGATGTTTTTTTCTTGCATGCAAACAAGCGGCTGGCGGGGATTTAAATTTATCGCCATCTACTTAAGGGGTGTTATTGTTAGCCGCCCGATCACGAATGTGACACGTCGTTGTGCATCGCCTTAACTATGTTTTTACACATTTATTTCAGAATGGAATCAGATGTACCCGTGCCATATGGACGCACAGTAGCTTTGCCCGAAGAAATCAACCTTCCCGGTCACTATTTAGGTCCAGAAATCATGCGTTTGGTCCCAAACCACGAGATCAAGCAGAGGGATGTATTGGTGTCCGCGATGATCTCCAACTGCGGGAAGAGTAACAAGAGGATGGAGTACTTGAAAGAGCTGGAGAAGTATATGACGGTCCATCTGTACGGAGGCTGTGGGATGGAGTTCAAGAACGCGTAAGAATATCTTTTATTCCCACTTTTTATTCACATCTGTAGAGTCCCACGATAAAACATAGTTCTCCTACATATTATACTAGCTGGTTCCCGGCGTTGCAATGCCATATTCAAAGAAATAAATTGCTTCTCCCTGCAAGTCCTTTCTCGTGTGTCCCCTTCCCCTCCCGCGTTCCCCTTCCACCTTCCCCGCCTTCCCTCTCCCCTCTCACCTCTCCCCTCTCCCGTTCCCAGACCCGCCAACCCCCCTCCCGCGTTCCATATATTCAGTCCCATTTATACATTCAGTTTTCAAACAGCTCGCGTCCACCTATTACAATTTTTTTTTAATTAAAATTTTAATTTTTCATGCAAAACAAATATTATTTTTTGTATATTATAAGAACGATCAATCAAATTTGGTACCTTACATCGTGTAAGTAAACTTAAACACTTGGTATTTTCATCGTGTAAGTGAACATTGTTTTTGTATGTGTAGTGCTAATTTTCTTTTACAGGTGTCCAGGCCACTTCGGATCCGACTGCCCTGCTCTCAACAAATACCATTTCCACCTGTCTTTCGAGAACACCAACTGCGACCAGTATTTCACCGAGAAGGTGTTCTGGAACGGCTTTGGAAAGGGAGCCATCCCCATCATCCTGGGACCGAAGACCTCTTGCTCCAGACATACTTTACCACCGGAATCCTTCATTAACACGTGGGACTACGCCAGACCGGTTGACTTGGCCAGATACATTCTGTTCTTGAACGCCACCTGGAGTGATGAATTCTTCAAATTCCACGATTGGAGAAGACACTTTTCTGTTAATAATGAACATGGCTACTTTGGATCTAATTCGTATCACTACTGCAGGCTCTGTCAGGCTTTGAATTATAATAATGAACAGCCTAAAGTCATTGATGATCTGTCTGATTTTCTTGATGCAGATAAAAACTGTTTTCAGTTTGCAGACTGGGAAGTTGATATTGAGAAACAATGATTTCAATAAATCATTTTAGACATTATTTGCGGAAGTTAGTAAGAACGATGAACATGGACAGTACTAAGACTAATCCGCGTTTCGTGAATAATTTTATGGATCTTCAAGCCTTCTGGAAGTCAATTTCTTGGTCTTTAACAGAAAGCCTTTATATATTTTGTACGAATATAGAAGATTTACTACCTGTGGTAATGACTTTTAGACTTTTTAAAGTTTTAGACTTAAAATAAACCGCGGCAGAGTTTAAAAGGAAATTAATAAAACTGTCACTTATCAGATAAATCGTGAGCTAGATACGGATCTTTGAAATATGCACCAAACGGTCAAAAAAACAAACAAGTCACCTTATTGCATATTCCATTTTTTTCTGTATGTTTTATTGTAGAAATGTCAGATTTGTAGGATGTCATATTGTTGTTTCGTCGTCAGGTATCCGATTGTATTTGTTCAAATTATGTATCCAGTTTTATGAGATTGCATTTAATATTGATAAGCTGTGGTGTGCCTCTATCTACTGTTTGGAGAAGGGGAAGGCGGGGTAGTTACGAATACCTAAAGGAGTTTTGAAATAAATCCAAAGATACGGGATATTGGATAAATTTAATAAGTACTTCTGAAAGGTTCATTAATATACGTTAGACTATTATAATCACCATTAATAATTTATCTTTATATAACCAATTTTTTGAACGAAAACAAAATCTTTAGTGTTCGTGTTTACCCGACACTGGTCGGGCATTTACGGACACCTGGTGGAGCAATTGCGATTGTTTGCTATTGACCTAGACTAGCCTAAGAATGAGATCGCATATGACAGATTAGTAACAATTTAACTTAAATTTGAGATCAGTGTGTGCTGCAAAATTTCACAACGGTAGCCAAAGGAATCCATCCACCAGCCCTGTTTATTTGTACATCTGTACGTTTTTTATGTGCCCAGTTTTTACAAACATAGCACTCGATCCAATCGTCACCAAGCGGGCCGTCTCAGTATTTTTTATTACAAAAAATACAATAATAATAAATATTTTCTTTCGTTCTCTTTTGTGTCTTTCTTTTCGTCACGTTGTCATTATCAAAGGAAAAAATATTAAATATTTTTTAAATTTATTACAGCTTTTTTTTTACTTTCCCGCTTTTTGTCAGCCTTTTTTTGTTTTGCTTCTTCACCTTTTTCAGTTTTCATTGTTTGTAATGTGTTTCTTATTATTTGTTTGTTTTCGGTCAGCTTCTTTCTTTTGTTTTGCAATTTTTTATGATACTTTGCTTCCAGTTCATCTTTGATAGGTGTGCTTATCAAAATTATCGAATTTTTCTTTTTTATGTTGCGCTTAGTAGTCTTATAGGTAATAATAGGTAAGTTTACAATATCAGATAGTGCAATAGTCAATAGTTTTTCAGGAGTTTGTGCTTCAGGATCAGGTCCATCAAAAGCAGGTACAGAGGCATGTATGTCATTATCTAGTACAAACGCTGGTACTTCAAGGGCAGGTACAAGAGCTTGTGCTTCGGCAGCTTGTAGGTCAGGAACGTGTACTATAAAATCTTGTGGTGCTGCTCGTCAGCGCAGCTAAGGCGCGCCAGCCATGCCCCAGCAGTACCCCTGCCAAACAGTGGTGCTCCTCATCAGCGCAGCCAAGGCGAGCCAGCCCTGCCCTACCAGTGCCCCTGCCAGAACAGAGGTGCTCCTCATCAGCGCAGCCAAGGCGAGCCAGCCTTGCACCAGCAGTGCCCCCGCCAGCACAGTGAGGTGCTGCAGTCAAGGCGAGCCAGCCCTGCCCCAGCCAGAACAGTGGTGTTCCTGATCAGCGCAGCCAAGGCAAGCCAGCCTTGCACCAGCAGTGCCCCCGCCAGCACAGTGGTGCCCCTCATCAGTGCAGCCAACCTGAGCCAGCCCTGCACCACTGTACTATCCAATATCTCCTCACACGGGGGGAGTCCGTCGCTTCTATCAAAAGGGAACAACTTTCCTGCTGCTGATGGACAAGTCAGAACTGCCCGAATTCAAACTAGCACTGGGATATACGCAAGGCCAACAAAAAGTCAAAATCGCCGTCATCCTGCCTACCACGCCCACACACGGGAGTCTTGACGGGGGGAGTCCGTCGCTCCCATCGAAAGAGCCAAACTTTCCCGCAGCTGATGGACAAATCAGAACTACCCGAATTCAAACTAGCACTGGGTTACACGCAAGCCAGCAGTTTAAATCACCGTCATCCTGCCTGCCACGCCCACACCTGCTGAAACCTACACCCTCTGATAAAACACCCGATTCAGAACTCATCCCAACTTACAGACATTTGGAAAGGACACACTCAACGAAATAGCTAAGCACAGTCGAGACTGTACTAGGGGGAGTGTATAGAACGTGTCAAAGAAATCAATACACATAAAAAAGTATTTCTCTGATGTTTCATAAATGTGTTTTGTGAATATGTTTCTATCATTTGTACTTGTAATTCTGCAATGATTTATGTATCAAACGTGTCCATAAAAGCAAATGAGACAACTGAAAAGGTCGATATTGGAATTTACGTCCCCACACAGTACCATGCCGCCAGCCCACACAATTACACAGTACCGTGCCGCCAGCTCACACCTTTGCGTTTCTTCAATTATCTTTATCAATTGGAAATATATGCGCAATTGATAATAGATGTTACATACAGCATCAAAACGGGTCCCAAACCCCTTCTAAACAACCGCTTAAACTCTTCACCCGGAGCCTGCAGCCGATGAAATGACTACAGCTGAGTAAAAATCTCACTATTTACGTTGCCCCCACTTTGCCAGCCGCCGAGCTACTATTGGTCAACGCTGACAAAAGAAGTTCCCAAATCGGGAATAATTACGTAACCAAATTCTCTTTCTCGAAAACGAGGAGCGAAATTACGATAAATTGGTCACATTTACGACCAGTAAATAAATATCAGCGCCAAAAAATAAGTATGTGCTAAAATAATAACCTGAAAACTGACATCTATCTATGTTCTTCGCACTTTGAAAAATATTTATTCCAACAAAATTGTGATTTGGTTCTAATATGTAAACATTGTACATTTTCTTATAAATACAATAAAAATAATGGGAGACGATGGTTTGTAGGAGCTGATCTGACTTGGTGAGCACTATTGCATACAATTTTTGCAAAATCTAATCGCCAAACACAGCGTTCAGGAAAAATGCCTAAACTCACATATCCTACAAAGAATAGGAAGTTTCTGGCAACAAATGTTCAACCCAGGTCGGTCCTATAAATAGAGACCTCTCTCCTTTCCCAGGAGTTCCAAAATCTACCACCAACGAAGTGACAGTCTCCTACAACCAAAGTCTACCAATTCAAATCTATTTTCAAGTGTCTTAATTCAGTACTAAATTCGTATTCGTTCCCATATTTGGGAGATGAAATCATTTTCGCGCAGTAATAAACTGATCGTTGCGAAACTCTGTGAGAGGCTTTTGGCGCGAAAAATGTGTACGGCACCTTTCAGAAATACAGTATTGTACAAACGCCCCAATAGTCTCGTACACATATCATCCAGAAGAAGTACGGACCGATGATTTCGCCAGACCAAAATCCGCACCAAACAGTGACTTTCTCAGAATGAATTTGGTGCCTCTTCCTTCGGGGCTATCTTATAGATCGCAGGTCTATGCAAATAAACCGCAAACAACTGACGCCCTCAAAGTCAATACTACAAAAAACGCCATTCAGCAAATTCAGCCAGATTTATGCGAAAAAGTCATTGAAAATTGGACTTCCCGAATACGTGGCATCAAGCAAAGCCGCGGTGGACATTTAAACAACATTAGATTCCACACTTATTGCTTTAAAATATACTTTCAAATAATAATAAAAAAAAAAAACTAGTTGATATCTCACATACAACTTGTTTTGTTTACCTTTTAAAATCCAGCGTCCTTATTGAAAGACCCTGTATATCCATTTGTACTTATTATGCGTATTATGCATGTTCCTAATTGAATAGATTTTTCTGTAAAATGTGAAAATAAAGACTGGACATTTAAAAAATTGTATTTTTATTTTAAAATTTAAAATTAATTTTTAACCCTCTGAAAAAAAAGACCTTATGAATTTACTTACATGTTTCAGTCCCCAAATTTGTTGAAACAAAGCTTGTTGCGAAAAATGAGTAAGATTAGAAATTTATCGTAAAATATGTCATATTAGTATGCTTCAACACAGGTGTGGGCAATCTTTTCTAGGTCTGGGGCCAAATTATCATTCTGTTTTCGAGTCAACGGCCGGATGCTTTGCGTGGATAGAATTTTGGGCAGGGCGATGTTTGTAAGCTATACAATATGATGAGCCAACTAGATTAACAAGAGCTTTACAATTTTAGCACTATAAATGAGGCGGTACATCATTTTTATGCTTGTGTTTACAATATTTTTGGTGCCTGTCTCCCCAGAAAACCTCCCAGTAGGGGTGGTCGTCGTTATCCGAAGTGGTTCTGTCAAGATACTATCGCCGGCATTAAACATGCTCTCCATAAAAAATGGAAGGTTACTGGCTGTCGGAGTGACTATGATTTGTTCGGTGTGCAAAGAGTCGTGGTTAGGCGCAATATTCACACTGCTTTCCAATCATACGTAAATTCTATTGAACACGATATCAAGCATGATCCCAACATGTTTTGGGACTACGTCAAATCACTAAGGAAAGATGGTGGTATTCAAGACACCATGACGCATCGTGATCGGGAAGTTTGTGTAGTAGATGGTGCTGACGTTTGACTCATGCCAGAAGAAGAACAGCAGGCTTTCAAACCTTTCCCAGTCAACTCCAATACTCATAACACCTCCAGAGACTACTTTACTGGCTCTTAAAGGGGTATTTCCATTTCGTCCCTTGTCATGACTCTATTCGCGGGCAAGTGGCGCGAAGCTGTGAGGCAGACCGTTAAAGCCGACCGTCTTCGTCTTTCCACGTCCAATAGTTGACATAAGGCGCACTTTGTGGGCGTTACGTTTACTTTTGGGTTGACACAGATGAAAAATGCAACAACGTTACAGAATTTTCCCGCAAGATGCCTTGCTAACGGCCCCTCCACACAACCCTGCAAGCTTCCCGTGATGTCTCAGGTCAGACGCCTCCGTCAGCGAACCGTGCCCATGACATACAATTCGGCATCCCTGGTACATAACTTTTCGCGCCCGTTCGCTCGACACGATCCCGCGAAAGGGAATGACCTCCGACACCCCGCGTGACCCACCCAGTCTGTGGCTGGTACCCCGCCCCCTCGTAACATGGTAATGTGGGAAAATTCTTACCATTTGACATACGTATTCCACTTACGTATAATCTCGGTACCATCGTTCACATTCCCCAAACGTGAAAATTTAATTCACGCAATACAACAGGTAGAAATTTCGCAGGGAAACAGGTTGATATAATGTTATACATGTATAGAATCATGAATCCGGTTCCCGCGCCCCCCTCCTGTCGAAGTCTGCGCCAAACTGTCAGCCAACACCTTCAATTGGGTAAGTTGTACTTTCAAAATTCCACCAATTCAATTGGGTGTACCCTCGTAGCCTTATCGCCTCCGCATTCGTATGTACCTAAGTGGGGACCATTTTTTCCTATGCCCAGGCCGACAGCTGATTACTAGGGAATTCGAGGCCATTGAACTCGCACTGTTGTAGCCCGGCAAAACAGATGTCATATTACCCTCGCCGGGGTCCTGAATTAAAAAAATATTACGATGGCTTTGTCTGAACATTGATGGAATCAGGTTGCCCGCGTTCTATCCTCTCCGTCTAAAAATTAAGAAAATACATCCACTCACCCCTTACACGATTGTTTAGCGGACGATCTCCTGTCAGGTTTGGTTACATCGATAATCGTCCCTAAATCGCGTATCCTATAATCTTGTGGGTGAAGGAGACAAAACACCTCACTATGAACTTTATTTTCCTAACACGATTCAATGTCTGAAGTTAATACTCCTATCTGAATTATTGAAAAACACCTGTCCTACTCTATAGTTATTTGCTTGATTATTGCACAATGCTAAAATTAACCCCCTTTGTCTGTTAGTAACTGTGTACCTGTTATAACCTGTGGGAAGAAAACAAAGAAACCCCCTCCCCCTCCCTACGACCATTCTTCAACGTCTGTTATGTAACGTCCTGAAATCTATACTCTGTTCGGTCATCTGTAGTTATCATTTTTAGTTATAGTTTCAGTCAAGCGGTATATTTATTATTAAAGCCCAAATTAATCTACGTAAAGTTTATACAATTATGTTTTTCTGTAAAGTATATTCCGTTATGGTTTGATTACTCTTTTCCACCTCCCTAATTCCGAGTTATCTCCCTTTTTATTTTATTTATTTATAGTTGATTGATTTGATTATTACACGTAGAAAAGGAGAGTGCGTAATATTGTCCACTGTCGTTTAACAATTTATCACCGCGATAACTGTAAACACACCTTATCACTGAATTTACGTTTTTTGAGCAGCTGTTTGTCTATTATTAAGTTAGTTTTATCTCTTCATATTTCCGCAATTCGGATAAAGTATAATATTATTAACCAACCCCTACACTCTACAGCTTAATTTTACTTGAAGTAAATCACGAATTTTCATAAAAATATAATTTTACTAAACGATTATATTAACACTGAAATTAATCCGATAACTATTCCTTTAACTTCATTTTTAATACATTAACTTCAACTATGTGTTTCTGGCTTATTACGTAGCGTTGCAATAATTCACGAACTTGTAGTATTTTCAATAATTCACCAACTTCTGATTGATGGATCGAACTTCCTGTTAACAAAACTTAAAACTATCTGTTTTCACTGAGGTTAATTCACTGTCCCTGCTAGAGGTTTAGAACCAAAACGACCTCCAGACTTAACCGTATTCGTCCACTGAGTTCCACTCACTGTCTGTCCCGTTATCAAAAAAACTGCCTATTTAAAACGAAAATCTCCCATTAATCAAAATAAGTTCATGCAATTTTGAGACGTATTTACTAGCTTGCCATCCACCACTCTCGCTTCCCGTCCGTTCCTCCCTTATGCGTTTGTCACCGTCACAACCCTTGAAAACGGAGTTCCAACTATCTCGGTCTAACAAAATAAAACAGGGGTGGACCACGCGCTCGACTTAATCTGTCATAGGGCATTTTCTCCCTCTTAAAATAAATGTATTACATTGCACTACCCCTGCATACATTCTGGAATAATTTATTATTATTATCATTATTTTATGACCTAACGCAGAGGAATTTTATTCTACGCATTATCCTACGAATAATATGTATTCTCCCTTGTGTTTTTCCGTATTTGTGAGTGTTTAGGCATTATATACTATCAAACTCTCCCTTTTAGACAAATAGCAACGCCCGTAAGGCTTTTCCTAGTATTAAACTCACATTTTTATTGATTTCGATTTTCATTTATGGCCATTTATCACCACCATGGCCTAATCTGTCCCTGTTCTTTGCATCTCTACTAAGTAACCTCCCACATCTCATCGTCCCGTTCTCCCGCAAAATCCAATAACAGTCGAAATGATTTGTTGATCTCTTCAAAAATTACACTCGAATTTGTAAATAAATTTAGAATTAGACAGGCCGTTAAATGTTATGCATTTGGCTAATCACTTTCTTCACTATTTTGTACGCAACCTAGTGTGGTGATTCCGACTTAATGACCTCTTCAAAGAGCCAAAATCATGTTACCTATCAATCTCTTAGAACGTCACTTAGACGCAAGAGATCGTAAACCTTCCACATGTCGCTCCTAATAACTGAAACGCAAAAGTTCATAATTAACCCAAAATCTACTTCCTGAACGATCTTTTTCAAAATCTCCTTGGGGTCTCGGTCTCGAAATTCAACAGTTATCAATTTCTTATTTTTGGTCATCATGAAGTGAGTTATGACCAAATTCATAAGGGTCCGCATTCCATACCATGGATTCTGTGAGAACTCTCTGCTCCTTTAATCAGATAAACGCCCTTAGCCCCGCCTCTCTCTCGCTATTCGTTGTGTTCAAAATAATTGTTAATTTATCATTTCCAATTTGTCCAACGTTTTACATCTCCGATAGTCTAGCACCTCCCACGCGATAATTAACCCGTATTTTATTACAGACTCCTTCAAATTCGTTTTCAAACACACCCAACAGAGGTCAGTAATATGATCGAATTTAAATATTAAAAAAAAAAAATCCAGTCTACTTGTTCAAACAACACGGAACCATGACAAGGTTGTGCTGAGTTTTTAAAAATGCCACTAAGTTTCTTATTTAATCTTTCCTTAGAAACTGGTGTATTTTCCGATTCCTGGAAAATTTTGAAGATTTGTCCGATTTATAAAAGCGGCACAAAGACTTCTGTAGAAAATTTTAGGCCGATTGCAATACTATCTCTACCGACTAAATTTTTCGAATAGATTATTCATAAATACACACTGCCACAAGTGGAGCCGTTCTTAGTTTCAGAAAAGCACGGATTTAGAAAAGGTCGATCTACAGAAACCTTACAGAAACTTATTGGTGTTTACTGACTACGTATCAAATTCTTTAGATAAAGACCATCAGGTAGATTGTTCATATAACGACTTTTTAAAGGCTTTTGATACTGTTAATCACGACGTCTTACTCATTAACTGGCTGAATTAGGATTCTCCATGAGACTATTCACCTTTTTTGCTAGCTATTCATGAAACAGTTTGTGTCTCATGAACTATTCCAGTCTATTCTATTTTTTGTACAATCAGGAGTACCCCAAGGTTCTAATTTAGGCCCACTACTTTTTTCAATATTTATTAACGATATTTTAGAAGTAGTTCTGCACTCTAGGTTTCTTCTTTTTGCTGATGACCTAAAACAATTCTTAGAAATACTAACCCCAGAAGACTGCAAACGACTCCAATTAGATATTGATAGAATTATTGACTGGAGCAAAAGAAATCGGATTGAGTTCAATATATCTAAATGTTTGTATTGTCATTCACTAGGACGTGTCATTACCGGTATACGATGGACACCCGAAGTTTAAAACGTGTCTCCACCATGAAAGATCTTGGAATCATGTTTGATAGTAGGCTGACATTTCATACTCATATTCAGATGGCTTATAGCACTTCATTGAGAATGCTGGGCTTTGTTCTGCGTACTGCAAGGAATTTTAGAGACACCCGGGTTCTCATAATTTTATTCAAGTCCTTAGTAAGGAGTAGACTTGAAAGTGGGAGGGTAATTTGGAGTCCACCACCAAGTAAAATATTCCCTCATGGAGAGGAGTTCGGAAGAAATTTCTAAGTCTATACATGAGGGAGTATGGCTGTTATCAATGGCTCTATCCTACCGACTTTCTTTTGGGTACGCTCGGAATGAATCATCTACGGGTCAGAAGGGATGTACACATTGCTGCGCATTTCTTAAGATTGATCCGCGGATGGTTTGAAAACTCAGCTATCATGGAGAGCATTCATTTTTATGTTCCCGATGGGTATCTTTGCCACAGACAGCATAGACTGATCTATTTTCCGGCCTGCAGGACTAACTTGCCAATGGTCATGCCGGTCGGGAGAGCAATTTTACTGTTAAGCAGAATAAATTCGGATATCTGCATATTTAGCGTTAGCGAAGCTGCCTTTAAAAGGCAAGCTCTATTAATGCTTGTGTAAAAAAGTAAATTTATTTAAATATTGCATATTACATTTGGACAAAGAAATATGCAATATTGTAATTTGCCCAAATATGCCTGAGGAAAAAATTGAAAAAAATACCTCTCAAACCATCACATAACCTCTCTCTCTGTACGAATCCGTTGGATGACCAATTAATGGATGACCAAAGCTCTTACCATAGTGGTTCTTTACGTCGGATGCGTTTGCCCTCCTAATACGTCGTGGGCCGGTTCGAGAGAGACTGGCTGAGGGAGACGTTTCTACTGCGGTGATCAGTAGTTGGGTGTCAATACTCATTTGCCAACTGTCAATTCGAAAGAAAAAGAAGGATCGGTAATAAAACCGGGGCCACACCCCTCCTTCGTCCGTTCCGATCCGGCAGTCGGATCGGATCGGACGGCCGGCGCGGAAGGGCGTGGCGTATTTTTATTACCGATCCGGTTTTCGAAGGAAAAAGGTTTAAGGGGTGGGTAGGAATATGGGGTTCAGTGTGTCCTGGTCGTCCACCTCCAAGACCTAGACAAACCTCACCCCATGAACCCGGGCGCCCCTGCTAAATCACCAAACGTAGTGAACCACTTGGGGTGATCTATGGCAGAGGTGTTGGTTATCCAATAAAGGTTCCCGGGGCGGCGGTACCCATTCCCATGAAGAAATTTTATTTTATTTTTAGTACATTACTTTTTCAGTTCCTCTCTCAGTTGACGTCCTGCGACGGCCTCGCCTCGCCTCGCCTATAATCAAGCTCCTTTCTATGGGATATGTGCAGTCACTGCTTGCCACTGACTGTATGTATGCTGTCTGGGTGGAAAATAACTTAATTTTTTTAAAATTTTGAATTAAATATATACAAAATAAATTTGCTCTATTTGAAGAAGAACTTAAAATCTTGACTTGATGAAATATTTGGAAAGTGTTTAGTTCCTTTATCTGTATACATAAACATCCAAAAACCCTTGCTTGCTGAGTATATGAGATGCTAAACCATTCATCCGAAATTTCACGCGAGATCGCCAACACAGGCTTTTGATTCTTCCCAGGTGCAGAATTAACTTACCAATGGTGATGCCCCTGAGAAGACTCACTAGGTTAATTAACTGCCTTGCAAGAAATGGTGGATATTTTCCACATTTCGTGCAATGATTTTAAGCGTGAAATAGCACTTTTGCTTTAAATAAATGTATTAACTGTAATGTAATTTCACTTATTTTAGAAGTTACATATATCTATAAAAAAATTCACAGTCTTTCTAACGCTATTTTAAACATTACACACAAGATTTTTGCTCTATTTTAAACGAGTTGTGTTTAGTAAAAATTTTCGCTTCAATTTTATCGTTTTAAAAATGAGCGCGCTCTATCCAACATTCGTAATTACATATCTCTCCATCTTCTTCTTTTTGAGCGGGGATACTGCGCCTTAAAACAATCTTAAACGGCACACACTTTTTGTTGATTTTATCAAATAAAAGTCCGTTACCACATTTCCTATGTGCTGACATACTAATATCACATGTTTTACGATAAATTTCAAATCTTACTAATTTTTTGTTTCAACAAATTTGGTGGCTGAAATATGTAAAGACATTTTTTTTCAGAGGGTTAAAAATTAATTTTTAATTTTAAAATAAAAATATAATTTCTTAAATGTACAATCTGTACTTTAACATTTTACACAAAAATGTATTCAATTAGGAACATACATAATAAGTACAAATGGATATACATCGTCTTTCAACATGACGCTCGATTTTAAAATGTAAATAAAACAAGCTTATTATAATGACAAAGTCATAGAAAATTGGGCTTCCCGAATACGTGCGACCAAGCCTTAATTTGGGAGGCGGGAATGGAACCTTTATTGGATAACCAACACCTCCGCCATAGGTCACCCCAAGTGGTTCGCTACGTTTGGTGATTTAGCAGGGGTGCCCGGGTTCTTGGGGTGAGATTTGTCTAGGTCTTGGAGGCGGATGACCAGGACTCACTGAACCCCAGATTCCTATCCACCCCTTAAACCCTTTTCCTTCCTAGAACTCTCCTTTCCCCCTTTTCCTTAAAAAAAAACCCTCCACACAGCATCCCCAAGGATGACATAGGCCCTGAGGGAAATTATTTTTTCCTCAGGGCCTCCTGTGTGGAGCTCATGTAAAAAAAAGCAAAGCCATGGCGGACATTTGAACGACTTTATATTCCACACTTATTGCCATAAAATATATATTCCACACTTATTGCCATAAAATATATTTTCCACACTTATTGTCATAAAATATATATTCCACACTTATTGCCATAAAATATTTTTTCCACACTTATTGCCATAAAATATACATTCCACACTTATTGCCATAAAATATATATTCCACACTTATTGCCATAAAATATATTCAAATAAATAAAAATTGAGTGGATACCTCACTGACATCTTGTTTGATTTACATTTTAAAATCGAGCGTCCTTATTGAAAGTTGAAAGACCCTGTAGTAAGTACCTACGGCGGAATACAATGGCACTAGAGATATCAATACTACACAAACAATGGCACTGTATTTATGACCAATTATTTTTTACGATAATGTAAGAATATAAGTAAAGTTACTCACTAAGGGGGTATTTCACCATCCTCCTCATAGCTTATCCATACACATAACGAATATTAATAAATAAACAAATAAATATTCGCAACCGTTAAAAAATACGCCTAACTTATCCTATATGTAGCCATTATTCATAGGTTCAAGTACCGATTAGTAAACTCAGACTTTTTGAATAAATAAATCCTGTATAATTAATCTAAAATGTACGTTACCGTATGAATAATCTATGAGGAGGATGGTGAAATACGCCCTAACACTTATAATTCAATGTTAAGTGTACTGCAAACAGAAAATAGATGCACACCACAACTTATCAATATTAAATGCAATCTCATAAAGTTTGATACATAATTTGAACAAATACAATCGGATACCTGACGACCAAACAACTATATAACATCCTAGAAATCTGACATTTCTCAATAAAACATACAGAAAAATAAAAAAATATGGAATATGCAATATGATGTGTTGTGTTTTTTGGCCGTTTGGTGCATATTTCATAGATCCATATCTAGCTCACGATTTATCTGATAAATAACAGTTTTATTAATTTCCTTTTAAACTCTGCCGCGGTTTATTTTAAGTCTAAAACTTGTTTGAAAAAGTCTTCACCGCAGGTAGTAAAACTTCTATAGAAAACTAGCTGGGTTACCCGGCTTCGCTCAGGACAACATTCGAGAGTGTTTTGGAATGTTCCACAATTTATTTTATTTATTTATAGCGGACCCGTCAGGCGTTACACAACTGTTACAGCCTGTACACAACTGTCGGGACAAACTAAAATTAAAATAGAATAATATTGAATATTCGATGGTAACACAGTCTGCCGGATCCAATGTAAAACATTCCAAAATCAACAACTCCTTAGAAAAAAAAAATAATTAAAAGAACATTTTCCAGTGGACCAAATTGTAAATCTAAACCATTCTCGAATCCCCTTGAACCCACACAAAAAATTTCATCAAAATCGGTCCAGCCGTTTAGGAGGAGTTCAGTGACATACACACGGACAGAAGAAATATATATTAAGATATATAAAAGCTTTCTATTAAAGACCAAGAATTCGACTTTCAGAAAGCTTGAAGATCTATTTCACGAAACGCAGATTAGTCTTAGTATTGTCGATGTTCATCATTCTTTCTCCCTTAGTATTTCCGCAAATAATGTCTAAAATAATGTATTCAAATCACTGTTTCTCAATATCAACGTCCCAGTTTCCAATCTGAAAACAGTTTTTATCTGGATCAAGAAAATCAGATGGATCATCGATGACTTTAGGCTGTTCATCATTATAATTCAAAGCCTGACAGAGCCTGCAGTAGTGATATGAATTAGATCCGAAGTAGCCATGTTCATTATTAACAGAAAAGTGTCTTCTCCAATCGTGGAATTTGAAGAATTCATCACTCCAGGTGGCGTTCAAGAACAGAATGTATCTGGCCAAGTCAACCGGTCTGGCGTAGTCCCACGTGTTGATGAAGGATTCCGGTGGTAGAGTATATCTGGAGCAGGAGGTTTTCGGTCCCAGGATGATGGGGATGGCTCCCTTTCCAAAGCCGTTCCAGAACACCTTTTCGGTGAAATACTGGTCGCAGTTGGTGTTCTCGAAAGACAGGTGGAAATAGTATTTGTTGAGAGAGGGGCAGTCGGATCCGAAGTGGCCTGGACACCTGTAAAAGAAAATTAGCAATACACATACAAAACAGTGTTTACTTACACGATGAAAATACCAAAATTATACTTTGGAAGAAATAACGCAGTGTGTATTAAATATAAAAATTATGTGAATTATGTAAAAAAAATAGTGTGCAATTCACAGTGTCACAGTTCACGGTAGAAGTTAAGCCTTCAGAAAACTAACGTAGACAAAGGGAGACTACCAAGCGCCGCGCAAAGAGAAGATCTATCATTCTATCCCATTCTCTCGCAGGCTAATGTGTTTTTCTCTTTTTAGTCTCATTTCCTCACAAATAATTGCCCAAGTTGCCTCTTATATCGTGAAACACTTAAATTTTTAATGACCTATATCTTATAATTTAAAGCAAAAATACAGTAAGTAGCTCACATCCGTACTAGATATTTGATATACCTTTTGATTAAAAAACTAATTTTTCAGTTTGGTTGGGTATTTTGAACTCAAATCCCAATTTAAGATTTGGATGATGCTGGCCAAAATGGGCGGCGCATACGTTCCTCTTAAGTGGAACGTTTGCGCGGCCCGTTTCATACAAATCTTATTTTGGATTCGAGATCAAAATACCCAACCAAACTGAAAAAATATTTTTGTAATCAAAAAGTAAATCAAACATGTAGTACGGATGTGAACTACTTTATTTATTCTTGCTTATTTTTGGGACTCCACAAATGTGAATAATAAGTAGGAATAAAAGATATTCTTACGCTTTCTTGAACTCCGTCCCACAGCCTCCGTACAGATGGACCGTCATATACTTCTCCAGCTCTCTCAGGTACTCCATCCTCTTGTTGTTCTTCCCGCAGTTGGAGATCATCGCGGATACCAATACATCCCTCTGCTTGATCTCGTGGTTTGGGACCAAACTCATGATTTCTGGACCTAAATAGTAACCGGGAATGTTGATTTCTTGGGGCAAAGCTACTGTGCGGCCATATGGCACGGGTACATCTGATTCCATCCTGAAAACAAATGTGTAAAAACATAGATGGCGATGCACAACGTCGTGTCACAATCGTAATCGGGCGGCTAACAATAACACTCCTTAAGAGCCCGAGAGGGATTTTTAAATTTTTTTCAATATTTTGCGTGTTTTCAAAGTCACCTGTGCACGTAACAGCACATTAAAAAAAATATTTGTCATCATTTTTTATTAGATGCATGTATGATGTATTCCACCTGTTTAATTAAAATATTAACTAAAAAAGTAATTTGTACTTTAAAACTGTTTATAAAATAGCAGTTTTCGATAAATCGTCAATCGACCCCCTGATTTTTTTCCATTTGTAATCGTATACAATATTAAAAAGATATATAAAAAATATTTTTTAATAGAAAATATCTGTACTTATACCACCTGTTTTGCATATTTTTATAATGAAGCTTAATTATGGCGTATTTAAATTTTTTACACTACGTAAATCAGCCTACTTTAAAATCATTTTTTTGTACTAAAAAACAAGTTTTTCTGTAAAATAAAAATATTTCCCAGTAAAACAGTACTTTAACTATAAAATGTATACACTAATATCAACAAATTTATTGATTTATTTGATTATATTCAATTTTCTTGTGCAACCAAAATACATTTAAACTATGGTTTCTTAGATCTTCTGGTCATTACGCGGAAGTCTGTCCGCTCGAACGGTCGTCCATGACGCTCTGTTCCGTGAAGATGTATTGAAAAACATGCGAGTATTAGTTATTAAGATATAATACATATAGACTAAATAAATCAAATCAAAACGTATAATCTTTTCGTGTAATTTGAAGAAAACATGTCAAAAGGGACTTCGAAAACGTGCGTAGAAAGGGGACGGACGATCATGTGCTTAAACTTTTTCACATATAACCCGTTTATCATCTAAAAAAAAAATATTTCAAAAGGGAATGGATAACGGAAGTTGCGAGGGCACGATACGGTCCTTACACATTGTACCTTCTGATATGTTGGCTATTTATGCGCGCTTTCTTTAAACAGGGTCCCTTAAAATATTCTCAAACAGAACACGTAAAAAGGGACAAGATATCCAAGACGCGGGCGTTGAAATGATTGTACCTTCTCACATATTGTCTTCAAACGTGTAGCTTCGCACAGGGTACCTTGATTTTAATATTGTCATCACTCGAAACAACAAAGCAAGTTTTAATTGTATTGTGGTCTCTTTCCCTAGCGCGTCGCTATGGGCTTGTGAGAGCGAGACGTCAGTATATACCTCATATATTATTGAAACCATAAAATATATCGGGTATATATCATATTTCGTTCTACAAAAGTTTAAGGGCTATGCAAATAAATGATTAATTATTATAATCATTTAAGTATTTAATCTAGCTATTATCGTGGCGATTCAAAGAAAAAAATATTAACTTATTCTATAATCACCAATTCACTTTGCTAAATAAGTTTTTTGTATTTTTTTTCAGGATAAAAATTTAAATATGGGAAACTCCATGTTACCAAGTTCGATACCTATATGTGTTTGGTGTTTGGACCTCAAATAAGATTCCATTGAAGGTTGAAACTATAAGAAGAGACGATTATTTCTTTTACTTTAAAATGTTAAAACGCCTTCAAAATTTCTACTTTGATTGCTACTTGCCAGAAATAATTGACCAGAGGTATGAGAGAGGCATGGAAATAAGAAATCCTCCTTATATAGAGGAAGCAATTCTTTCCAAAAAAATTACCCTTAATAAAATCGCATGAACAACGGCGTCTGTGACATTATTGGTTTTCTGATTCTATTTTTCTTATGCTTGTACTACCAAAACGTTTTTATTGTATAGATTTTTATTTTGTTTAGATGAGAATTTCTTGTGAGGTAAGCGCCAAACTTAATGCCTACCTGACGTTGATACAGAAAACGTCGCAATAAGCGGGTTTAAGGAACGAAACCCGGCAAGCCTCCCTGCCCACGTCTTTCTCTGTCGCACGTACTCGTATGTTTTTTCTTTCTCTTTTGCTGTCACTGTATCTGCGCAATAATAGATCGTATCAATTTCAGGTCGACATTTAAGTTTGGCGCGTACTGTACCTAAACTATGTACCATTTTGTAACACTGTGCAAAACAAGTGCATTATCTACCTAATACCGGCAATTTACATTCGGTCTATTACCCTGTATTATGTTCCTAATGAGAAAAAACAATTTTTTCATTGGTACAACTGTAAAATTTTAATGTTTGTTAAATACCGCTAGGACATTAATAGAACTAAATTAATAAATAATTTCCAACCAGGGATACACATTATTCTCCTTTTTTTTGTTGAATAATTCTTACCTATCAAATTTTGGAAGAATTTTTAATATTATGTTTTTATTCATATGCCTAAAAAGTGATATAATAAATCATTAGTATATTGCGAACATAGGAAGATACCTTTATTTCGTAGGAAATGTTAAAAATTATACATAACAAAAAATACTAAAATCATGGTTATGTATTGAAGCTTGTGTTTTTTTTAAAGTTATAAAACTATTTTATTCTATTCTGCAAAAAACATAAACTTTTAAATAAATAAATGTATTTTTCAAATGTGTTTTATATTTCCATGTTTTGACAGCCCTCAAAATTGGCATAGGCACCAGTCCTAGACAGTGCCAGACGCTCGTAACTGCAGGTGTTCAGGGATAAAAGTTGATAGAAAAATTCCCAATATTTATGGAAAAATACTTTACATGGGAATATTATTAACACAAAAAATATATCAATACCCCTCTTATTTTAACTTCATATTGAGAAGAAGTAGATTTTATAAAACTTGGTAAACTTTTTGACATTTATATTTTTAACGTTTAAAAACAACATTTTTTTTTTATTAATCTATAAACATAGGGTTTTACATAGGGTTTAATTGATGCCTGTCTCACTAGGATTTACCTGTGTTGAGACAGGCATTAAATGTAGTGTTATTTATTAACCAGTAAACAACTCCCTATTTAATTCTAAAATCATACTATTTGAATCTTGGATATCCGTTAGTCTTAGATTATTATTAGATAAATTACAATTATTTTTTCAACTAAATAGGGAATCTCATGGGAGATTTCCCCACGTTCTAGGGAAAAATCGAAATTCAGCAATCCTCGAATACGGCCAACATGTAATATGCCGTTTTTAGTCTGTGTTCGGGAATGATCGCTGAAACTTCGGGTTTTTACGAGCGGATACTGGGATCTAACTTATTTTAAGTAAAAAGTACATTAGCTTTTGGTGGAATTGATTTAAAAATTCGATGAGGGCGACACAAGCGACACAAAGTTTAACTATTTTGGCAAATTTTGATAAAATCGATTGTCCTCCTAGACTCTTAAGTAGATGGCGATAAAGTTTAAAATCCCGCCAGCCGCCTGTTTGGATTTATGTAAGTAAAAAAAATCGTCCTTATTTTATTTTGCGATGTTCAGGCACAAATATTAAAAATGTTTTACTAGATCTGTGATGAGCAACCCTGGTCGCAGGTGTAAGCAACAATGCTGGGGATTGGTTTGTGTTCTTTCCCTTTTTAGGTTTATTTTTAAGCTTTGAATGCAGTAATATTAGTTCATTAAAAATTCAAACAAATATATTTTTTTCTTTTTACTTATTGATAGATCAACCCTTGCATTTTTATAAAAATATTTATAACAATTAGTTTAAAATAAAGGAAGCAAAAATATATACATTTTTTTAAACTTCAAACCTTGTGTTCTCGAAACGAGATTTTGTGGACAAAGTACAAACCAATCCTCACCAAGCGAAGTGTCCCCGACCTGAATAGGACAAGTAAAAGAAGAATAGAAGGGATGTGATGTCACAATACAATAGAATGGACTCACTTATAAGTCATGGACCAGTTAAACACCCCAGGATAGTTTCTCCACGTGTTATTGGCAGACCCGAACAAGAAAGTGTGTTTGGGACTCTCGTCAGTGATGTAGACCCATCTCTGGTGCGCGGGTCGCTCGGTCTCCTTGGGCAGGTCTCCCGGCTTAAGCCTGTGTAGCAGGAAGGCCACAGCGTCTGCGTCCTTCAGGTCGGAGTTCTCGTACGTCAACTCGCAATTATTCACCGAGCAGATGGAGGGGTGGAACGGGTCGTGCCTGAAAGGGTTCGCGGTTTAAGAATATTTCATAACCATAACATTTTCAGAAATTATAATAATGTAATTATATAAACAGGTACAAAGAAAGTCTGATTGAAAATATTTGATAGTACAGCCTTCTTGTACCTACCTTCCGTGCAATTAAATAGATCTGCCACACCTGCGTATCTATTACTAACCACACGCAGCCTAGGTACAAGCGAGTGTTTCGTATCAGTTCTGTATTTGTCGCATTTAAACATGGTTTTGGAACGAGTCTCTCGTGGGTACATAAAATTCAACGAGCTTGGTTAAATCAGGGCTGTCTCTTCTAGCATTTACAATTTTGAACATAAATATTAAGTCGGATATAATTCTTCGTTCTGAGTCTCAATAAATTAAATTCTTTCATCAATTGTTTATGTTATTCCTCCAAGGGTACAAAAGACATTATACGTGCACAATAAGTAGTAAAGAAATTAGACGCTTGTCATTATAAATAGGTGTGAATTCATAAGTTTCTTATGAATCTAGGCATGTCCATACCTGTTACGAATTATGGTCATTCATTGTTTTAATTACTTGTTCAGGAACCTTGTACGCATTTAGTCGGATGATGTGACAAATAATTACAGAAATCACGGATTGTATTATTTTAATGGTGGGATGTGTGCAATTCATCAATATCGTCAGACCTGCGGTGTTTTATGAACACACTAAAAAAACAAATTGAGCGCACCATCGAACGGAAGCTAAAAAGTTAATTAAATTATTAGAAAATAAACAAATGTGTTAACCCCTCAGGGCTCTTGCATATTAACCGTTATATTTCTTAAGGGGTTATGTACAGTTATTATTTAAAAAAAAAAAAAATATTTCATTTTCGTAATGTACGTATATTTAAGTACACAAACAGAAAATTTCAAGTCAATCCAGCGATTATTGTCAAAGTTACACGCATATTTGTTTTAATTTTTTTTTCAAATGTTCAGTGCTTTTGAAACTTTAAACGCATTTTTCTCAAAACTATGTTTTAAAGTCGGAGACCAAGATTGCTCGGAAACGGCTGAACCGATCACTGTCAAATTTTAACACAAACTTTTTAAGAAATTTGTTTAGTAATTAATCGAAGGTTGTTTCTCACCGATAAATACATATATTTTTATAGACAATTTGAGGCCAAATTTTTTTTTTTGAGAAGCCACTTTTATCAAAATAATAAAATATTTTGCTTATTCCTTCGATTAATTACAATATTATACATTACGTTAACGAAATCCGTTTGGTTTTTCATTTTACATGATTCAGTCCAGAGATGATGGTCACCGCAAGATTTTTGAGAGGAGCTCCTGGAGATCAGCTACAGCAGCTCTCAAAATTATTATTTTTACAAATACAAATGTTAAAATACAGTTAAAAGTTACCGTAATTGAGTTCAAATTTTTACATTAATAAATTTAAAAGTCTTCTCAGGAAAAATTCTTGAAAAATCGCTTTTTTAGGGCCTCCTGACTGTAAATAGCCCCTTGACGCCGTCAGAAGGTAGGAGAATTTTTGTGTATTTCGACTTTGCAACAAAATCCAAAAGGAATAATTCTGGACGTATCCGAAAACTAAAAGCAGTTTTAAAGAATAAGTTCTTTTTTTTCAGCCGAACAGAGCGGTGACTGCAATACTCTGTCAGCCATATAAAAGTATACATCTAAAAGGTGATAAAATACGCTTTTTAATTTTATTATTAGAAATAAAATTAAATAATCCATGAGCCGTCACATTTTTAAGCACAGATTATGGAAATCACACTTCATTTCAACAATTACTACAAGAAACAACTATTTACGTACACAAAATAGGTTATTAGGTTCTTAGTTTAGGTAAACTAAGTCATTCATGCGTATTTATATTGAAACAAAACTTTGTAAATGTCAAATCCATATTTAAAAAAATGGCGGCACGGAGATATTTTACATGGGAAATTTTCAACTTTTATGGAATGAAAATCGAATTTTATTGCATATTTTTCCATTTTTTATAAGATAAACTCTCTTTTTATAACTTTCGAAGTTTATTCCCATCTAATTCAGTGTAATATATCATTGAAGAAAAAGATAATAATAATCTAAACAAAAAATATGAAAGAGAATCACGTTTTAAAGAAATAGAAAGTCATTAAATGTAATTTTGTAATACCGCGCATATTTGAAACTATGTACTTGTTGATTGTATTATTTTTTTTATTCATATTACAAGGCCTGTTTCGCTAACATATTTATATTTACTTATACCATTGTATTCTAACAAATTTGTATAATTTTATCAACATAATACATGTATACCTTTTTAAAATCGACATGTTGTCGCATAAAAATGTTGTCACTATGTACCTGCTGACAAACTACATAAGTAGTTTAGCAGGTTTTAAATGTAAATAAAAAAAATAAAAAATAAATAAACAATAAACAGAAAAACAGAAAAAGATAATGGTCGCAACTAGGACACGAACCCAGAACCTCACGTCTAACCGGGACGTTTACCAATTCCACCATAGCCACCTACTGTCAAACCGTCATACTGGTCAATCTCGTATATCAAATTTTAGAATTAACAATATTACCTTCAACTTGTTTTTTTCATATCACAGGCTACTACCATTTTTATTGGAAACCGTCATTCTAAGAATTGGTTTGTAACCTAGATAGCGTCTCGGATAAGTACATTTTTCCGTCTTTCCCGACTGAAACCGATGTCACTTTTGAAAATTCTGTACCTTAAGGATAAACCATGGATAGCTATAGACGACATGGACTTAGGTAGTTTTAGGGTACTGAATTATGTTTGGGTAGTTTACTTTTGAAAATCTAAGCTTATCAAATTGTAGCGGCATGTGGCGGCTTATGGATTATTTACCGAAATAAACACATAATTTTTTTAACAATTTTTTTTTTCAATCATAAAAAGTTCTGCAAATTGTTTACCTCACGTTTTTTCGTCTAAATCAGTGATTCCCAAAGTGACCCGAATGAGCGATAATAGCGATATAATTTATAGTTACTAGCGAGTTCCCGGCGTGCGTTCGATAAATAAATTGTTTCTCTCTGCGTGTCCTTTAACATTCGTCCCCGTTCCCCTTCCACCTACCCCGCTCCTCCCGCATTTCTCCTCCACCTTCCCCGCCTTCCTCGTACCCTCTCTGGCTTCCCCGTACCGCGAACCCCCCTTTCACGCGTTTCCCTCCACCCTTCCTGAATTCCCACCCACCTCACCCCCGTGTTCCCCTTCCACCTTCCCCACCTTCCCTTCCCACCGCTAAACTACATGAAACACACACACTTTTCAAACTTCTCGCTAATTCACCTATTGTAAATTTTTTATACAAATTTCATAATGCCAGAACTCACCAGTATTTATAAAAAACCTTTGCGAGCGTGCGCACAACAACTCACCAAAATTTCATCGCAATCGGATGAATAGTTTAATAACGCCATAGCATAGTTTGGGAACGCATAAGGAACAAACGAAGAAACGTTAATTTTAATATATTAATATTTTATTATTGATACAATGTCAATAGTTTATTAGGTAAGTATGATCGCTTACTTCTCCGCAGTGAAGGACCGCACATGTCTCCTTTCCAAGAAAGGTCCATCTTTCCAAATCAGGATCTTGAATATTTTGTCTCTCGTTTTGGGTGGATCCTCATTGAGGAAAAGGTGTTTTCCCAGCCCTGACAAGGTGAAGTCCTGGAAAATATAATTCAAAATAATTAAATAAAATTAACTTTAGCTCCACACAGGAGGCTCTGAGGAAAATAATTTCCCTCAGGGCCTATGTCAATTAGGGGATGCTGTGTGGAGGGTCTTTTGAGTAAACGAAGGAGATGAAGTTCTGGGAAGTGACGTACTTATGAATCCATTCCTCCCAAGGCGATGTTCCGAGAGAGTCAAAAGTCTCCCTCAACCAGTCTCTCCCGATCCCGATGCTGGGCAGATGCATCGTTACCAATACCTCCGTGATAAGAGGTAAGCTACCTACCACTGGACCCAAAAGTCGCCGGTTCAAACCTGGCGTGCGTCAAATTAATATGCCCGACATCTTTTTAGTGACGCTACTTTTCGTTTCATCGGGTTTCAAATCACAACGGTGCTAAAGAAGTTTTCACTTAAAAAAAACTTTTTTTTTTTCTTCCAGTAAACTAGTACTAAATATAAACACAAACACTATTTTATACGAATCATTCCAAGTTGATAAATAATGATTTCGAACCAATGTTATTTATTCAGTTGGAAAATATGGGGAGATAATTGATAAGTGCAAGCGCTACAGTAATTTCCCGTAATACCATGCGAGCGAAGTCGCGGGGAAAAGCTAGTAATTCTATACCGGACAACTCGGAATGAAACCAACTGAGAACCATCTCAGATAAAGTCATTTAAAATGATAAAAAAATATATTTAAAACATTGATTAAATAGGTTAGGTTAGATTAGGGATATTTAGGACGGGTTTTCAAAAAATTTGATGAGTTCATCAAATATTTGAAGTTAATTTTCACGTTCTGTGTAAGTTCTATTCGAGTTCTGTTACTTTATCATCATAGGCCAGCTGCTCCATAAAACTGAAATCATCACAGAACTTGAATAGAACTTACACAGAACGTGAAAATTAACGTCAAATATTTGACGAATTCGTCAAATTTTTTGAAACAACCCATCCTTACTATCAGCCTTACAATTTTCAGTTTCTTTTAACTGTTTCACTTGACCCATATTTTCATTATCCAATAAGCAGAATTTGGTTGTTGAACGTGATAGCAACATGATAACTGACTTGATATATAAATATTTTGATGTTTAAGAGGAACGTATGCGCGGCCCGTTCGGCCCGTTTCATACAAATCTTAATTCTGGATTTGAGATCAAAATACCCAACCAAACTGAAAAATTATTTTTATAATAAAAAGGTACATCAAATATCTAGTACGGATGTGACCTACTTTGCTAATTATAAGATTGTAGCTTTTCCCGCGGCTTCGCTCGCATGGTATTAGGGGAATTTACGGTAGCGTCTCACCCCCTCCCGCATTCCATATATTCATTCCCGGTACATTCAGTTTTCAAACAGCTCACGTGCCACCTAAATTTTATAATGCTAGAAGCTAGAGCTCAAAGAAAAAAAAATTATCCAATTTGGTGCAGTCGTTAGGAATTTATGCGCTTACAAACATTTCGGAGATTTGTTTTTATTTAAAATATGTTGAAGTTTGTAAATATAATAAGAAATAACACTTTTATTAAACAGTCTCTATAATCGTTACGAATATATTTTTAATGTAGGAACTCTCATCTGACATTTATTCCAAAACATAAGCTTGTCGTTTATACATTAAAATTACCACCCAAAAATATGCATTTTTAACAATGCTTTATTTTTTATTTTATTTTTCATTGTATTTGTAAAATAAACACAGTCAAATAATTATTTAATATTTTTCATTTACTGACAAATAATTGCTCAAGTTGCCTCTAAAGCCATAGAACACCAAAAATTTTAATGGCTTTTATCTTATAATTTAAAGCAAAATTAAATAAAGTAGCTCACATCCATACTAGATATTTGATATACCTTCTGATCTCAAATCGAGAATTAAGATTTGTATGAAGCGGGCCGAAAAGGTTCCACTAACCAGACAAAACCGGAAATGTGTCATTTTTAAATCAAATTTTAGACGTATTGACCCTTTTCCATCAAAAATTATCAATTGATTTCGAAAGACTCGTCTTTTGTCTAGTAAAGCTATTTTTTAAATTTTGATATGCTTGATTTCTGGGTGGCAAGCTAAAAAGGCTTATAACTTTAATGATTTAAAGGGAAATAGGCAACCTTTCGTTTAAATACCTTGAATTGAGTCAACCCATTCAACAAGAAGGAATCGAATTACATATATCGAATACATCTTTAAACCGGAATTGTGACTGCCCATGCTTAGAACAAGTAAACATTATCAAATATTTATGATTAACCTTTGATACACACCTAAATTGGAAGCAACATATACAAAAAAAAATCTGCAAAACTCTATACTTTTTCAAACAAACACGCAATTTCCTTAACTTAAAACTTTTTAAAACAGAGTACTACTTACTCACTGTGCCAATCTCATATCGAATACGGAATTTTAGCTTGGGGTAATGCTTATTCCAGTGCCCTAGACCCTAGATCATTAAAGCACAAAAACTATTCATAAAAATAATTCTTAAACTGCCTCTTACTATCAGCACTGATACGATCTTCAATACTTTCAACGTTATGAACATATAACAGCTCTACGCAAGATCCATATTAGTTAATTTACACAAAAACAACAAAACATCATACAAAGCAACACAAACAATGCACAATACCCGAGCCAAAACAAAGAACTTCTCCAAACTCCTTTTTCCAAAACTACCTTTGGACAAAGATACTTCAAATACATAGCTTGCAAACTATACAATACACTACCAGCTACGATCACACAAACTGAATCCTCGAGAAAATTCAAACAAGATGTAAAGAAATGGATTGTAAGTATTGGACGCGACACTACTGCAAACATCTGTAAAATAAATCACACATAGACAGAAAACAATTTACATACGACCTAATCCATAAATAAAAAATTAGAATCATGTGTAATTTAATTCCATAAATAGATTTGACAGGATTTACTATTTACTGCACTTCATCTCTTCCTTCATTTATACGAAAACTCTCTTTAAAGCCCACCATTCCAATCACTTTCTATTTTTATTGTATTCAAATGAATATGTATATTACCTTAAATATTCTTGTACCTACCAAATATGTTCATTTATGTAACTCTAAGCCTGTCTAGACCCAGGTATATCCTGGTGAGACAAACTGGCGTCGAAAAACCCAATGTAAACATACTGTATATCTTCGACCAAGTATATCTGTATATAGATAAATTAATTTTAAAAAAATAAAAATTTTGTTAGCATTCTAAATACAAGCAAAAACACGCGAATGTATGTAATTCTAAACAAACGTGATTATATTTAGACACATGACGTGTAAATCTTAACCGGTCTGTAACAATTAATATTATATTGTGTGCCTTTATGTTTTATTGTGAGTTTGAGACGGCACCGACTTCTATATTTAGCCATGCACGTATTATCATCTATAATCTACACAATGGGGTAACGAATTCTTTAGCCTTCCAACACAACGCGTTTACGGAAAGACCTACAGGTAAATAGGTTACCTTGCTGACAATATAACCAACACATGATTATTAAGGTGATCCAATAGTGCAGGGAAAAATCGAAATCGGAATTCACGCCCCTTTATGGGAGGAGTTTAAAATTTTTAAAAAAATTACATGAGCTCAACACAGAAGGCCCTGAGGGAAATTATTTCCCTGGAGTGTTTATTAAGGAAAGGAAGGGAAGGAGAGTTCTGGGAAGGAAAAGGGTTTAAGGGGTGGGTAGGAATCTGGGGTTCAGTGTGTTCTGGTCATCCACCTCCAAAACCTAGACAAACCTCACCCCACGAACCCGGGCACCCCTCCTAAAATACTTGAGAAAAAGCTTTTGGAAAGATTGGAAAAGGTATTTGAGAATTTTTTTTACAGATTGATTTCGTAAAGGCCTGTAAAAAACATCAACTCATTTTTTACGCATTATTTTTTGTAATAAAAAAAAAATTAAAATTGATTTCACGGAACCAAGCGACGCGGAGCCATACGTCTATTCCCCGCTCCGGCCGGACCGAACTGATGCAAAATAGGTGTGGCAAATCAATAGTCCTTGAAATAACAACGCAAAAATGCATATTTTATTTTATTTTGTGAAATTCGGACGTAAATATCAATTTTTTGCGATTATTATAAAAGAAACTGAATTAGCTACATTAAATACACCTTTATTATAACACTACTACACTTAATATACATTTACTATTACACTTAATATTACACTCTACACTCACTATTGCACTGTGTATGTTCATTTTGTGCACAGCTGTTTAGACAATTTTTAATCATGTTTTTGCTTTATATGCCCATTGATTGTTCTTTTTAGGTACAATAATAAAATATATTAAACTATATTACCCACGCACAGGCTGCGCCTTATTGGGTTCCCATTATTCTTATTATTTTATTATATTGTATACATCTAATGTAAAAATTGGGAAAAATAAAGGAAATAAAAAATAAAAATAATAAAACCATATCCGAAAAGGGTTTTTTATAAGTAGGAGACTTTGCACTTGAAAGTGTTTTTTAATAAACCTAATCCTTTTTTTTTCCTAGGCTTATTAAAAGACTTATAAAAAAAACTGACCGACGTCTTTAAGCCGCCGCTATCCAAATTCGACCGATTTCTTACATATCCCCCTTAAACATGTGAAGTTTTTAAGCTCTTAAAAAATATGTTATTTTTGAAAATAATATCTATGCATTCCCCACGCCGAAACTATACTTAAAAATAGTCTATTTCTATTATTTTACAAGTTATATTTGTGAAAAAATTCACAATGTTTCTTTAAATGATACTTAAGATACGTTCCACGAGATTTTTGCTCTATTTTAAACGAGTCATGTTTTATTAAGCTTTTTCGCAATTTTTGCTGTATTTTTATTTTATTTATTTTTATTTATTTATTTATTTATTTATATATAGATACAAATGAAAGTACAAATTACATATTAGGAGTTTTGCCTGTTCAACTAGGAAAGTTTCCCGTTCCAGGACAGACAAATTGACATGTTTAGTTCATATTATTCCTGAAATGTACATAATTTCATAACAAAAACAAAAACAAAAAAAAAGTTCCATTTTTCTCTGAAACTAAGTTGTGTAATAAAGAAAATGTATATAATATATATAAATATAAGTACACATACATTTTTTGTTACAAAGTAGAAAAAGTAATCTGGTAGCATATATTATAATCGGATTTACCGAATTAACCTGGTAACATATAATATATTAAGATTTACAGAGAATGAGATAAGTAGGTATGTTAGTAGCATTGAGAGGTGTAACATGTACCTGATAACAAGATGGAGGAATTACAATAAGATTTACAAAATAAAGATAAGAAATTATGTTAGGTTATGTGTTTAGAAGTTTGAACTTTTAATACATAGTACACTTATAGGAGAAACTATATTAAAATTTACAATATTAGATATAATTTATGTATGAAATTGCCCATTTGATTTTTTTACGCATTGTAACTATAATGTATAATAAATTATGTCAAACATTATAACTTTATTATTAGCGCGCTCTGTCCAACATTCGTAATTACATATCTCTCCATCTTCTTATTTTTCAACCGAGAAGCGCCGCCTTAAGAGCCAAGATATGTTCTACACGCAGTATTTAATTGAAGCATCTACATCTACATCTAAGCGATCAAATTTTCAAAACCAAAATATATGATTTTGGACGTTTTGCATTATTTCGCGTTGCTTCATCTTAACTAAATGAACCAATAAACAATAAAAATTCATTTAAATAACATACATATTATTATATAATAAATATGTACAGGGCGCGCACCTACTTGACATGCTTTAAGCGATGATTCCTGACATTATTTTGAGTAAAAAATGTAAATAAAATTTTGGCCACCAGAGACATTTTTGAAATATTTTTAAACTAACATTATTAAAATATCACTGTTATTGGACAGTTAGGGACGGGGTGAGATGTAAAGCGATTACTCGGCTGAGTGATCAGTTATGACACGTGGAAGAAAAGTTTGGAGGAAATAAAAGTTTTAAAAAAAGTCACCGAAGGCCAAAATTTTTTTACTCCAAAAAGTCAGGAATCACTTGTTAGAGTATGTCAAGTATATTGTAGTTCCAATTTCGAAAATTAAAAGTTTAATAAACTTGAATAATGTTACGCATTACGCAAGGATGTTTCACGTTACTTTCCAACTTGCCTGTGCACTAACAACCGAAATTCGTGAAAAATCACGGGATATTATAATTTTAAGATTTGTGAAGCTGTAGGTATGTATATAAGCATAAAAATAAAATTTCTTCCGGACCGAACTATCTCGACCACTCGGCCTGCACCGCAGCGGGAGGGATGGATTCATACGTCCGTCACTTCTGGATCTTCTGATACCCCAGATTCCTACCCACTCCTCATAACCTTTTCCTTCCCAAAATTTCACCTTCTTCATTTTCTTTAAAAAATCTCCCACAAAGCATCCCCAAAGATGACGTAAACCCTGAGAGAAACTATTTTTCTCAGAGCCTCCTGTGTGAACCTATTGCAAAACAATATATATACCTAAATAAAATAGTCAAAATTGAGGTTGTTTATTTCCCTGCTTTCTCCTCCAAAATTGAACCGATTTTAAACTTTTTTTTTACAAACTGTTCCAGAAGAAAATATTTTTATTTTGACGTATTTTTTTTTTAATAAATTTTCAAGATGGCGTTTTAATTAAAGGCAATTTTAATTATTTTTAGAAGGTCCAATAACAAATAAAAAGTAACTTATCAAATAAATCGAAACGTAGAGACGTGCCAGTACTTGATATCTATATTATTTAAAAATATATTTGCATTAGCGACAAAATTTAGAGAGGAAATAGGGGTAAACGTTTGTATGAAACATACGCCGCCCGCGTTTACTCTTCGTTATTGCATAAAATTCAGCCCTGAATTAATTTTCTAAACACCTGCCAAGAGGTTTGGGGTCACTCAGTACATCATTTGAATCGCTGATGGATCAAGCAATGCTCATGTAATTACTTTTAAATTAGAATTGTGTTTAATAATCTGTACTAATATTATAAATGCAAAATTGCGAGTGTTTATTTGTTACGCTTCCACGCATAAACCGATTTTAAAAATTCTTTCACCAATAGAAAGCTACATTATATGCGAGTAATATAGGTTGAACGTAATGGTAAGCTCTGGCGTAATGCTAAGCTCTTGAATGTAATGGTAAGCTCTACGTTGAATTTAAAACAAAGCTACCGCAGTTATTCGTTTTTTAAATTTTTTATTTAAGAATTCGTCACAAGATGTCGCCACTTAGCAGGAAGCATAGGGACGTGCCCCCCCTAAGTATAAGTTCTACGGATTTGTGAATCTGGTGTATCTCTCCGGATATGGAAAGGTTGACTACCGATGGTGTACGGGACGTTTGTACATATACTGTATAAAAATAGGGAGCTGGACACAAATGGCACGCCAATGGAATCTTTATGCGCCAAGGGATTTTGGCATACGCCAATGGACTTTCACGAATTTAATACTTTGAATGATTCTAAATAAAATTGGAAAAACTGAATCTATTATAACTGATTAAACACTTGTAAAGGCTTGAAGACTTTGGAGACTTTGGGATACTGGGAAGAAGGTAGAACTGAAGTTATTACTTTTAAATAAAACACTTGAAAAGAGTTTGAACTTGGAGACTTTGGGATTACTGGGATACTGGGAAGAAGGTAGAACTGAAGTTATTACTTTTAAATAAAACACTTGAAAAGAGTTTGAACTTGGAGACTTTGGTTTCTTCGAGATTGTTTCTTCTTGGCTGGTAATTTTTAACTGATTTGTGACCGATGTGTGGTCTGTATTTATAGGGCAAAACTGGGTTGGATTTTGGGGGTATAGCACTTCCTATTCTTTGTGTAGGTTGGTCCTTTTACCCTTTTTCCCTGTTTGCTACGACTTTTGAGAAGATTTGTAAAATTTGTATATTATAGCCAATACCAAGAGAGTCCCGATCCCCGAAACCAAAATCTCACATGATTTTTATTGTTTTTACAAAAAAAGATACAATGTTACATTTGTGGTACAAAGTAGAATTTCAAGGATTAAACATTTTTATTAAAGTGCAAGAATCAATGGTAGGCGTCAGTTTTCAAGTGATTGTACTTGCTTGTGTCCATTTTTCTGCGAGGATATTTATTTTTAGCTCGTAATTATCACCAATTTCTCAGAATTTAGCTCCAAATTTTTGAGAACATGAATTCATTGACGTAAATATTCCCGATTCAGATTTTCCTTTGTTCATCATGGGCCAATCACAGCTCCGATGGTTGTATGGTGGGGGTGACGTAAATAGGCAGCTATTCTCGTGGCAGGGTTCATTGCTGTCTGTAGTCTCTTGTAGAGGTGTGAGATGTATTTTTGAGTTTGATTTTTATGCTGCGTGTGTTCATTATCAATTGTGTTTGCATTTTTAATTGATAAATTAATTTTGAAGAATAAAATAGCAATTAGACATCGTTTTGGAGGATGCGTGAAACGCCCCTCGTCTCGTTAGCCAATAGCAGCTCTCTGATTGCTTGGGGGTTGTGGCGTGAGGCGAAATGGTGCTGGCGGCATGGTACTGTGTAATTGTGGGTGCTGGCGGTACGGTACTGTGTGGGAGCGTAAATTCCAATATTGTCTTTTTTAGTTATCTCATTTGCTTTTGCGGACTCGTTCGATACACTCCCCCCGTGCAGTCTCGTCTGTACTTAGCTACTTCGTCGGGCGAGTCCTTTTCCGATGTTTGAGTTCTGAATCGGGGGCCTTTGCCAGGGTTGTAGTTTCATCAGGTGTTGGTGGAGCAGGCAGGATGACGGCGATTTTGACTGCCGGCCTTATGTATATTCCTGTGCTGGTTTGAATTCGGGCAGTTCTGACTTGTCCATCAGCTGCAGGTGTGGCTTCTAAGATTCGGCCGCGCGGCCAACTGTTCCGGGGCAGTGCTGGATCCATAATGATTACCAGATCATCTTTTTTAATTGGTGTCGTTGGGTGGTGCCATTTTTGCCGGGTTGCTAGGGTAGGTAGGTATTCGCGCAGCCATCGTCTCCAGAAGGTGTCTGCAAGTTGTTGCCCGATGCGCCACTGGCGGCGTAGGCATACTTCCTCTTCTTTCTTGTCGTAGAAGGATAGTTGGGGGCGTTTCCCGGCCGACCCTAGTAAAAAGTGGTTGGGTGTTAGAGGTTCTTCATCACGTGGGTCCACCGAAATGTGAGTGAGTGGTCGATTATTAACCGTAAACTCGGCTTCTGCAAGGGCGGTGCGTAGCGTTTCTTCTTTTGGTGCTCTTTCCTTTAGGGTGGCGCTTAGGGCTTTTTTAACTGATCGTACTAATCTTTCCCAAGCTCCCCCCATGTGGGGACTCATTGGTGGTATGAAGTGCCACTCGATGCCCTGGGTAGCTATTGCGTCAATCATTCTGGTGTCTTGACTTATTGACAGCAGAGCGTCCCTCATCTCGGTGTCAGCTCCGTGAAAGTTTGTTCCGTTATCGGAATACATGGCTGCGGGTTGTCCCCTGCGGGCGGTCATTCTTTGTAGGGCCATGATGGCCGAGTCGGCAGTCAGTGACGCGGCTAATTCCAGGTGAATGGCGCGTGTCGAGAGGCAGGTGAAGATGGCTCCGTAGCGCTTTTCTCGATGCCTACCGACCGTGATAGCCATAGGGCCAAAATAGTCGAGCCCGCAGTGTGTGAATGGGCGGACGTGATGCATTAGGCGGGGTGGTGGTAGTGCGCCCATCAGAGGTGGAGTTGGTTTGCTGCGTCGTATGAAGCAAGTAGGGCAGGCGTGTGTTATTTTCCTGCTTGTTGTACGTAGTCGTATTATGAAGAAATGATTGCGTATCTCTGCTATCGTTTTCTCAGTACTGGGGTGATCCGCCTTTTTGTGGTAGTGACTGATCAGGAGCCGAGTGTAGGGTTCGTCGCCGTCCAAAATTATGGGAGTGCGGGCCACACTCTTTGTTTTTTCCAAGGCTTGTAGTCGGGTCCCCATTCGTAGTAGGTCGTCTGGTCCAAAGAAGGGGTTCAGGGAGTTGAGGCGGCTGCCAGCAGGCAGTTTTTGACCTTGTCGGATGGTGTGTAGGTCAGTTGTGAAGGCGTCTTCCTGGGACCTTTTGATCCATCTGTGTTCTGCTGCTTTTATCTCCTCAGCTAGTAGTGGGTCTTCTACTGGTTTGTTGGGCCCCTTTCTGCATCGTCTGATAAAGCGGAGGATCCAGGCTGTGGAACGGATGAGCCTGTGCCATGAGGAGAACCGCTCTACTGATGGGAGTGCTTCGCCCCTGGTGGACACAAGGCCAACGTAGTGAGGTTTGACTTCCAGTGTCAGGTCATCAGGTTTGTGGGCGGGTGCTCGTTCTCTTGGCCATGTACTCTCCGGGGAAGTTAGAAAGGCTGGGCCGGTAAACCATCTTCCTTCTGGTGTTAGGTCGGGCACCTCTAAGTCTCGTGTTCCGATGTCAGCGGGATTGAGTTTTGTGGGTACCCATTTCCAGTCGGGTATGTTGGTTAATTCGTCGATTTCGCCCAATCGGTTTGCCACAAAGGTTGAGTAGGCACGTGGGTCGGTTCGCAACCAGCATAGTACAGTTGTGGAGTCTGTCCAGAAGCAGGTGCGGGATATCAGAGCCTTGCTTTCTTTCTGGATCGTCTGGGCCAGTCTCGCTGCTATGAGGGCGGCTTGCAGCTCGAGGCGTGGAATGGAGAGAGGCTTCAGTGGCGCCACTTTACATTTACTTGCAAGAAATGTTACTCGTACGGCTCCATCCATTTCTTCGGTGAAGTAGGCCACGGCACAACAAGCTTGTTCCGATGCATCGCAGAAGAGATGCAGAGCTACGTTGTTTTGTTTGTTGTAGAGGCAACGTCTCGGGATTGAGATGCTGTTCATGTGCAGCAGACTCAGCCAGTCTGTCCATCTCTGGGCGTGTTCAGGGGTGATAGGTTCGTCCCATCCGACGCTTGAGCGCCACACTGCTTGTAGTAGCATCTTAGATCTGATGGTAAGGCAGGCAACGAAGCCGACTGGGTCGAAAATCTTCATTACTATGGACAACAGTTGCCGCTTTGTAGGTTGTGCGGCCGTGCCGGGGAAGATTGCCTCATGAAATGAGTACAGGAAGCGGTCTGTGGATGGGTCCCAGATTAATCCAAGCACTCGTTCCGTCTCGGGACTTCCGCTGTTGATCTGTATTGTGGAGCTGGCGCGGTCTTCTGTAGGCACACTGGCTATAGCCGCTGGGCTGTTTGACGCCCAATTTGTCAAATGGAATCCTCCTTTCGCGAGGAGGGCGCTTACACTTTGGACGAGCGCAGCAGCTTCATCTGGCGTGTCTGTTGCATCTAGGTAGTCGTCCATGTAAAACTTGGTGCGTACGGCTTTTGCGGCGGCAGGGTACTCGTGCTCGTATGTATCGGCCACTTTATTTCGAACGAATTGGGCACTGCTTGGAGAACAGGTGGCTCCAAACATCATTGAAGACATTTGATAGGTGTCTGGATCGTGATGGGGTGATGTCCTCCATAGGAACAGCTGGGATGGTTGGTCTTCTTGCCTTATCTTTATTTGCAGGAACATTTCTTTGATGTCTGCAGCGATGGCGATATTTCCTTCCCGGAAGCGTATTATATTCCCCAGGAGGGAGGACAGCAGGTCAGGCCCTGTAAGCAGCTGGTCGTTGAGGGAGGTTCCTCGGCATCGGCTTGCGGCATCGAACACCACCCTGATTTTTCCTGGCTTGTTTGGGTTGGTTACTGCGAAGTGGGGCAGGTACCATTTGCGAGGTGTGGTGATGGATGCTTCAGGGTCTGATAGCTTCTTGGCATATCCTTTGGTGATAAGTTGACTTATTTTGTCATTGTAGGCCACTGCTAGATTTGTGTCTTTTGCTTGCTTTTTCTCCAGGCCCAGAAGCCGTTTTAGTGCACACTGCCGATTGCCAGGTAGCGTGGTTTCTGGATTGCGCCATAGTAGACCCGTTTCCCATCTTCCTATAGGAAGAGGACGGGTAGTTGCATTCATAAGTGCGATTGCTTGTTGTTCGCTTGCATTGACTCTGGTAGCTGATGTTACTCCAAGGGAGTCAATTGCGAAGTTTGTTTTTACCAGTTCCCTCAACTGCATGTCTGCGGCCGTTTCTGGTTGTAATGCCAAAGTGGTGGTCGTGTTTTCATCTCCGGGGTTGATTCCCCCATGAGCGATCCACCCTAGTGCGGTGCGTGATACTATTCGCGTAGTAACATTGCATTCGCGCACTTCTCTTGACACAATCAGGTGAGCGTTGTCTTGGCCTATTAGCAGCTTCGGAACGACAGACCTTCCTTGGATCTGTTGTTCTGGCAGGTTGAGGTTGCTTATTGTGCTGGCAGAGATGTGGAATGTATTACTGTTGCCTGCACCTCTTAATCTTAGTTTTACTCGTTGCGAGAGATTGTCGGAGGTGCACATTCCTTTGGCGCCATGGATTCGCAGTCCGTGAACTGGTCCCTCTGCTCCGACTTGTGTTGCGGTGTCAGTGTCGACAAGTGTTATTGTGGATCCTTCGTCCAGAAGAGCGAACACTGACACTTCTTTTTTGTTTGGAGCACTTAATATGACTGGTGCAATTTTCAACAGTACTCTTTGTCCGGAGTTCTGGCGTCATAAATTGACATTTTCCACAGTGCTTTTTCGTACAAACTCGGGATTGTGTAGCAGGGGATGGTGTTGGGCTCCGCAATCCCCTATTTTGCACCATTGGTTCATTTTGCAGCTTCGCGAGTGGTGTTTTTCTAAGCACTTGCGGCATAATTTTCCCACGCGCACAGTTTCCCATCGGAGTTCAACATCTTTGGCTGCGAATTCTTTGCACTCGCGGGTTCTATGATTGCCGCCGCATTGGGCGCAGCTTTCATTGGCTGATTTTCTTTTTTGGCTTGGTCCAGGGTAGGTATGTGATTCGTTCTTTTTGCGTTTCATCGGGGCGATCTTTTCTTTTGGGCCATCCCTGATTTCCTCCTGATGTCCGGCATGTATTTGCTCATAGCTCGGTAGGAGTTGCATGCGATCACTCCCTTCTTCCTATTGGTACCCGGCATGTATTTGTTCACGGCGTGGTCGAGATCGTATGCGGTCCACCATCCCGCTATTTGGAATTGCGTTTGACACCTCTTTCAGAAAGGCAGCGAGCTGGGTTATGGTGGCCGGAGCATGTTGTTTGCGAATCTCGATTAGCCATGCCAGCCGCAGGGAACTTGGCATTTTGTCAGTGACGTCGTTCAGTAGCGCAGGATTGGTGAGATAGCCTTCGGTTTTCAGAATCCGGAGGGATGCCACTAGGTTTTGTACCGTCCCGGAGAAATCTGCAAGCTCCTCGAGTGACACCTCGGTCGTGAGGTAAGGTAGTTTTTTAACCTTGTCTAGCATAAATTTTGCTATGGAGTTAGCGCTGCCGTATCGCTGCTCGAGGACGCTGATGATCTCTGGGACTTGCGCAGGATCCATTAGTAGGGGACCCACAGTATCTCGTGCCTTGCCTTTGAGGGCCCGTTGCAGCCGGATGAGATTTTCGCTTGGAGTCATCTGGCAGGTGGCGGTGGATTGAGTGTACTGTGCCTTCCAGGTGGGCCACTCGAGTGGGTCTCCAGCGAAGGTGGGCAAATCTTTTGCTGCGGATTGCCTGGCGATGAGGGCTGCCATTCTCGAGTCATCCTCTAATGTACGAGGACTATCTTGGGTTCGGGAAGTGCGGAGCGCTTCTGCCATTACAGAGGCAATCTGGGCCAGTGGGTCGTTACCATGCTGCAACCATTCTCGAGTGTGCCGTGTCGTCTCGTCAGCCGTATGCGGCGGTGTAAATAATGGGAAATCTTGGCTGGAGGATGCTGGCTGTTGCTGGTACCCCATTGTATTATAGAGTGGGCGCTCGGGTCCAAGATGGCTATATTCGGCTGCGGGAATGTTGTTCACAGGACTCGTCAGAAGTGGGTGGCCTTGGGTAGAGGTATATCCCGTTGGATTGGTTACAGCAAATTCATTAGTAGGCTGACCGGCTGGCACGTGCACTTGAGCTGTTGCATATCTTGTTGCAAACTCTCCGGCTGGCTTGTGTACTTGAGTGGCATATCTCGTTGCAAACTCGTTCGTAGACGGGCCGGTTGGTGCGTGCACTTGAGTGTTTGCATATCTCGTTGCAAACTCTCCGGCTGGCTTGTATACTTGAGTAGCATATCTCGTTGCAAACTCGTTCGTAGACGGGCCGGTTAGTGCGTGGACTTGAGTTGCAGCCTGACCCTTCGGGTTGGTTGGTGCAGGCTCTTGAGCCGGCTGATTGGATGCTTGGCGTGTCGCAGCGTTCAGGGCTGCGAGGAGATCGGCTGTTTGTTTGGCGTGTTGTCTGTCTCGACTGCGCATCTCCCGGCGCAGCATTCGCAGGGAGTCTTCAGTTGATTCTGAAGATGCCTCGCTGCTATTAGTATTGGATTCGTGGGGGCTCTTGGCGACATGTTCCGAAGCAAGTTGGCCAAGAGTGATGAGGTCAGAGTTCCTGGCTGGGCTCGCAACAGGTAGATCGTGGATCTGACGGGGTCCACTGGATGGCGTCTCTATGGTGTGTGGGCCCGGGGTCCGACGGGGTGGCACGGACATGTTTCGGCTCGTCCCTGGGGCGTCAGGTTTAGACAGTGACGTCTCGGATGATGTTGGGGTCTTACGGCCACTGCGAAGAGACGGCATTTCCACTGGGTAAGACTGAAGGCGTGTTATTTGCAGATCCGGCTCGAAGGACCAAATGTACGGGACGTTTGTACATATACTGTATAAAAATAGGGAGCTGGACACAAATGGCACGCCAATGGAATCTTTATGCGCCAAGGGATTTTGGCGTACGCCAATGGACTTTCACGAATTTAATACTTTGAATGATTCTAAATAAAATTGGAAAAACTGAATCTATTATAACTGATTAAACACTTGTAAAGGCTTGAAGACTTTGGAGACTTTGGGATACTGGGAAGAAGGTAGAACTGAAGTTATTACTTTTAAATAAAACACTTGAAAAGAGTTTGAACTTGGAGACTTTGGGATTACTGGGATACTGGGAAGAAGGTAGAACTGAAGTTATTACTTTTAAATAAAACACTTGAAAAGAGTTTGAACTTGGAGACTTTGGTTTCTTCGAGATTGTTTCTTCTTGGCTGGTAATTTTTAACTGATTTGTGACCGATGTGTGGTCTGTATTTATAGGGCAAAACTGGGTTGGATTTTGGGGGTATAGCACTTCCTATTCTTTGTGTAGGTTGGTCCTTTTACCCTTTTTCCCTGTTTGCTACGACTTTTGAGAAGATTTGTAAAATTTGTATATTATAGCCAATACCAAGAGAGTCCCGATCCCCGAAACCAAAATCTCACATGATTTTTATTGTTTTTACAAAAAAAGATACAATGTTACATTTGTGGTACAAAGTAGAATTTCAAGGATTAAACATTTTTATTAAAGTGCAAGAATCAATGGTAGGCGTCAGTTTTCAAGTGATTGTACTTGCTTGTGTCCATTTTTCTGCGAGGATATTTATTTTTAGCTCGTAATTATCACCAATTTCTCAGAATTTAGCTCCAAATTTTTGAGAACATGAATTCATTGACGTAAATATTCCCGATTCAGATTTTCCTTTGTTCATCATGGGCCAATCACAGCTCCGATGGTTGTATGGTGGGGGTGACGTAAATAGGCAGCTATTCTCGTGGCAGGGTTCATTGCTGTCTGTAGTCTCTTGTAGAGGTGTGAGATGTATTTTTGAGTTTGATTTTTATGCTGCGTGTGTTCATTATCAATTGTGTTTGCATTTTTAATTGATAAATTAATTTTGAAGAATAAAATAGCAATTAGACATCGTTTTGGAGGATGCGTGAAACGCCCCTCGTCTCGTTAGCCAATAGCAGCTCTCTGATTGCTTGGGGGTTGTGGCGTGAGGCGAAATGGTGCTGGCGGCATGGTACTGTGTAATTGTGGGTGCTGGCGGTACGGTACTGTGTGGGAGCGTAAATTCCAATATTGTCTTTTTTAGTTATCTCATTTGCTTTTGCGGACTCGTTCGATACAGATGGTATATTACATATGACGTCATTGCCCGTCCCGGTTACTTTGTCCCGGTGACTAGCCGTCACTGGTTGACAGTGGATACGAGGAACGGGCTAATTTTGGAACCAGTTCCTATTGGATTTACAAAATGGTAACCAACACTAACTGGTCGAGGCCGAAGCGAAGCAAAGCCCGCAGGGCCTAGTCCGAATTATTATCCGAGTTTTTTGATTAATTTGTGTTATTTCACAATTAATTAACAATAATTTGTTGTATTATTACAGCACGTTCCAGAGTAGAAAAATAATAATATCTGGATGATTTTTATAGCGCCGTTTTTTGTGAAAAATCACCTCAAGGGCTCATTCTGTATAAACTTATAATATATTTCTACAATCTTACTTCCAACTACAAACTAGACAAACCATTATAACAACTTACGGCTAAGAATCGCATCCACCGGTTTATTGATTACTGATACGGAACCATAATATATGTACAATGATTTGACCAATAAACGCGATGCTGAGTATCGCCCCGAAGATACTCTCAGTGTCACCCTGGTGTAAGACCACCATTCAGATTTGAATCATTGTGACCAGATCTTAAAAGCCAGGTAATTACCCACCTTCCTCTTCACCTTACTTTCAGCCTCACAACATATCCCAATTGGGGATGCTATAGTCTCACCTGCTACAGACGGGAGCAGCAGTCGGGATTCTTGTGAGGTACTCAAATGAAAATAAAAAAAATTAAAAAAAATAGAAAACTGTGCAAATTTCGCAAAAAAGACGCCAGAGCTCTCAACTGAAAAGTTTTAGCTGCTGATTGTGTGAATATAAAAAAAGATTTCTGCTTTTATAAAATAAATTAATAATCATTTTATAAACAATGAGGTGTCGGCGACCTAAGATTAAATCCAACGGTAAGTTATTTCAAAGTAAATAAGTCATGACAGGCCAGTAGTTTCAAACCGAGGGCCGCTAACGTTACAAAAAAATCACCAAAGTGCCAAAGCACACAATTTCTATGTACATATTATTTGGTTTTTCCTTTTATTCTTCTTGTTCGAGGCAGATTTTTTCGGAAAGTTTTTTTTATTGAATAGATACATTTGAACAAAACTAAGTGGACTCGTCTTATTTTTGAAGAAAGAAACTAAGAAGAAATAGAAACTTCTTTAGCAACGTTGTGATTCGAAACTCGATGAAACGAAAAACAGCGACACTAAAAAGAGACCAACATACATCTATAGGTTTAGCCTGCGAGAGAGTGAGGTTGTATGATCGGTCTCCTCTTTGTGCGGTGCTTCGTAGCCTCCCCACTCTTGTCTACTTAAGTTTTCTGTAGGTTTCACTTCTACCGCATGTGAATTGCACTCTGATTTTTGCCTGGTGAATGAACGAATTGGTTTCGATTGAGACCCATCCCGTGCCCCATATCCATATCCCATCCCAGCCCCCGTCTCATATCCCATCACACCCCCTCCATAACAGAGCGACTGGCGTACAGCGCACGCTGTTGTACCGGTTATGCATGAGATCTTAAAACGCCCGGCTAGGCAAGGGAGGTACTGGGATGGGAGCCTACCCGTACCTCCCCCCCCGTCTCCCGTCCCATGCGTTATGCCCCCTCCTACTTTTTCATACGGGGACAAAATGGACCAGTATTCGAGATTATATTTGCCACGGAAGAGGGGGCGTAATGGGATATGTGACGGGAGACGGGGGAGGGGGGGGGAGTATGGGTATTTTTCCACCCCAATACAGTACAATTATATGCCATTATGCCCCCTCCGTAATCAAAATCCAAAAACTTCTTAATTTCCGGTACTGCTCCATTGTGACAGACCACACCCCGCCATTCGTGTCGAGTTTTGGGAATATGGTAGAAATGTACCAGCAAGGGTCCACCGTGACCAGTAAAATTTTGAAAGTGGTCTACGAGAAAAAGTCGCGATCCGCCAGTTTGAGTACACCGGATTAAACATTTTTATCATTATAAAAACATTGACTTATTGGCAATAAAGAAGGCCTCCTGTTTGTTTATAAAGATTAGATAATAAAACCCTTTAAAAACAAACGTAGAAATTTACACAAAGAAATAATATAAATGACTAAATAACTCGGTATTTTGACATCTTATCTACATTGTTTTGCCACTGATATGTTATACTCTGTTTAAGGAGCTAAATTTATAAATCTGGGAAGACTTTGGTGGCTGGGTCATGTGAAGAGAATGACCGAGCATCAAGCACCAAAATCCCTGTTGAACTCAAGACCGATAGGGCGAAGGAGCCTGGGAAGGCCAAGATTAAGATGGAGCAACAACGTCCTCAAAGACATATCTACCTTGGAGCTCTTTTTGAATGTGAATATTTATCAAAGTTTTTGAATGTGGGTATCAAAGCAAACTTGGAATGAAATAAAATCGATATTGAGTTATTATGTTAAACTGCTGGTGTGGAGAATAATTAATCTTTCTCATCGGAACCGCCCTGTACCGTTGCAAGGGTAAAATCGCAAGATCATCGTTCGGCTCGAATGGCTCGAAAATCTGTTGGTTGCGGACATAGAATAAACAATAACACAAAAAGTACCTTGCGAGCGTGTTTCGCATTCCAATTATAGGCCTAATTTCTGCCTACATTTCCATATAAAACCGGTTATACCATGATTGCGAAATTCAAATGGGATGGCGATATACAATTTCAGGCAAGTGTAAGAAAGACAGACCGCGTGCTAAAGGCACTGTTCTGTTATATTCTTTATTGTTTAGAGTAGCAAAAACTCTGGCGTCATACAACTTGCACGGATACATCGGACGTCGAGAAATTCTACGCTAATGGTATTATTTTCAGCTTGCAATGTTTATTTCTAAAATGAGCTATGTAGCTTCAAAATATGCATTCACTGTAAAAATATAAGGCTAAACCAGAACGAAACCGGGTAGTAACCATGTAACTAGTAAAGTTACTAGTTACGTACGTATTACTAATTACACACAGGTACTGTTATAAACTTATGTTGTTATAGCTGAAAAAGACTTTTTTTTTCAAAATTTAAATGTTTGTGTTTGAATTATTCAATCTGCTAAAGTTGGAACGAAATATAAATTATAGTATTAAAAATATAATTAGTTATTTTAGGAACCACCTGCAAGTCTAAAAATACAAATTTATCATCTGTGTCAATCTTTCATTAAATTTTACAGCCGTGCTTCATCCTAAACTATAAAAGCAAAGTAATTTTGAAGACACTGTTAAATGTTTCTGTAATTAAGTATTTACTGTTATAATTTTTTTTGCTTTATTCCGAAATGTAGAGAGATTAGTGATATCCCACATCTATATATTAAAAAATCAAAATATGCCTGCTTGGGATTATATGAGTAGTGAGTTGTTTATGTATTTCTAGGAAATGTTTGAAACTTTCAAAATACCTTCTTGCCACCCTCGCGAAGATTTCTGGATTATTACAAAAACATGACAATAGATCTGAAAAGTTTTTTAATCATTACAACAACTCTTACGAAACTAGCAAAAATGTCACAATTTGAGAATGACATTTTGCAAAACAATGATATTGTTCAATCAAAATTCAATTTCTGAAACTCTTTAAATTAATGAATTTATTTGAAGTACTATGATACTAAACAAAATCGAATACTTAGAATCTAATGAAAAATTATATTTATTTTAAATAATTTACCTGTGTTAGGTACCAAATTTTCTTATAATATACAAAAATGAATATTTGTAATAGAAAATTTGTAAAAAAAATGCAATAGGTGGCACGCGAGCTGTTTGAAAATCTGAATGTATCTACCGGGACTGAATATATTGAACGCGGGAGAAGGAAGGGGATCGCGGGAGGGGGGTTCGCGGGAGAGGAGAGAGGGAAGACGGGGAAGGTGGGTGGGGAACGTGTGAGGGGCGGGGACATGGGAGGGGAAGGGGAGGCGGAAGGAGAATGAGAAAAGACACGCACGGAGAAACAATTTTTATATTATGCTTAATAAAATATGACTCGTTTAAAATCGAGCAAAAATCTCATGGAAGGCATCTTAAGTATCATTTAAAGAAACATTGTGAATTTTTTCACAAACATAACTTAACGTCAAATAATAGAAATAATGTTTTTAATAATTTTCGGAGTATACATTGCGATTTTTTTTCTGTCGAGGGAATTTCATAAAATTTGCATTTCGGCGTGGAACGTGTCTAGATATTATCTTAAAAAATAACATATATTTTTTTAAGAGCTTAAAAACTTCAAATTTTTAATGCAGATATGTAAGAAATCGGTAGAAATTCGGGTAACGGCGGCTTAAGCAATAAAATAAAATAAAACTAAATCATTTTCAGATTATCAGAGTAGTAGACACGGTAACCGGAAAAAACAGAATAGTGAAGAAACAGAACATGATAAAATAAAATATTAGGTTAGGTTAGGTTAGAAAAGTGGTTGTAAAAAAAAAACAGTTCGGTGAAATTGGGTAGCAAAAGTAGTACCTAGGTAACCGGAAAAAACAGAACAGTTGCGAAACAGAATATTATAAAATAAAATATTAGGTTAGGTTAGGTTAGGTTAGAAAAGTGGTTGTAAAAAAAACAGTTCGGTGAAATTGGGGAGCAAAAGTAGTACCTAAGTAACCGGAAAAAAACAGAACAGTGACGAAACATAACACGATAAAATAAAATATAACGTTAGGTTGAAAAAATGGTGGGAGAAAAAAATTGGGCGAAACCATGTAGCAAAAGTAGTACCTATGTAACCGGAAAAAACAGAACAGGTACGAAACAGAACATGATAAAATAAAATATTAGGTTAAATTGGAAACATAGTTGGGTTAAACCGGGTAGCAAAAATAGTACCTATAAATACAATTAATTTTAAAGTTTTTTGAAAACATACCTTTCTCACGGTAAAATATTCATCGATCACTTTCAGATGAGGTGGAAGCGAAAATCCACCTGAAACAATTTGTTTTTCATTCTTTTTGATAACTGGATCTGACCGAGTCTTCAAATTCTGTAATTTCTCCGGATAAGAGGTACGTAGGATTGAATACAAAGTCACCAACCCCGCGAAACCGGTAAAC